>CM067369.1:112842363-113052499 GCA_034401795.1 Chaetoderma sp. LZ-2023a | reverse complement strand
ACGACACGACGATGTTTTCAACTACTACAGCCACAGAAAACAGTAATCATACATATAGCCAATAATTAACAATTCCCTATTTATTTATTGGTAGGTGATGCTTCATTTAGTAATTCTTCATTAAAATTCAGGGCAGCAACATGATGTTACAACGCTTCAATCTTTGATGTGGATGTCAGCCTGGTGGCGGTTCCTTGTAAGATTTATTAAATTCATATGAGCAATATTCCGACACAACGTCACAACCTTTGCCGCAGATGTATTTAGCGGATCGACAAGTGTCATTGTACACACGAAAATGTAGTTGATCTCACCCACTCTGAATTAGGTGCAGCAATTTGTTGCACTTATAAGGTTATGTGTAATAGCTTGAATGGCCCCAAGCTGATCGCAGAGTTCAGAAATGGCATGGTACCCACCTGTATACCTAGATCTGAGTTAATTTAATTATTTTGCTAGATTTTCCAAATGAACATATCCTAGGCTATAGAGCTTGTGAATCTTGTGACAAACCTGAGGGATTGGACCTGCATTACTGATTATTTCCCCCTGTGTTACTCGCTATTTACGTTGTTATTATCACTCAAATTTTGTGATTGAGCGAGTTGTCTGGATATCTGGATCGACGTTTCTTATCGAACAAAACGTGATTTACAGACTCTGGAGTAGAAACAGGTTTAGTACGCTAGTGGTAGCACAATAGTGGCGCATAACGAATATTATAAATGTGTAATAGGAAAAATTAGTTACCTCTCTGGAATGTAGAAATTGCTTGAGTGTAGCTTTCATGACCATCTCGGTCGCTTCTTCAGGACTGACGTTCGCTGGCAACGTCACTCTGGTCAGTTCTTGTCGAGTCACATGACAGCATGGACTGGTAGACTGCTGGTATACGGTAGCCCTCGTCTCGGTTCATGGTTGGTTGATGCTTGTAGATTTCTATGGCCTCTTTAACTTTCTGTTTAAATATTAGAAATCTACAAGCATCAACCAACCATGAACCGAGACAAGGGCTACCATATACCAGCAGTCTACCAGTCCATGCTGGCACGTGACTCCACAAGGCCTTACCAGAGTGACGTTGCCAGTGACCGTCAGTTAGTGCTGAAGAAATTACCGAGATGGTCACGAAAGCTACACTAAAAAAATTCTACATCCCGGAGAGGTAACTAATTTTTCCTTATTATTAATCATCCTGGGATCTGGACCAAATTTTTCGGAAATATAATTTAATTCGACTGGAAGACTCTGTTCCGGTCATATCTATTTTGGGTTCCGGGATATATGGGGGGGGGGGGGGGGGGGTCAGGCGTGTGGTGACATGGAGAGCCTGATGACTTCAAACTTAAGTCACAGATTTGGGGTTGGCATTAATCGAGTTTTTGTATTACTCTAGTTACGACCTATGTCAGCTTACTTATGGTTGACGGATGGTTGTAATCTATTAGATGGCCCCAAGGTTAATGTCTATCTATTGAAATGTCATAACATATTATGTCTCAGAGCTCTATCTCAATTATGTGTTAATCTCCTTTTATTAATCCAATTACATCATACGCTAGGGTAGGAGCAGTTGCAGATGTTCATAATCCATTAGACCCTGGGTTAATTGCATCTACTTAATCCCCAGCTATTGACATTCATCATGTCTTGGTGATCTATCTCTGTTATACATTAATCAACTTTTTATTAATATAATTTGGCTCTGCAGTAGTTTAGTGTGTGTGGGGGGGGGGGGGGGGGGCGGCGCTGAACTGATGCTCATAATCTGTTAAATTTCCATAGGTTACATATTGATATAACGCTTAACCGTTCTAACTTTCAGATGGAGCAAACTCGATTTCTACAGAGGGCTTTTAAGCTATCTTTTCACAATCGAGATAGGTCAGTCTTGGAAATTTACCCGGAATCGCATGCGTTACTATTTAGTCAAATGCTCTGCTGAATATTTTGAAACTAATTTGTTGGGAGCATCTGTTGAGGGTATGTTGATCGAGTACACACCCACTCGGGCTTACGCATGTGTACCCCTGTTGTACACAAGCACAGCACCCCAGCACGCATGAGCCAGTGCACACACCCAGGCACACACGCATGTGTGAATGTACTCATATATGCGCACATGCATCATGAACTGGGAATAGATCAGCAGATTGTGCGAATTACTTGATTTTATTTAGATTTATAAAACGTTCTGGAAACTAGTTTGAAACTGCTTCATCTGAAGGCCAGTAGGTCTGAGGTTGTTTTTTTAGAGATACCGCTACAGATGTACCCTCTTATATGCGCTCCTGACTGTACACTCACCTGCCCAGGCACCCTCTGATGTTTGTCATATGTCTAGTTTTATTAACTTAGCTCATTTTGTGGCAGTCAGGTCTAACACATATACAGGTTTTATAACTCTGTAGGGAATAGATGAGCATTTGTGCAAATTAACTGTTTTACTATTTATAAAATGTTCTGGTGAATATTTTGAAACTAATTTGACTGGATGTGCTATTGAGGCCCCGATACATTTCCACAAACCATATTATTATGGGCATTTGCAGTGAGGGTGGGTTTGAGGGGTGGGTGTGGCTGGGTGGGGAGGGGTGGTGTCATGATAGCATTTTTAGGTATTTCTGTAGGATCTTGTTGCTTATGTTAAGGTCTCGCTTTAAGGCTTGATGCGAAAGCCCAGAGCCTGGACAAGCTTGGATTGCTATATTGGCATTCTTCAGTCATGAACAGCTATATCTACTGAGAGCTTGAATGTTAAGCCTTTTAGAGCATACTTGCGATCTACTCTCCCATTGCCACTACAGACAGGACTGTGCATGTCTGATTGTGTTATCTCTAGAGTTTTATTAACTTAGGTTGCCTTGGCCCATATATCCAGGTATAACATATATACAGGTTTTATAACTCTGCATGTAATAGGCAAACACGTGTACAAAATGAATGTATTACTATTTAATAAAACGGTCTGGGTAATATTTTGGAACTAATTCTACCTGGGTATGGGCGGCTGTTCTGATGGGCCATGGGGTCATGTGACCTCAGTTTGAACCCACTCATAAGCACTTCACGGCACATTACACATGCAAACACCATTGACACGTGCCTTTGTTTGACCACACCCCTAACCACGTCATGCCACATTATGCCCCTCAATCGTTATTTCTACATTTCAATAGATCAACATCTCAAACAGTGGCGACGCTAGGGCAGCAGTTCTGAGCGGATGAGAGGTTGATGACGCCATGTCATTTGCATATAAGACCACACCCCTAAGCGTTTCATGTCTCGTTACAACTGTCAACCATCAACACACTTGTCAATAGATCCACATCTTGAGCAGTGTCAATGGCATGGGCGGCTGATCTGATTGGCCGCGAGGGGTTGCATGACCCTTCATTTGGCCATGCCACCATCAGATTTTTCATGCACCTTTATACCTGTCAATCATCAGCACACGTCAAAAGAGCTACATCTCCCAAAATATGGCGATGGGATGGGCATCTGCTCTGATTGGCTGAGAGCTTGAGGAAGTCATCAATATTTTAATTAAACCACGACCACTCCCCCCCCCCCCCCTCCAACCCCCCCCCCCCCCCCAACTATTTGAATCTGATTGGTCGAGCACCAAACATTAGACTTCGCTCTCGACCAATCGAGTATTTTTGGGCGGAGGAAAAGGTGGAAGTGGCCTAATTAAAATATTGATGACGTCATCAAGTTCTCAGCCAACCAGAGCAGCCGCCCATCCGTCGACTTTCTACTAGCATGGTCGTGATGGTACTAAAGAATGGCCATACTTACACATAGCATTCAACAGTCACAGATCATTCTTTAGCCTAACTCGGCTCATGGTTGTTACTGCCTTATGCTGGAAGCTATTGCTGCATAACTGTCCAGCAGGGCAGCAATAACTTCAAGCTATTGCTTCCACGGTCAATTATATGTAAGGCTTCCAACGGACGGCAGCAATAATTTTACGTCCAACTAGTCACAAAATATATAGGAGATAGGACTGAGATCCGGGCTGGACAAATTACGATAACGTACGCTTTAATATTTTGAAGCTAATATGACTGGAAGGTGGCACGCCAGGTGGGGTGGGGAGGGGTGTGGTAAGGTGGGTTGGGGAGGGGTGAGCACGCACCGCTCCGGGGTGGTGGGGTGGGGGTGTTCAGTCCAAGTAGTTACAAAATATATATGCGATATGAATGAGATGCTGGCTGGACGTATAACGGTAAAGTAAGCTTGAATATTTTAATGCTAAGTAATATGATTGGAAGGTGTTGCTACCCAAGGCAGCAATAGCTTATAGTAAATTAGTTTCGAATCTGTGTTCAAGAGCTGTATGTGTGCTTTGGAATTGACTAACTATAGTATACTAACTACCCTACTATGTATAATAAACACAAGGTATGAAAGTAGTGTCCGTGGGAACCATTGTCAGAAAGCTGATTGGTTGGTTTGTTGTTAGAATCCAGTGAGTTAGGTTCTGACGCAAAACCAACCAATCACTTTTCTGACAATGGTGCCCACGGGCATTAGTTTCATACTTTGTGTGTGTTCATATATATTGAGATCGATCGATCCCTGAACTCTCTGACTATCAATTTCCAGAAAACTCTACAGGTAAGCTGTCGATTATTTTTAAAACTAATTTGACTGAGTGAAACAGCGCAGCGCACAGTCAAATTGGTTTCAGAATATTCAACAGCATGTTTATTAAATAATAGACATACATTTTGTACAACAATGCTTAGTCCGTCATCAATTAAGCCTCCGTGACGAACCTAGCCACGCCATTCATGACGATTATGACGTCCGCATACACGTCACGTAGTTGATTATGACGTCATATGATTGATGGATAAACCGGGATCCTTCATTGCGCATATATGTTAAGCCTATATCTTGTCGGCTCCCTCCGACAAAACTAAGACAAATGACATCCATGCGTTGTCGTTATCAGAATGAGATCCGCGCGTATAAAATAGCATTGTTCAAAAGTTGCGCGATTCACGCACACTCTTTTGCAGCTTCAATGCCCCAATGTCCCAGCTAAACAGATTTACCCGGACAACATTAAGCTTGTTGCTAGGCAGCGCGCGATCAATACAGCTTAGAGCTCAGTCTAACCAGGGACTTGAGTGCATAACCGCTAGCGCACTTGAGCAGTATTGAAATATCGAGGTCACTGCCACGCTTAACTGAGTCTTTAAGTAGTATAGGAAACTGTTGTCCATAAATGCGAGTAAAGAATTGAATATTATCGTAGTAACCTGGCCAACGTCATGGACTCCTGCGAAATATTGGACACTGAAGATAATAATGTCGAAATTTGTTGATATCCGTCCCAAACTTAGGTAAGTATATGATTTGTATATTACTCAGTTTGAGCTGGCCGGCAAACGCGCTCGCTCTCATTTCAATAATAGAGAACGTGATTGTAAAGCACGCCTAGAACGGGCATTGATCCACGTATAAAGGTAGTAACTAAATACTGCAGGTGTTCAATTAACGCGACTCGATGACTATTTTACATACATATTTTGTGGCTAAATTACGGTGGCTAATCAGGATCTATGTGGTCTTAGGGCCACCCATCTAAAAGTACCCACATAATTTTGGGCTCAACAACAGGTGTCCGCTATAGACAATTTAACTGTAGCCTCCATCTAAAATCATGTTTGCGAATTTGCTCGAGACTGCTCTGATCCCAATCGAATTACTTAAGCCTATTTGGGGCCTTTAAATCGGGTGGGTCAGGGAGGGAACTGCAGCTGCTGCTGGTGGTGTTGAATATTTTGAAATTAATTTGACTGAAAGCTGGTGCTGCAGAAGGTAGCACCAGCTTCCAGTCAAATTGGTTTCAAAATATTCAACAGCTTACAGCCTTATCACGAATGTAGAAGTGACTTCAAGTGAGATAGATGATTAAAAAACTTAAAAAGGCGATAATTGTGTTTGATTCGCCACCCCCACCCACCCTATTTTTCGGGGTGGGTGGGGGTGTTGCACAGGGCTATACCACCATTAGCCCATGCCTTAATCCGGCTCTGACGGTGTGCTGGGCCTACCTGGCCCATCATGTTCATCCAAATGTCTGTCACCGGACCGCTTGATGGTCAGAGCCGACCCGGACTATAATTTAAACAGAGGCCTATAATGCAATGCTTAATACTATGGCTAATACTGCAGACCTCTGGTTTAACTTCATGGCTGATTACTTTGAAAATAATTTGACTGAATTTCACTGTTGCTTTCCGGGAGCGAATACCAGTCAAACTGTTCTCAATATAAAATATTGGACAGGTTTCATATTTAGCTATCCTGAAACCGATTATTAGGGATTTGGAATGAAATGTGTATGTGTTAGCGCTACAATACTTAAAGTATCCATATGGATCTATAAATGGTACACATTTATTTGCATGACATTGGAGATTTGTTTAGTTACGTTTGCTTTAAAGAATTATCAATGTTGATAGACGCTATTATTATATTACCTGGAATTATTAATTTAATGATTAGCTCACCTGGCCAGAATGACCAAGTGAGCTTATGCTGTGGCGACCCGCCATCATCCGTCCATTTGTCCGTCTGCCTGTCCGTCAACGTTTTCTTTAAACGACTTCTTTTCAAGAGCAACTTGGCCGATTTCAATTATATTTGGCAGGAAACATCCTTATGAAATTGAGCCAAATTTGGTGAAAGGAAGCTAATCGGCTAATTTGGTCAGTGTCATTTCTTTAAAAATTTGCTGAAACCGCTTAGCGATTCATTCAAAACTCCCAAAGCATCATCTATGGCAAAATCTGAGCCAGGTTTGTTCAAGGGAACTTTATTGGCCAAATGCTTCAGCAGCTATCTTGGATGACCTAGTTTATGCGAAAACAACTTTTTTGGAAGCACTGAATGGATCGTGCCGAAATTTGGGAAATATGACTATGCCCTAGGGGCCATTTAAGTTTGCTCCAGTCAAGTTGATAGGTCAGAAAACATGGTTGCGGTGGTCCAATCAAAATGTAGTGTTTGACGGCTATATTGGAATTTTTTAATTGATGTATTGTGACAACGAAATTGGTTTTATAAAATTTTTTAGGCATGCTGCTTTCAAATTTGCGACATTCCAAACTGTCGGATAAAATGCTCTAGTGGCGATCGTGGATCATTTTCCAGCCTAAAACTGCCATACTAAAGCATTAGGAAATTTAAAATGGCTTCTTCTCGAGCACGATTGGGTGGATTTCAATTATTTCGAGTCTAGGGCTAGAGCCGGACCATGTTTGTTCAAGGGAACATGATTGGCCAAATGCTTCGGCGGCTATCTTGAATGACCTATTTTTTTCCAAAAACTAGTTCTCCAGAGCCGCTGAATGGATTTTGCCGAAATTTGGCACTAAGGGCCATTCCAGCCTGTTCAAGGGAGTTAGTACGTTAAAAACATGTCCGCCATCGACCAATCAAATTTCAGTGCCAGGTGGCCATATTTGTTTTTATGGGTTCTGAAGCCGAAATTGGTTTTATATAGTTTTTGGTATGGTAATTTCAAATTTTTCATTTTAGAACCTGTCGGATAAACTGCATCCTTGTTCTTGTTTCCAAACCTTCTAATTGTAGGGGATAGCCTTTCGAGATGAAATGCCTATGTTCCAGGTGAGCGATACTGCATGGCCCCTTGGGCCTCTTGTTTAAATGTACCACTGGCAAGACTGGAATGTCTGACTAGATAATCGAACATATAAGTGATTACCGGCAAATATAACACCGACCTACCGGGACTGATTCTGAATACGTCAGTTAGGACACATGGTGATAGCCTTAAACGCTTGGTGCACCATTCCACCCACTCACTGCGCCAACACGCCTGCAGCAACAGGGTTATCTACAACTGGAATGCAAGCACCTTCAGCTAAACAGCTTCAGATCGACTTGACAAGCGGTGGGCCAGATTACATATACAGTGTTGATCTACCTGGGGTAGTTAATACCAACCCGAAGCAGTCACAGCAAACAACACAGACAGCATCCTGAGATAATGTAGAGTGTGTCAAGTAGTGGCTCCGTGGGAACCACACTACCAGAGTTCATTGACAACTACAATGCATACATGTATATATCCAATGATACTGTGAGCTTGTATTGGCTGATCATGTATGAACTTGGCTCCAACCACAGGTCTGTTTACTTTAGGTGATCCCTACCATACCAATAAGACATATTTCGGAGCAAGCAAATGGCTAATAGCGCAAATGCCCTAACATCCCACCTGAAGCACATTTAAAACCACATATGTGGCAAAGAAATTAATTACCCTGGAATTAGGACTCGTTGAGTTATCATAGTACCCTGACATCAATGCTCATTTGCTGAAAATATAAACGTAATATCACATACTAGGCATAGCACAACTAATGGCAACATATAAATAGCATATGCAAAGCCTGCCAAGCTTTTAACCATATGTGACTATCTGGGAAATGTCTTCGCAAAATTGATGTATATAATGGCCATGTTCCGCACCAACTGGATTCGGTGGACTACCCCAACGGGAATGCCGCGGGCTCGGTAGTTTGCCCTACCCTCTTATCATCTGATGTAAATAAATGTATACTTGTACATATTAGCCACACTGCAAGCAATTGCAAAATAATGTATAGAACAAGTAATACGTAAAAGAAAAACAAAACAAAAGAATAATAAAGTTATCAAATACACAAACATAAAGTGAAATGTTGACTCAGATCTAAGTTAAATCAACATTGTGTAGCACAATCTCATGCACAATTCTGTATCTGTCAACATATATCTCTCACTGAAGAATCTGACACCCTAATAAAATACGTCACTTATTAGATGATGTTATAACCAAGATGACACAGGTCTGTCACAAAGTGACAATTGTCCATCACGAACGTCTCTGAATTGTATGTCTCAAATAAAATTATAATTTAATAAACATTCTGTTGAATACTGAAACTAATTTGACTTGGAGATGTTAGCTCGATTAACAAGATACTATTGGAGTTTGGTACCTGCACTTCTACCTAGCTCTAATATGCCTAGCAGATTCGGGTCAGGTCTGGAACCGGAACAATGGTAATTGAATAGGGTTTCCGGGAGGTGATGAGGCACTAGAAGTCACCGGTCACTAGAAGTCGGTTGTTCTGTACAGTGACTAATAAAATAAAGTTATATTAAACTCCCATCGCGTGCATGTGTTCTTAGCCTGCCTGTGTGTTGGGAAAATGCCCGTGGGATGGGTCACCATAAGTAGTCAGGATCAAGAGCTTCGTGCTACTAAAAGGTAGATGTTTACCGGATTTAGGAATGGCATGCAACCGCCAAGTTCCAGTAGCTAACTGTAACCATGTACATCGTGCTATCTTCCAGTGTGTGTCCTAATGATGCTGGACTTACTGGCATAGGTGCTGCATTATGTAAATTAAAATCAGCAGACAAAACCTGACCCAGATTCGTCATGTCCAATTTCTATCTGTACTCCGGGTCAAGGGCTCAGGATAATTTCCACTGAATGGCGCAAAGCTGGGTATTTCATTCAACAAACAGGGTTTTACAGACATGACACTGCCCCCCCCCCCTCCTCCGCCCCCCCTCTCTCTCTCTCTCTCTCTCTCTCTCTCTCTCTCTCTCTCTCTCGCTGGACTATCACACTTAAAATGGTCTGTTCTCTCATTGCACCAGAACCGTTTCTTGCCACGTAGATCACCAACCTGGATGACACCTTGTCTCGAAGATACCATGTCATGGAAACACAATGAGCGATTAACAATACGAGAACATATCTGCTTATCGTGTGGGATTTGTGATCAGTTCTACAAGTTCCTTCTATAAAAGTAGCTAAGCTTTATTGGACTGGCGTTGATAAACCTGCCTGTATGCTCCCAGCACCTTATAACATCATGGACACCGCGTGAGCGCCACTGGCTCATGTACTAGCCCCCGATTCCGGCAAATTTAAACGGGCACAGATGATAGCGAAGCGATCATAGCCGAAAGATCTCGGCTATCTGACTAATATCTGAACCACTGGTAATCAGTCTCCTGCGAAGTACTGTCTGGGCATGGCAAACCACCAGCAGCATCTACTCGAAAGAACTGACTGATTGCTGTCATTCCAGTATACTTCAAGATGTTCGTACGGTTGATATCACAGAAAGTGCCACACTGCCTTCCAAACTCCAAGAACCTATATAACTATCAGAAATGGCTCGACATGCATATCAGCAATCTATCACTGACCTCTTTCAGTCCAGGCTGGCGATGACCGGAAGAGCTGGGTGGTGGGAATCCAGCGAGTTGATTCCGTCAATCACTCTATGATGCATTCTCCGCCTGTCTCGTTTCTTTGATCGGTAATCGTTGTTGCAGGCCACGTGGCACTAGTTACTGTAAGTCAATCATAAGCTGGAAAGGCAATCGAAGAAAGTTATTGTACAATTATCAAATTCATCTAGTGCTAAAGTATGCATGCACGATACTTAATTTAAGGGTTTCTTTTCGACTTTCATATGGTCCACGTAGCAATCATGTTTTGGGGCAACTGTGTGCTAGTCTGCTAAAGGTGCTATGAACGTAGAACTAAATCAATTACGCCCACCAATGACGCGAACTAGTCCATCACCAACGATTAATAGGATTAATAGTCTGTAAAGGTGTACGAAGTGTATGTCTTTACTATTTAGTAAACCTTTTGTTGAATAGTTTGAAACTAATTTGACTGGGCTTTGTTGCTGTCATAGACAGCATCAGCACCCAGTCAAATTAGTTTACAAATATTCAACAGGTTACCTGTATAGTTTTCTGGAAATTGAGATTCAGGATTCGGGGATCGATTGATCCAAGCACAGGTAAAGCGTGGGTGGAGCTTAGCTAGAGATAGCTAAAACTGGAATCCTCCATTGTACAGACTCATCTTTCAGCATTGCCAGTTGCTCAGAGAGCAACTCGGGCCATCAACAGACAGGTTTCTTCCTGTTACAGCAAGAAAGGTTATATTGAACCTCCCAGGTATGCGAGGGTAGAAGGAAATAACAGTGAAGATTGTGTGTAAAGCGCCAGAGTACAAGTGCAAGTACATAGTCTTCCCCGTGGTCGGAAATCATATTGAAATCAAAGATCGGAAGCTGGAAGTTCCCACTCAGTTTGGTTGAGTAAGATATACAGGCTTTTATGACTGTTGTAATATTGCCGTTCCCCCTGTGTACTTTACAATTATCAAAGGTAACCGAACATTTGATCAATCGATAGAACATAATATCGATACACATAGCCATGGGATGTCAGAATAGGTATTATACGTATTTAAATTTTGATATTGTTCAGGGGCCGCTTGTTCGAAAGCGTATTAACCTTTAAATCTGGGCCTAAATCCATGGTCTTAAATTCTAGGCTTGTTGTTCAAAATTGTAATAATTTTAAGTCTGGACCTAAATCCTTAATACAGACATAAATTTTAATACACATCCAGGGGTGTATTAAATATGTAATAACGATCTTAAAACCATATTCTGTTCTGTTCTGTTCTGTTCTTACAGTTTCCGCCAATGTCTGGCGCACTACCGTTCGGGATCATTTTGTCGTCCGGAAATCTCTAGAATCTGCGAATACAACTAATTACTGAGTTTTTACCTAACCGGATCAGTCCATTAATTATATATTATATATACATACAAACAATCACGGGCGTGTAATCATGCAAGTGGTTGCTGTAGTGCATATAGAGGAGTAAATGTTCACAGTGCATAGACGAGAAAATTTATGTACACCAGACGTGTAAATGAGTTCATTGTTATTCGCATGTAGGAGCATCCAACACGCATAAGGTGCATCGTATTTTTCTATGTGCAATTAGCTTTAACTATACTAACTTGATATTTTACAATGCAAACTGTGTTATGTAATTCTTTTCATTTAATTTATTAAGAGAGGAATACGTCTGATATGAAGTTTATGGCAGAGTTTCCTGGTGATAGATTCAATTTTCGACATTGCGTCACTTTCAATCAGGCCAAACAAGAGAGTTGTGTCGAGTAACATCTGCATGGAGAATACGATTCTCATCCTTGCTTATTATTTTCCAGTTATCTGCTGCCATTAGATGCTCGATTTCCACTATATATAGATGCTTCTGATATCTGCAAATTCTTTACACTGAACTAGTGTGCATATAGGCTATTTAGCACATTATCAGTCATACGTGGAATAAAAAAGACGAATTTAACTTGCCATGTGGAATATGTGCCAATATGCTCATACATTTTCAGCCCACGATCGTGTCATTTGCTTGTTTTTAGTTAGTGGGCTTTATAAAGTCAAAAAATACTTGCTACAGTAGGCTGATTTGACATAGCTGACCTGTCACAAACGATAAAAGTAAATTATTTGTCGGATAATGATTTGGATCAGTCATGATAAATCTGGAAAAGTCTAGCATGTTTACCTTGTTGCATATAAAATCTGTCCATGTAAAAAGTAGCGGTGACGCGTTTGTGCGTGTACGGTTGTGGTCACTTAGTTATCAACTGCTAGGAGCCTCCAAAACCCATCCATACAGCATCATGCTCATGCATATGCATACATATCAAACATCGCCAGTAACGCCAGTCGTACACTCGGCATCCTCTGCAGAAACCTCCGCGGGTGCCCACAGATCATCAAAGAGCGAGTTTATCAAAACCTCGTCTGACCTAAGCTTGAGTACAGTTCGACAGTCTGGGACCCACCAACAAAGGAACTACAAAACCAAATGGAAGCTGTACAAAGAAAGGCAGGACGGTTTGTCCTAGCCCGTCCAGCGCACCTTTACCCATGGCATAGTGTCTCCAGCATGATATCAGAACTAGGCTGCGAAACCCTGGAGCAAAGAAGAAAGAAGGCCAGCATGATACTCATGTGCAAATTATTGAACGGTCATGTAGCGATACTAGCTGAATACAATGCTCTATGAAGCTGGGCGGTCACCTGGTCCATTAGCATTTGAACGATTTGCATTTAAATAGGCACGATGAACAATTAACCTTTCCAGTTTTAGCTATGCCCCGCTCACCTCTAGCTAAGCTCCACCCACACTTCGCCGTGTTCGGATTGATCGATCCTCGAATGCCCTGACTATCAATTTCTTGAAAACTATACAGGTAAATTGTTAAATATTTTGTAACTAATTTGACTGGGTGCTGTTGCTGCCTATTCTACAGAATATCTATGGGCTTGTTAAGTGATGACGTATTTCCGGGTTCAGTTCGATTGTTAAATACACACATCAATGTTTTTGTTTAACAATAAATGATACGTTATAAACATGCACTTATGATGTACTAAAGCAAAATACACACTTCCGGGGTACGAATCACGCACGGTGACGTCATATTTAACAAGCCCATTAAATAGTAAAGACATCCAATTCGTACAACAACGCATAGTCTGACATAGGCTTTGTTCAAACTTAAAGTTGTCAATGTCAGAAATAATATTTTAACAGCTTTCACGCCATTCCGTTCTTTAATTTTACCCATCTTATCTTATTGTGCAGAAATTTGGGCACCCTTTTACATCAAAGGCATCACTGAACATAACTACATGCAATTAGGAGATAATGTCCCAGTCGAATAGGTCCTAATTAGCTTCTGTAAATATATACTGGGTGTTAATAGGAAAGCTACTGATGCGGCTGTAAGGGCCGAACTCGGGCAATATGCCTTACTCACCACGCTCCTCACACAATCAGCCAAATTTTGGATGAAATAATGTGACATTGACTCTAAGACAATAGTTCATCAAGCCTATATGCATTCGTATTCCTCATTAGAAGAAGATAACTGGGCTAGCCATTTAAAAAATCTATGGACTAGCTTTAGCTTCGAAGAAATTTGGACCAACCAAAGCACCAGAAATAAAAAGACATGTGCCAAATTACTAACTGATGCCATGGAGTCGGGATACAAATCAAACTGGCTGATCCATTAACAGAGGTGTCACAAATCGAATTGGTACATCTCAACAGGGCTCTAAACATAGGTCGTATCAAACATTTAAAAGGAACTTTAACATGGAGAATTATTTACTAGATGAACGCTATTTTTCTAGGCGAAATTTGTTTGCCAAACTCAGAGTCAGTGCGCATGATCTCCAGATAGAAGTGGGGAAACATACAATTCCCAAAGCTCCTGTAGAAAAAAGAGTATGTACGCTATGTAACATTCAAGCTGTTGAGGATGAGAGACATTTTATTCTAAAATGTCAATTTTACCACAGTGAAAAACAATTGCTATTTAATTACGTTAATGTTTTTGTAAATTTTGTTTCCCTCAGTGAACAGTACAAATTTGTGTTCATAATGTCCTACAATAACGGTGACACTGAGGTCTGCAAACCGGTACTAAAATATGTCACTGATTGTTTCATGAAAAGGCAGAATGCGTTGGCTCCGAAACAATCCACTAACCCACCACCATCACTCATAATTGCAATATCGGCAACAAATGTTGCTGTAGGTACATTACACGAATCCTTATCGCCCTTTTATATGACGACTTGGTGAAGATGTGACATCGTTATCTTCTGTGTCATAAGATCTCTTGGTGATTAAACTGTCACAGGATATTGAGATATGGCG
The DNA here is from genome assembly GCA_034401795.1 of Chaetoderma sp. LZ-2023a. Classification (NCBI taxonomy): domain Eukaryota; kingdom Metazoa; phylum Mollusca; class Caudofoveata; order Chaetodermatida; family Chaetodermatidae; genus Chaetoderma; species Chaetoderma sp. LZ-2023a. The sequence goes on along the minus strand of CM067369.1, from coordinate 113,037,864 downwards.
AGTGGTGATGCTGCTTCTTTATCCAGTGATCCTGGCGGAGGTTTCCGGCAACAGTCAGTGAAGTTTCCACTGTAACTAATGCATAGTACCTGGTGTAGTTCAGATAGACCGGTCGGGTACCGGCCGTACCAGCTAAGCTGGGTACGCGCCGCCCGTCTAGGATTCGTTTCCTGAACACGCCCCTCTGGATAGAGCTATAAGCGTATATAGGCCTATGGGAGAGAGAGCGTGTCGCAAAACGACTAAGTTCGTTAAAACGCATTATGCGCATGGGCGCGCCAGGACGCTGTTTCTATGGAGCGCGTAGTTGTGACCAAGATAGGATGGCGCTTATAGTGTACCGAGCTGGTCCTCTGTAATTCTTATTGATTGTCTGTATCCGTTAGATCTGGCATTAATCAAGACCACAATTCGACGGCCTTTCTAAATCTGTAAACCATTTCAAAATCGGTTGAGAAATGGCTGAGTTATCCAGGAAAACTCTTCTTGATTATCTTCAAAATAGACCACAGGCCTTTGAATTTTCGACCATCCATCCCTCTACCACATATCCCCCTACTATATATAATATACACAAGGTGTGAAACCTTCATCTGTAGGCACCATTGTCAGAAAGCTGATTGGTTGGTTTGTAGTCAGAACCGTGATGTCAGCGGATTTTGACAACAAACCAATCAATCAGCTTTCTGACAATGGTGCCCACAGATGAAGGTTTCATACCTTGTGTATATTATATATATATATATATATATATATATATATATATATATATATATATATATATATATATATATATATATATATATATATATATATATATATATATATATATATATATATATATATATATATATATATATATGTATATATATATATATATATATATATGTATATATATATATATATATATATATATATATATATATATATATATATATATATATATATGTATATATATATATATATATATATATATATATATATATATATATATATATATATATATATATATATATATATATATATAGTAGGGGGAATATGTGGTAGAGGGATGGATGGGCGGTAAAATTCAAAGGCCCGTGCCTTGACGTAATAACCACGTGGACGAAAAGCTTCTAGAATGTTTTAGAACGTTCGACGACGCTATTATTAGCTGTGCGCTGATTGGCTGTTGCTCGAATGATGATTGGATGAAGCCTGCGCCTGTGACGTCATGGAGAGTATAAAAGGAGAAGCGATCCAGTGATCGAGAGCATCCTCGGCCAGGGGCCGAAGAGGTTGGAGCTGTACCAACTATTATCAAGCGTGACATGCGTCTTTCTTTGCTATGTGTCGAGTTTTTATCCCATAGAGTGCAGTTTCCAACCCACCGCACTAACACAATTTTGTAACTCCCCTTCTGCAGGAGTAATTTGGAACTTTCGATAACCGTTCACGAACACTACATCTACATTCGGAACACAAACTTGGGGTGAGGCCTTTGGGGCCTGAATATGTGAGTCTACAGATGTAGAGGCAGGAAGTTCTTTGATGGATGACTCGCCGGATCTGCTGGCCACACCTAAAAGTGGTATTTCAAACGACGACGCACCAATCATGTAAGTTCTTTCGACTTTCGACCGCAGCAAGTAAACTCTGTGCGTTGCATCTTCAGAGCTGGTGGACGTACCCAGCACCATGAAGCTTTGTTTTGTATCTTCATTTGCCTCTGACAACCCCCGCTTGTGACAGGTTGTTTACACCTTCCATCCATGCCATCGGTGTACGGGAACTTTCCTCACTACATAGTACTATCGTATCTCTTACTGACTGCTCATTAGACATTCTATTAGGCCTACAGCACTAAGCAATGTACTCCTGCCATGAGTGTTCTTGCGGAACTCTTGTTTGCGGAAAACAGCTTGCGGGAACCACCCTGCGGGAACTTTCTAGCTTCCGGAGAGCGCATCATCTCACGTCGACTACAGATCAACGTGTCAATTTCAATGACACGGTAGCCTAACTTGGGAATGACTACCAAGTATTCAAGTAACTGTACTTCACCGTTTAATTATTTCTCTATATAGGTTTTGTTAATTATCTCGTATCCGTACTAATGGTTCCGATGACTAAAAGGAACCATAACGGTCTTAAGACCAATAGTTATAATTTCTGTATTTGTTAAATAGTTATTTTCATTTTCCTCAATGTGTTACTAACCGCACTATAATAGGTTCGTCAACATGTATTACTATATATATCTTAATCATTGCCACTCTATTGTTTGTTCTGATTAGATTACGTATGTATATGGCCAGTGGCCATCCGTTAAATTGTTTTGCTTAAGTATATAAAATATAGGAATGCAGTGCACGTAGGAAACACTATACAGCAACATTTATATATGCAACATTTTCTCCCACCACCAACAATTTTTCACTGAGGTCGCTGTCCGTGCTATAACTCGGTTTAGCCCGGCATGCTACCGACTAAACCTTTTCTATTCAGCTCAATAGGATAGGTTCAGAATGTTTAGAGACACTTTCTTCATTACATACTGTAATATATTCTTCTCTTCCGACAGTGCAATAATCTAGCCGTGCACTCCAGTAAGACGCATAACTCCAAGATTTTGTCTCTTTATATTCCTCTTAGCCTTGTGGCTTCTTAATTGTTTGGACGTTCCTATCCGCACCATGGGCTGATCTGACTCTGGGAAACTATTGGGGTTTCCGAGTGGTGATGGCCTTGGTGTGGTATCACACACCATCCCCCCCGTATCTTCGGATACTTAGTAGCTAGCACTTTTGCCAATGTAGGAAAGCACTGCGAAAACATATATTAATTATTATTTTATTTGCTGAACAATCCTCCCGCACTGCAGTGCAAAACAGGGCAACTTGTATATAAACCTAGCGACAGGTTAAATGTTTAGTTCCATAGGACCCGGTGACGGGCGAGATATGTATAGTCACCGAATTCTGTTTAAATATATGGGCATAATATTTAGATCTGCCATGCCCTTACGGGAAGGACATTCACGGTGTGCATCCGTCTCTCTTACCCCCCACCATAACGATAGGAGATATGGCCTAACAATGCTTCCGTGAAATGTAAACCATGTCCTGTAATGTTTCATGTGGTTGCAAGGCGGAATGTCCGGATTCTCACCCAGTTCGGAGATCCCGCTAAGTAACTTGTATGAGCGCTGTCTGCAGTATTGATGTCCTCGGGCATCTGTTCTCCGTGACAGCCATGTCTAATAGCTAGGTAATTATCGGCCAGTTGCGGCCTAAACTAATTCTTGTTCTGAAAACAACTAAACAAGTGATTAAGCAGAGCAGAAGGCCCACAGAAATAAAGCAGCAACTATTAACTCAGCATATTAGGAATCACCTAAGACGGTGATGAAGAAATCTATCGCGAAGCTTCCGTCCCGTCTTCACGTAAAACAGTACGCACCCCTATAGTCATAATCTCACTAGGTATGGTCTTTTCTTACTACAGATTGTCTTTTTATCTGATACCTGCTCCGTCCTTGAGGCTATCACCAAAGGTAAGCTGCCACAACTTGAAGAAGCACTACAAACCATCAAATGCTTTCGGATAGCATTGCAGTGGATCCCCTCACACTGTGGAGTCCAAGGAAATGAGGAAGCACACAAGATGGCAAAGGTGGGTGCAGAAGAGAATCAGACAGAAAACATGGTTACCCATACAGAGATGAAGACTATCATCAAGTCACTCTATAGAACACCTCAATCAGAAGATGCCTACCATCATCTCTCGAGGCCACAACAAGTGACCATTTTTCGTCTCAGTACTGGACACAACAGACTAAACCAACACATGTACAGGCGGTTCCACCATACGACATCATCCGCTTGTCCTTGTGGAGAAGCAGAACAGACCACAGAGCACATACTTCAATGTTGCAGTACGTATCAGCTGCTGAGAGAAGAGATCTGGCCTTTGTCAACCTCTTTTCTTGAAAAGCTGTATGGGCCTGTGGAAGAACTGCAGAAAACCACAGATTTCATCTTGAGAACGGCTCTCCAAGTGTGATACCAGCGATCGAAAAGAAGAAGAAAGAGAGGAATCATACAGTCATGAAGGAATCCACCGGGAATCATCCGTTCCGTCTTCATGTAAAACAGTACGCACCCCTATCGTCATAATCTCAGTAGGTATGGTCTTTTCTTACTACAGCATTTTTGTTTGGAATATTAGTGGGGGCCCATTTTTGCCTGCTACTCTTCTCCCGCTTTAAGCCATGGCAGCACCTTCCTGAGACGGAGGCCTGCGCGAGGCACTTGCCTCTCGCAAGGATTCAGCGACGACGGTCCATGCCAGGATAATACTCCTCACCCTAACTTGCACTAGGAGTAGTGCCGCGTGAGGCACATCACTTTTCGTCTGAGATATTCTTCTTCCTTTCAGCTTAGAGGTATAATAACTTATATTAAGTTAAATAGCTATGTCTTGTGTACGGGAGCCTCCCTTGTGGGGATACCTTTGCGGACCTACGAGTCTGTGTGATACCTCCAGGAGCCCAATGTGTAAAAGTTCATCTACCTGCGTCTATGTCTTGTATTTTCGTATGCTCTTATTGTAGTTTTATCTAGCATATTTTAGGTAAACACATTGTATAGACTTATATTTTTAGGTCACCAAATAAAATCTTGTAAGTCCATAGATCACGAAATTGCTTTCTCCTTCGATCAATACTCACCATTCTATTACCTCTGATACAGCTAGCCCTGATAGCTGGGCCCTAGGACTATAGACGTAGAAAGCTTTACCGACTCCTGGAACCGGATACTCGGCTCCCAACTGCCGAGTACCCGTTTGCCAAGACACATGCTTTTTGCAGTTGGAAGTCTTGAGATTGTGTCTTTTTTCTGTGTTAAATTGTGATAGCGTGTGCGCTCTCTAGAGGATATTTGGATTACCATGGATGCTGCCAATGATAACCAGGTTGTATATTTCCATGTTATTCCATAGTTAAAAGATTTAGGTCTTTGAAATTTCGTCTGTGTCGCATGTTCCAACTTCTAACCCCAAAGAATCTGGGATGCATGTTAATAACGAGATATGCCAGATGATCGCCTTCTTTAAACCCCAACAGGCTTTCGGCAGATATGAAAATAGGTGTTGGTTGACGGTGTTTTATAACACGAATATCGGCTGACGTCGTTCTCCGTAAGATCCGAGCGCGTTACGTCACACCCGTGCTTCTCCGATGTTTATGTGAAGAAAATGTTTCATTAATTCGCGCATCTGATTCTAGGTGCTGCGTACTTTAATTTGTACCAGAAAACTTTGGAATTTTCAAGTTTTGCGTGTTATCATGATCTGTTTGCAATGATCAGTGGTTTCAAAATTCTTGATTTAGATGTGTGGTCTGCAGTTTTACCGTGTGCTACAGCAGTTTGTTTACATTTTGTTGTTTCTTCACATATCGTTTTGGCCTTCGTTAGGAGTATAATTTTTATTTATTAGTAAATATACCCCGAATGCTATGTGATATGATTCCTGGTTCTGTTATGCATCCTTGAGGATCAGTGTATGGGTGTATTATTGGCCGCTTCGTTCTTGTCGTCATAATCAATGCGATCTTTGCTGTAACATTGCGGGGTGGGGTACGGGAGGGTTTACAGTTAATTTATGATCAAATATTTGAAAATTAATTGTCTGCCTTCCATCTCTGTTTCGTTCCGCTTGCTTATTGTAGGTTTGTGCTTATTTATAGGCCAAGCCAGCCCCGCCATCATGTGACGAGTGCCACAAATTCGTTCGGGTTCTGTTCAAGGACCATGTCTGTTTTCGCTGTACGAAATGTAACCTTGACAATAGGTGTAATGTGTGCGCAGTGTGGTCGGTCGACATGATGCTGAAGTTCCTTGTCCAGAAGGACTTGGCAGGGTCTGACACAGGGTCAGGCGGCTCGAAAGTAAATCATGGAGCGTCCATTTCGGCCCATCAGTGGCATCGATTAGGACGGGGATCTTGCCCGCAACCCGGATCCAGTCTATTTTACTGGATCCAAGGTTTATTGAGTTACTTGATGCTATTTATAGCAAGCAACTCATGACCAAGGGCCAGCTTCCTGCGGCCACCATGCAGGTGCGGGCGAGGTGTCGTATTCCACGGGGGGAATATGACAGGCATGGTGTTGTCCCGTCGGTCACCAAGGATGATCGATGGGTACTGGGTGTCCAGAGTGCTGGAGTGGGTGGCCCCGCCCCGGCACTGGTGGACAAATCTCAGGGACACCATGCTGAAGTCCTGTCCCTATGTGATGAGGGTGTGAAGGCAGTTATGAATGCTGTCAACCATTCTTATCGCCTTCTTCAGTCAGTGTGGGCTGAAGTGGGGGCAGGCCACCCTGTGCCACCTGTGGTGCTTTCGTGTGTCAATGACGGCCTGGTGCTGTCGATGGAGGCATTGGCAAGGGTGCAGTCACGTGTAACCAAGTCCAGGAGGCAGATGGTTCTTGACCATATGCGTCCAGCTACGGCCGTCAGGGAACATCTTCTTGGGATGCCCCTGACAGGCCCTAGCATCTTTGGTGGCCAGGCGCGGGGCATCTTAGAGGACACGGCCAGCATTGCGCATAATCGGTTGGCGGTTAACCTGCAGCTAGAGCTTCTAAGAAGCAGAAAAAGCACAAAAGTAAGTTGAAAGCTAAGCCTGGTGCTGCTTCTGCTTCTTCTGCGTTTTCTCAGCCGCCTCCGGCGAAGAAAGCCAAGAAGGTTGTGAAGGCTCCTACCCTCCCCAATGTTGCTCCTGATCGCCCGAGAGGCGGGAAGGGGAAGGGTAAGTCCTCATAGGGCCGAAAAAATGCAGTGGATCGTACCGGAGGGTATGAGAGCTCCCTTCGCATCTGCCTGTAAGTGACTATCGACATGATCATATGCGTTAAGTGCGTGGATCCATGGTTTATTAGAGTGTGCCGTGCGGCCTGAAACCTCCGTCTTCAGCACTTGAGGTTTCTGTCAGGGTTACCTCACCCTTACCTCCTTTAGTCACCTCTTACGACACGCAGAGGATACGGAAGGTGTATTCTAAACCCCACCTACAGGGCACTCCAGGCTTCTATTCAAACATGTTCCTTGTCCCCAAGAGCACAGGGGGATGGAGACCCGTACTCAATCTCAGGCCATTAAATTGGTTTATCCATACGCCTCGGTTTCAGATGGAAACTCTGAGGTCGATAATGGCAGGATTGAGGAAGGGAATGTGGTGTGTATCAATCGATCTGAAAGATGCATATTTCCACATTCCAATGAACAGGAGTTGTCACAGGTTTCTGAGATTTGCGTTTAAGAATCAAGTATGGGAGTTTATAGTCCTCCCATTCGGCCTGTCGACAGCTCCACAGGTTTTCACCAGAGTGGTCCTTGCGGTGACAGCGTTTCTCAGAAAAGAGAACATGGCGCTTCACACCTACATAGATGATTGGCTGATCAAAGCAGACAAATCAGCCAGGTTAGAGGTGGATACTGCTCTGACTCTGAAGTTGCTTTCAGATCTAGGCTGGATAGTCAACAAGGAGGAATCCGAGTTGACACCCACTCAACAGTTCGTTTATTTAGTGATGCGATTCGATCTCGAGGAGGGCAGGGTTTACCTGTCAGAGCCCAGAGTGGTGTCTCTGTTAGCCATCCTCAAGAGTTTTCGATTGCGAAACCACATTCAGGCGAGGCTGGGCATGATGGTCTCCATGAAGCAGGTAATCCCGTACACTGCTCTGATACGAAGACCTATCCAGTTGTATCTGATGTCTCTGTGGAAATAGAGAACAAAACCCCTGTCAAAGCTGGTGCCAGATTTGGCGCCAATAATGTCGCATCTTGTATGGTGGAAAAAGCATCAGAATCTCCTAGTAGGGGTTTCGCTGCACCTACCCCACCCCCAGCTGTCCGTGTACACGTATGCATCGCTGGAAGGATGGGGGGCCTGCCTGGGAGAACACCAGGGCCCGGGCACATGGACTCTCCAGGAGAGTCAGCTGCATATCAATCTGTTGGAAATGATGGCAGTGGAACTGGCAATGGAAAGGTTTCTTCCAAAAGTTAGGGGCAAGATGATATTGATACGGTCGGATAACTCGACAGTAGTATCATACATAAATCGCCAAGGCGGGACCAAGTCACCCACACTGTGTATCAAAGTGTGGCACTTGATTCAATGGTGCAGGAATTACTCGGTTGTTTTGAAAGCAGATCACATTCCTGGGCGATTGAACATTCTGGCGAATGCTTTGTCTCGCAGACAGAGAGTTCTGCCAACAGAATGGTCTCTCAACTCTCCAGTTCTACACAGGATCTGCGAGCATTGGGGCAAACCCAACGTGGACTTGTTCGCCACAAGGGAAAATGCTCAAATCATGACGTATGTCTTGCCAATACCAGATCCAAATGCCGTCGATACAGACGCTCTGGCGATAAGCTGGAGAGGGATGCACGCATACGCGTACCCACCCACCATTCTTCTACCGAAGATATTGGTGAAGATCAGGGAGGAACCGTGCCTGGTCCTGCTAATAGCGCCATTTTGGCCCAGCAGGGCGTGGTTCACGGATCTTCTAGATCCGCTGGTGGAAAACCCAGTGCAGTTACCCGAGATTCCGAACATAATCTCCCAGGTCAAGGGACACTTCCTACACGAGCGTCCCGAAATGTTCAAATTGACTGCATGGATGTTATAAAACAACGTTCCGAAGATCCGCTGGAGGAAAACCCAGTGCAGTTACCCGAGATTCCGAACATAATCTCCCAGGTCAAGGGACACTTCCTACACGAGCGTCCCGAAATGTTCAAATTGACTGCATGGATGTTATCAAACAACGTTCCACGTCGGAAGTCTTTTCTCGACAAGCTGCAGATTTCATCTAAGCTGCGAGAAGGAGGTCAACCTTCACGTCATATAACAACAAGGTTAACAGATTTGCAGATTGGTGTGAAGAAAAGGGTATTGATATCTTTCAATCCACTATTCAGCAAATAGCAGACTTTCTCTGTGAACTGTTCTTTTCAGGACTAACTCCTGTCACAATTGCTGGGTACAAGTCAGCTTTGGCATCAGTTATCCCTTGTCTAGCCAACAGGGATAGTCCAGAGGTGGCCCAGTTGAATGTGATGGTGAAGGGAATGAGCAATCTCCGACTGAGACAACCGGTAGTCATTTCAGCCTGGAGTCTATCTTTAGTGCTTAATGTACTGGCCAAGCACCCTTTCGAACCGTTGCGTTCGGCTAGTCTAACGCATTTGACTCTAAAGGAGCTCTTTCTGTTGGCAGCTTCCTCAGCTAGAAGGCGCAGTGAGATCCATGCACTTTCAGCAGAGAGGGACCGATTTATTGTCTCCGGAGAGGGTCGGCGTCTACTGCCAAGAGCAGAGTTTATGTCAAAGAATCAATCTTTGAGATATCCCGGCAAACCGATCATTATACCGAAACTAACTAGGTTTGATCGTGATGCCAGTGTCTGGTGTCCAGTCCGTGCTTTGACTAAGTACAAGAAACGGACAGACTCATTACGGTCGAATGATAGACATCTGTGGATCTGCCATAAGAAGCCATATGGCGCCGCATCCATGGATTCTATCTCTCGTAGGTTAGTCAAATGCATTCAGACTACCCATGAGATTGCGACTGGGCACCAGGTGCAATGCGCAAGGGCACGCGATGTTAGAGGAATAGCCGCCTCGACCGCCCTTTACAGTGGTGTTCCATTAGAGGACATCATGGCTGTTGCACAATGGCACTGTGAGTCCTCTTTCACGGATTACTATATGAGGGATGTGTCAGACTCCGCCAATCCACTCGCTTTAGCTGTTTTGAAACGATAGTTATACGACCACACTGCTCTTCCCCATTTTTTGGCATTTGTAAGAAAGAATTAAGAAGCAGACATGGTCGAGCGAGAGGATCTCAACCAGATAATGGCTGGACAAGTGAATGGTTGGAGGCGCCACGTATCCAAATATCAGGAGGTAATTCAAGATTGAGTTTTTTTGTATTATGTCTATATATTATGTTCATTCATCTTATATATTCATGCTCATTCCCAGGCTAATATATATATATATATATATACATATATATATATATATATATATATATATATATATATATATATATATATATATATATATATATATATATATATATCTGACTAAATCTGGTGTATATCAGAAGTAATAGAATGGTGAGTATTGATCGAAGGAGAATGAAGGAAGTTTCAATTTCCCTTTCTCCGAGATCTAACAATACTCACCATTCTATTACGGACCCAGCCTCCCAGCCCCACGGAGGCAAGCCATGGGTTTCTCTTGTTTGGTGGCTATGCAAACAATATGAGCTTCAAGGAAAATGATGGGAGCCGAGTACCCGGTTCCAGGAGTCGGTAAAGCTTTCTAAGTCTATAGTCCTAGGGCCCAGCTATCAGGCTAGCTGTATCAGAAGTAATAGAATGGTGAGTATTGTTAGATCTCGGAGAAAGGGAAATTGAAATTTCCTTCAATGGACAGGCATACTGGTGACACAAACTCTTGGGGTGAGACCGTTGTGTTTAATGTTCACAGCAATGGTCGCACGGCCCCACCGGAATGATTGAGTTCCACCGGCCTTAGGAGCCAGTTTTTCTTTCCTGCAGGGCAGTCTCATTCAGGGTCCGTCACCCCAAGACCGGATGGTAACCAGCGTCGTCACTCGTCGTGCACTTACGGCGCAGCGAGTCGACATGAAACATCGGAACGGCCCGACACCACCCGGCGAGCTACACTAGCAGAACATTAACTTCGAATTTACACTATGAATGATATATGGTTTCTGCTCATATATTAATATAACCACTTAATTTGATAACAGAGCCATCAGCCTTAATTCGTGGCCGTCATCTTGCTGTATATCGTATGTTCTATCTATGTATGGCTATATCTATATGTACGTAGATTTCGTGGCAATAAATAATCTGAATCTGAATCTGCCTTCAATTATGCGTTCGTGACGTAGTTATCTGCGTCATTCATGACGTCATAATGATGTCATTGATTGCGATGTCATTTTATGTAGGTGATTATTACGTCATTTGATTGGTGAATACAGTGGAAATGTCCCTTTGCTCTTACTGCGGCATTAGTTAAAATACAATCAATCAATCAATCCTTTTTATTGGTATATCAAACACAATGACATACGACATGGTACAAAGATTTAACAACATATCACAAAGATGAAAACATACGTCCTAAGATAATAAAAAAATAAAAAAAATGTACATGTTTAAATGTATAGGGGTATGATTTATGTTTACTGCCACTAGGCATAAATATCGGATTGTTTGCAAAATCTAATTAAACAATAAATAAAATATAGTGAGGTATGGTGAATTTACCTGGACTTGTAGCTCGCGGGGTAGTGTCGGGCTGTTCCAGTGTGTAGTGTCGACTAGCTCCCGGTCTCAGGATTACGGATCCTGTGTGATACTGCCCTATGGGTATCAAAGACTGGCTCCTAAGGCTGGAGGAACTCAATCGTTCCGGTGGGGCCATGCGACCATTGTCGCGAACATCAAACACAATGGTCTCATCCCAAGAGTGTGTCACCGGTATGCCTGTCCATAGCAATTTCGTGATCTATGGACTTACAATATTTGATTTGGTGACCTAACTAAAATAGGTCTATACAATAGTTTTGCCTAAACAGACCGTCAAGTATGCTAGATAAAAATGAGCAATCGAAAATACAAGACATAGAGACAGCCTGATGCACCTTTAAATGCGGGACTCCCGGAGGTACCACACAGACTCGCAGGTCCGTAGAGGTATCCCCGCAAGGGAGGCTCCCATGCACGAGATCACTATTTAACTTAATATAAGTTATTATACCTCTAAGCTGAAAAGGAAAGAAAGTTATCTTGTTGAAGTGGCGAAAGGTTATGTACCTCATGCGGGCACTACTCCTGATGCTCTTTTTGGGTGAGAAGTAGTAGCCTCGCGCGGGCCATCATCACTGAATCCTAGCGAGAGGCAAGTGCCTCATGCGGGCCTCCATCACAGGAAAATGTCGCCACCGCTTAAAGCGGGAGAAGAGTATTGGCCAGAAAGGGCCACTAATATTCAACCAAAATGCTATAAAGAAAAGACCATACCTAGTGAAATTATGACTATAATGTTGCGTGCTGTTTTACGTGAAGATGGGACGAGTGATTCCCGAGGGATTCCCACGCCACCGTCTTATGTAGTTTCAAGTATGCTGAATTAGTAGTTGCTGCTTTTATTTATGCGGGCCTTCTTCTATGCCTAACCTAACATTTAGTTTTAAAGACAAGAACTAGTTTAGTCTGCAAATGGCAGGTGTCCTACCTAGCTTTAGATACGGCTGTCATTGAGAACGGGCGTCCCAAGACGTTAATACTGAAGACAGCATGCATACATGTTATTTTGCAAGATCTCCGGGCTGGGTGAGAATCTGGACATCTTGCTCCATAACCACATAAAACGTCACAGGACAAGGGTTACTTTTCACATAAGCAAATTTAGGCAACTGATCTATCGTTACGGTGGGGGTAAGAGAGATGAATACCCACCGTGAATGTCCTTCCCATGAGGGCATGGGAGATCCTAGCATCTTGCCCAGACATTCTTACAGAATTCGGTGAGGATGCATATCTCACCCGTCACCAGGTCCTATGGAGCTAATCTTTTAACCTGATGTTAAGTTTAAACGCAAATTGTCCAGTTATGCACTGCGGTGTAGTGGAGACTTCCTCAAGAATAAAGAGAAAATAATTATAATGTGTTTTCGCAGTGCTTCCTACATTGGCAAAGATGACTAACTACTAGGTATCTGAAGATACACGGGAAATGTATGTGATACCACACCCTGGCCATCACCGCTTGGAAACCCCAATAGTTTCCCAGGGTCGGATCAGTCCATGGTGCGGATAGGGATATCCAAACAATTAAGACGCCATAAGGCTTAATGGAACATGAAGAGAGACAATAACTTATAAATGTGAGGCCCAATAGTTATGTTGGCCAATTTTACACAACCTTGCCGGAGTGTGGGGCTAGATTATCGCAACTACCGGAAAAGAGGCGTACACTATGTGTCTCTTGACGAAGAAATTGTCTCTAATCATATTAAACCTATCCTATCGAGCTAAATAGAAAGGCTCTTTAGTCGGTAGCATGCCGAGCTAAACAGAGTTATAGCATGGAGAGCGACCTCAGTGAAAAATTGGTGGTGGCGGGAGAAAGTGATGCATATATAAATGTTGCTGTATAGCGTTTCCCACATGCACTGCAGTCCTACGTTTTCTGCAAATAAACAAAACATAAGAACGAATGGCTGCTTGCCATATATAAAACTAACCAGTACAAGTAATACGGTGTGAAATGATTAGAATAATTTAAAGTACAGGTAGGCAGACCTACTACGGTGCGGTTAGTAAAACACCTTACAGTACAATAAGAATAACTATATACAGATAAAGAAATTATAACTAGTGGTCCTAAGACCGCTATGGTTCCTTTTAGTCATCGGAACCATTTACACAAATAAAGTATAATAATTACAAATGTAACTAACGGAATAATTAAGATGGTAAGTATAGGCACTTGAATAATCGGTACCCATTCTTAATGACGGGCTATCGTGTTACTGAAATTGATATGTCACCCTTGGTGTGACGTGAGTTGATGCATTCTCCGGAAGCTGGAAAGTTACCTCATGTTGGTTCCCGCAAACAGGATTCCCGCATGCAGTTCAGGATGGTAGCGGATCGAACTCATGATGGTAATCACAATATAAGAATGTCCAACGAGCAGTCAGTAAGTGATACAATAACATTACTGCTAGGAAGAAAGTTCCCATACACCAATGGTATGGATGGAAGTTAAGAACAACCCATTCATAAGACTGTTCATAAGGTGTTTTTTTTAAGACGGATGAAGATGCATAACTAAGCTTACTGTGCGGGGTACGTCAGTTAGCTCTTAAGACGTACCGGGCAAAGCCTACTTGCTGCGGTCAAAAACTTTAAATAAACCTGCACGACATCAGTGCTGTGGAGGTTGAATAACCACTTTTTGGTGTGGCCGGCAGATCCGGCGAGTCATCCACCAAAGAACATCGCTGCCTCTACACCTGTATTGAGGCCGGGAAAGGCCTCACCGCAAGTTTTGAGTTTGTTATTGATTTAGTCGTGAACAATATTTATCAAGTTTCCAAAAATACTCCCGAACAATCGGGAGATACAAAATTGTTTTAGGTGTGGTTTGTTGGGTTGCTGCTGTCGGCTACGGGAGAGAAACCTACTGAGACCGAAGTGATCTATTTAATACCCGTCTCGCTGATAGTAGCTGTAACAGATCCAACCTATTCGGCCCCTGGCTGAGGATCCTCTCGAGTTCTGGATTTAATCTCCTTTTATACTACTCGTGACGTCATAGGCGCATGCTTCAACCAATCATCGTCGAGCAATAGCCAATCAGAGCGCAGCTAATAATGACGCAGTCGAATGTTCTAGAACATTCTAGAATTTCTGCGTACACGTGGTTACGACGTCACAGCAATGCTTTGAAGATAATTAAAGGGGTTTTCCGTAGATAACTCAGCCATTTCCTAACCGATTTTGAAATGGTTTACAGATTCGGAAAGCCCGTCTAATTGTGGTCTTGATTGATGCCAGATTCGGCGGGAACAAGTAATTATAAAAGATTACATTGTACCTACTCGGTACACTAAAAGCGCCATCCTATCTTGGCCATGAAATACGCGCTCTGTCAAAGCAGTGGTATGCGCGCTACACGCTTCAACGAACTTCGTCGTTTTTACGACGAAATCTCTCTCATTGCCTCATATACGCTTATAGCTCTACCCAGGAGGTGCGTTCAGGGAATGAATCCAGAACGGGTGGCGCGTACCCAGCTTAGCCCATACGGCCGGCACATGACCGGTCGATCCGAACTACAGACTCATGAAGTTGGCTAGTTTCCCAATGAGGTTAATATATAGAGAATCTGGAACGAGGTCACTTTTCATATCACTATTATGGACCGATTTGAAACTTATCAATTGCACGAGCTTTAGTGATATGAAAAGTGACCGAGTTTGAGATTTTATTTATCATATAAACTGTAATTTTGAAATATTTGCCAATAGTTGCTGATGTGACTTTTATCTGATTTCTCTTTGTTGATTTTCGTGAAATTGATACCGCTGCTGTGATGCACCACTACTTGATAACAGATACTGAATGTGCAGCAAAATATAGTGACAAACACAAAATCTGGCGATGTCAGCCATAAATACACTTTTCTTCTAAGACTATCGCAGATCCACGTCTATCAATCGTTACTTCGCTGCCGACTGATAAACTGTCAAACGATGACATTTTGTGATGACATTTCATGTGAGACAATCATAGTAAACAAATCGTAGTAAAACAGTACCGCGTATTAGGTGTAGTTTGGATCGACCGGTCAGGTATTCTTTCCCTGAACACGCCCCCCTGGGTAGAGCCATAAGCATATATGGGCCTTTGAGAGAGATCACGTTGCGAAAAGCGACTATGTTCGTTAAAACGCATGGTGAGCATGCGCGCACTTAGATGCTATTTTTGATGGAGTGCGTAGTTTATGACCAAGATGGGATGACGCTTTTAGTGTACCGAGATGGTACCCTGTCATCCTTTTTGATTACCTGTTCCCATTGAATTTGGCATTAATCAAGACCGGAATTCGTCGGGCTTTTTAAATCTGTGAACCATTTCAAAATCGGTTAAGAGGTGGCTGAGTTATCCACAGAAAACCCGTCTTGATTATCTTCAAAATATTGCTGTGCTGTTATAACCTATATTCTAGAACATTTGACTGCGCTATTATTAGCTACGCGCTGATTGGCTTTTGCTCGAACGATGATTGGTTGGAGCCTGCGCCTGTGACTTCACGAGGAGTATAAAATGAGACGCGATGCAGAGATCGAGAGCATCCTCGGCCAGGGGCCGAACAGGTTGGATCTGTACCAGCTACTATCAGCGCGACAGACAATACACGTATTACTTCGCTTTGTATCAGGGTTTTCTCCCGTAGCTGGCAGTTACCCAACCCACCACACTAAAACAATTTTGTAGCTCCCTTCTTACGGGAGCAGTTTGGAACTTTCTGATTATTGTTCACGAATATCAATACCTACTTCGGAACACAAATTTGCGGTGAGAGGCCTGAATATGTGATTCTACAGATGTAGAGGCTGGATGCTCTTTGATGGATGACTCGCCAGATCTGCCAGCCACACCAAAAAGTGGTATTTCAACTGTCACCGCACTAATATCGTGTAGGTTCTTCTAACTTCCGACCGCAGCAAGTAAACTCTGCCCGGTGCCTCTTCAGTGCTGGCTGACGTACCCAGCACCGTTAAGCTTTGTTTTGTATCTTCGTTTGCCTCTGACAACCCCCGCTTGTGATCGGGTTGTTTACAACTTCTATCCGTGCCATTGGTGTGCAGAAACTTTCTTCACCACAGTAGTACTATCATATCTTTTGCTGACTGCTCATCAGACATCCTATTAGGTTTACAGTGCTGAGCGATGTATTCCCGCCATGAGTGTTCTTGCAGGAATCTTGTTTGCAGAAAACAGCTTGCGGGAACCAACCTGCGGGAACTTCCCAGCTTCCTGAGAATGCATCAACACATGTCAACTACGGAATGACGTATTAATTGCAGTAACACGGTAGCCTAACTTAAGAATGACTACCGAGTATTCAAGTAACTATACTTCACAGTTTAATTATTTCTCTATATGTATTTCTTTAATTATATTGTATCCGTAAGAACGGTCCCGATGACTAAAAGGTACCGTAACAGTCTTAGGACCGCTAGTTATAATTTCTGTATTTGTTTATAGTTATTTTCATTTCCTGTAAGGTGTTTTACTAACCGCACCGTAATAGGTTCGTTACCCTGTATTAAGATATATACTTCTAATCATTTAATGCTGTATCGATTGTTCTGGTTAGATTATGTATATATGTGGCCAGTGGCCATCAGTTCATATGTTTTGCTTATTTATAGAAAATATAGGACTGCAGGGCACGTAGGAAACACTATACAGCAACACTTATATATGCAGCACTTTCTCCCGCCACCAACAAGTTTTCACTGAGGTCGCTGTCCGTGCTATAACTCTGTTTATCCCGGCATGCTACTAACTAAACCTTTTCTATTCAGCTCAATAGGATAGGTTCAAAATGATTAGAGACACTTTCTTCATTACCAACTCGGTAATATACTCTTCTCTTTCGGCAGTGCGATAACCTAGGCCCGCACTCTGGTAAGACTCATAACTCCAAGATTTTGTCTCTCTTCATGTTCCACTCAGCCTTGTGGCTTCTTAATTGTTTGAATGTCCCTATCCGCACCATGGGCTGATCCGACTCTAGGAAACTGTTGGGGTTTCTGAGCGGTGATGGCCATGGTGTGGTATCACACACCGCCCCCCCCCCCCCCCCCCCCGTATCTTCGGATACTTAGTAGCTAGCATGTTTGCCAATGTAGGAAACCACTGCGAAAACATATATTAATTATTATTTTATTTGCTGAACAATCCTCCCGCACTGCAGTGCAAAACAGGGCAACTTGTATATAAACCTAACGACAGGTTAAACGGTTAGTTCCATAGGGCCCAGTGATGGGCGAGATGCGTATCCCCACCGAATTCCATAAGAATGTCTGGGCATGTTATTTAGATCTGCCATGCCCTTACGGAAGGACATTTGCGGTGGGTATTCGTCTCTCTCACTCCGACCATAACGATAGAACAATGGTCTAATAATGCTTTCTTGAAAAGTAACCTGTGTCTTGTAACGTTTTATGTGGTTACGGATCGGGATGTCCGGATTCTTATCCAGTTCAGAGATCTTACTAAGTAACATGTATGAGCGCTGTCTTCAGTATTGATGTCCTAGTACATATGTTCTCAATGACAGCCGTATCTAATAGCTAGGTAGATACCAGCCATTTGCGGCCAAAAATAGTTCTTGTTTTGAAAACAACTAACAGCGAATTGAGCAAAGCAGAAGGCCTGCATAAATAAAGCGGCAACTACTAATTCAGCATACTAAGAATCACATAAGACGATGACGAGGGAATCCATCGGGAATCTCTCATCCCGTCTTCACGTAAAACAGCACGCAACCCTATAGTCATAATCTCACTAGGTATGGTCCTTTTTTTCTCAGGCATTGTTGGTTGAAATATTAGAGTGGGCCCATTTTTGCCTACTGCTCTTCTCCCGCTTTAAGCAGTGGCGACACCTTCCCGAAACGGCGGCCCGCGCGAGGCACTTGCCTCTCGCAAGGATTCAGCGACGACGGTCCACGCGAGGATAATACTCCTCACCCAAACTAGCACTAGGAGTAGTGCCCGCGTGAGGCACATAACTTTTCGTCCGAGATAATCTTCTTCCTTTCAGCTTAGAGGTATAATAACTTATAATAAGTTAATTAGTTAAGTCTCGTGTATGGGAGCCTCCCTTGTGGGGATACCTCTGCGGACCTACGAGTCTGTGTGATACCTCCGGGAGCCCCATGTTTAAAAGTTCATCTACCTGTCTCTATGTCTCGTATTTTCGTATGCTCTTATTTTAGTTTTATCTAGCATATTTATAATTGTTTAGGTAAAATCATTGTATAGACGTATATTTTTAGGTCACCAAAATCAAATCTTGTAAGTCCATATATCACGAAATTGCTATGGACAGGCATACTGGTGACACAAATTCTTGGGATGAGACAGTTGTGTTTAATGTTCGCGACGATGGTCGCACGGCCCCACCAGAACGATTGAGTTCCACCGGCCTTAGGAGCCGGTTTTTGTTACCCGCTGGGCAGTCTCGTACAAGGTCTTGCACCCCGAGACCGTATGCTAACCAGCGTCATCATTCGTCGTGCACTTGCCGCGCGGCGAGTCGACATGATACACCGGAATGGCCCGACCCTACCCGCGAGCTACATAATCCCTACGCGTGACGCTCACATCAATCGATGTTTTAATGTAGTACAGGCGTGAGTCTAAACCCTAGCATTTGGGAACTAGCAAACAAACGCCTTAAAGATTACAACGCACACACACAGATGTTTTAATTGGTTGATTTAAATGGGTTGCGCACCCAAAAGCCAATACAAATAATCCGTTGAATATGGCACGTGTGCTCATATCGAAAAATATGGAACGGGCTGGAAGGCTTGTTTATATGATAAAGACGTTTATTAAAATATGGTACTCAGTTATGCAATCATTATATGAACCTGCCTCATGTACATGATGACAATCTGTCGAATTTTGTCATTGCATAGGAATTAAAGTACAAGCCCGAGCAGTTAGGCAAACGTCGATGTAATCAATAACAATTATTGAGCGTTTTCGATTAAAATTTTTAATGTCATATAATAATGGCGATAGTGATCTAATAATGGGCGTTTTCAATTGGGCATAGTGCTGTCAGTACTAGTGTCGGGTTGAATTCGTTTGTGTGAGTTTAACAGAGTTTAATAACAATCGTGATAATGCAGGTCCGGGGCCGTCCAGTATTAACACAGTGAATGTCCATAACCTGCGTTATCATGATATAATTGAATCTATGTGACGGTCCAACAAGAGTGTTGCAGAACTCGCGCAAATGAATTTACTCTAAAACGTTTTCGTTTGCATGAGTTCTGAAAAACTCTTTGTGACGTCACATATATTCAATTGTGACGCCATAATCATGCCATGATAAAGCAGGTTATGGCCCTTCACTGTGTTAATACCGAACGTTTACCATGCTTAAACTCGCACAAACGAATTCAACCCGACGCTAGTACTGACAGCACTATGCCCAATTGAAAACGCCCATTATTAGATCACTATCTCCATTATTATGACATTAAAATTTTAATTGGCTACACCGAGACAAAATTAGTAAACTCGTTAAGCTTTTTAAAGAGCGATTTTCTCCTGATCGTAATGTGGACGGACATTCCATTATAGTGGTTTTCATCCTCGATTAGGTTCTGGTTGCAAAGCGTACAGAATCGTAGATGAGCAGGTATTGGTTGTGTTTTGTGCCTATCTACCCCAATTCGTAAGGTGTGTGCACTTATTTTGAGTTTTGTAAAGTTGCTGCGTTTTGCGAAATTCTTTTCAAAATGAAGATAATTTTCAATGGCAAAATTTTGTTTTTATAGCATCTCAGTTTAGACCCAAAATTAGAGGTTAATGTTATGTCACTGTTAATGTAGTTTCGCCAATTATCAGCACAGATTTGCTCAAAATAGAAATTATTTTATGTTTTTATTGTAAAAACACAGATACAAACAGATATGCATGTATGACGTCATGACCCGTGGCACCGACTGTTGTTACGTCATAATTAGATGACATTGCGTTTTAATTACAAATAAAGTGTATATTTTTCGATAAGAGGCTACATAAAGTGTAAAATTTGGGCGATGTAATCATGTAAGTGTAAAACTCTAGAAGCGAGAGGAAAATCTGATTTAACATGCTGATTATCCCAGTAAAATGCATTCGGTTCGTAAAGGGGATTTGGTTCGTAAAACGGGATTCGGTACATTGCAAAAACGGTGAATCAGAATTCTACATATATCGACAGAGACACCTTTATACACGCTGCTACTGACCTGTTGCCTGACGTGTATATAAATCTAGTCACACGGGTATGATGAATTATTTCTCAAATTCTTGATAACGTTGTCGATGGAAAGTTTCCATTAAGGAGCATTTGCTCTATATTGTTTCTAGATGTGGTAAACTGGTACTCGTAGATGAGATACGCAGGGGTGGCTATAATCTCCTGGAAAGTTTGATATAGACTATTTCATGGCAAGTCTCTAAGATTCATGTCAAGTCTACGTAGTCGGGGCTATGTGTTAGGAAATCGTGATGCTAGAGGTAATATACCTGTCAGTACATCAAATATCAACTGTACTTTTCCTAGCAGACAGAATCTGTATACAATGATCTCAAGAGATGATTTCCTTCCTGGAATTTTTAAGCCCACACTCAATATGTTATACGCGAATATGAACAACAAAGTTGTACAACTTGCTGTAGATGGTAACATGATCAGCAGAGGCAAAGGGAATATTATGGGAGATATAACCTGTTGGGGACATGAATGTAATTGTGGCAAAATTTAATATAGACACTACTTGTTTAAATCACAGTTCATTGGTTGCTCACTGGTTTGCTTAAATTAGGATAACTGAAGTGCAGGCTGGCTTAATAATAAAAGACTGAAAACGGGAACGCTGTTGCATATTTTGAAACTAATTTGACGGGAGCTGTTGCTGCAGCAAGGTTGTAGATCCCGCAAAACACTTGTAGTCGAATAGCGAACCATTACTCGACAAATTAATCATAGCCATTAAAACTGCGAGTTAATTATCGATCGCAATCTTGTACATGATGTGAAATAGATTACTCATAGAATTAATTGTAGAAGTAATTAGTCTATAGTAAGCCCACACCGAAGTATGATGCTATTCCGGATTAACTCTCTAGGGTGAACACGACCATAGACGCAGTTTTTGGCGTACAGCCAAGGCAAGAAAGTGTCAATTTAACTAGTCTAGAGATGTCTAGTTCAAGAATTGCTTATCTAATTATATTGTCACGTTATGATAACAATCTCTATCTTCGACGTCTGAGGGGTAATAAATTCGTTATACCAGTGTTTTGACATGGGTGCAGGCGGTTACCACACGCGCAAACAATTAAAATACTGTCAACCACATAGATTGCCATTCGGCTCTCGCGAGTTCTCCATCGATATTGACACGAAGCCACGCCTCTATTTTTAGATTTACGGTTAGATTGAAGTAGGCAGAAAATTGATTGGCTTCTTGAAAACCGGCAGTCAACATATCGATAAATCTCGGGTTTGCAAGTACGTCCTCGAACGGCGAAGCAATGTGAGTGGGCGCGTATTAGTAGGATGTAAGCGTAATAGCGCGGGGATATGTTCGCAGCTATCATTCTGAGTGTAAATGCAGGGCGTAAAAGAGCGTGATTGACTTGGCGATGCTTGGTTAACAGGCTTCTTAAAACGGCGATGATTGGTTAACAGGCTTCTTAAAAAACGATGCCCGACGTCTTCTATTATGGTGCAGTAACGGGGATTAATAGCTTGAGAGAAACTGCATCTATTTATAACAAATGTGCAACGGTGTATTGAGAATAGACGTGACAATTTATTTGATGTCCATTGAGATGTAAAAAAGTAGAACATAATGGCCTGCTTTCGAGACATGACACATGTATATCCCAGGATGCATGCATCCACCGAGTTTGATCACTTTATACGAAAAACTACAGCTCAGACATGAATTTTCTGTGAAGGTCAGTAAACCCTAAAAATTCAGTCTGACCATAGTTTTGGGCATTTGCCACAGTTTTAGCTTATATTCATGCATCAAGAAAACTGTTGAAACTACATATTCACTAATTTGAAACTGTTTTGTGCAGGCAAGAATGAGTTACTGTTTGTGGTCCCCATGTCCACCAGGGTATATACCCCTAAATTTACGTCATTATACTATTTGTACAGCAAACAGAAGTACGTTTGTGATCTTGTGCAGATTATTTATGGTGGTTACCTGGTTGTGGGACCACATTCTGGTGGTTCTCTAAGATATGTGGTTATAAGGTGACTCATTTCAAAATTACCAAAAAATGTTACAACGTCAGTTAATCAAGCCCACTATAGTGGATAACATATTAAATGGCCTCACACTTTATTGCAGCAAAAACCATCTATCACAGAGCATTCTGCCACTATCACAGGAAAAGCATATGATGAGAACATTGCCGACATTAATATATCATATGACTGTGCAAGTAACTTGGTAACAAATGAACTGTATTATCATGCAGCATGGTTAATTACCAGAGTCTGACTTTGGAATGAACAATTGTGGGCGTTTTATTTTGAATCGCGATCTGCATGAGCGTGTTCTTAATATAAGCCAAGGCATTGTGTATGGACAACATGTGTTGCAATGCCGCTTCCAAAACATGTGGGTGTAGGATTGTATATTTTCAAACAAAGTCCTAGCAAAGAGCTAATTACACTTCTTATGGCAACAGTATAAGTTATGCAGACGCGCAACCGTATAAAACTCATGCAGCAAAACAGCTAAATGATAATACTGAAATAAATGGGGTATTCATACCAGAAAATATGCTGCCAGATTTATTTATAAAATTTGCTTTTGACAATTTAGATTTTCATGAAAATACTAAAGACAGAACAAGCCTGCATGCAACTACACACATTATATACCAATATAACCAAGACACAAATGCAAAACAGAAACAGATCTCTTTGCCACAATGTTTCGAAAAAAGTAGGAAAACAACAGGAAAGGCTCCAAATCCATTCACTATAGATGTGGCCCAATTAAATCTGAAAGACAGAAGACAAACACGGTGTTTGACTGATACAAATTTACCTGACACAGAAGATAATGAATATAAGCTGAATGGCACAAACATAGTTTGGATGCTGCCTCGAATGATACCAACACACCATATGCCAACCGATGACTTGAACAAAAGTCCAACATGGACAACCTTTCAGAAAAAGAAGTACAATGTAGAAGTCAACATTTCCTCAAGGCATCAGAAGCAATGAACCGAGAAGATGTTGTTGTTACAGCAGATCAAAGGATAATACTGTTGTTATATGGCATTGTCAAAGGGCTGGCAGCAAAACTACATGGTGCCCTCTGCAAAATAACGACTGGTAGAGGAATTGTAGATCTGATGGCTGAGTTATGCAAGAAAGGAACAGTAAATAAAGTACTGGCTGGTAAAGATTATTATAAGATGGTTCGGTGTCATTCTCTTGCAGCGAAAACAATGTTTTCATTGAAATGGGAAGATTTTGAACAATAGATGGTGGAGAAAGATGATATCGAAATGCCAGGCCGTCTACCTCCACCACTGGCAGAGTTTGCAAAAGATCTAGGGGAAGAAAAATTAGATGATCTGCTAAGATTTATGGAGGATATCAAGATGTAAGAAAATTTGGATGTGTTCACCTCGACACTCCATACAACAGCCAAAATACTGCGATGCATATATCGATGCGGTAACCTTTGTTCTAGGCTACATTGAATCAGAAAGATCTGGTAATTGGCAGAAACACTTCAAGTTGAGCAAATGCTACCATTATTAGTGTCCATGAAACATAATTATTACATGGTATGTCTTCCACCGTACCTTCATGAAATGAATGAACTGCCAAATATACAACCGAACGTGTACAATCAGTTTTGTTGTGACAACTTCACAGTAAGACAGACAACAGCTTCATTCAATGGCGTGTGGACAGACTTAGGCCGTGAGAAGACATTTAACAAGGAGGGGAAAGCATCTATGTTCAAGGGAGTCAGTATTACTGAATCCACATGAGACAAGTATGTTAAAGCAGTACCTTTCATGGCTAAGGTTGTCGGGCATGTTAAGGTAATGACCCACCTAAACAATGAAGAAGATTTACAGCTAGCTACAAACAGGAAGGCCATTGAAGAAAAGGAGATTGTCGCAAGGCTCATGAATGTTGTAAGATTTGAGATGATAAATCCCTTTTCAGATGTTGACAAAGATGACTGATAAATATTGCTACCGGACAAAAAGGCAGAAACACAAGTTTGGCTCTTGCGATTACAAAAGGGAAAGAGGCGGTTAAAGTAGTAAAAGAAAGCAACTCAGATAAGATTCTATCACCCATTATAACTCCATTTGCAGAAGCAAAGACACAAAGGAAAGTCACACAGATAAAGAAAATATATCAAGAGGAAACAACAGTGAACCGTTCCTTGTGTTTTATATCCAATGGAAACAGCAAAGAAGTAAGAAATGAAGAATTCAGCCATGAATGGACAGAATACCCATCTTCTCTGTTTGAACCCGATGTGCAGCATGGCACATAAAATCAGAAAAGGTTGTATGTCAGATTATTATAATGAAATGAAAACACATACAACAATGGATGAGCATTCTTACCTGCCGGTGTGTGATATGCCAACCACATTTCTTGTAGATGCGATGTGTTTCCTACAGAAATACCAAAACCTTGGCACTAGAGCATTTGAAGATTTCAAAGATGCGTATCTCAACAAGATAATCACTATGAAGCTTGATGGCTGTGACTTAATACATTCTGTTTGAAATAGATGGGCCAACAAAGAGTTTGAAACAAGAAGAATGACAGAACAGAACTAAAGTTGAAACCGCAGAATACACTTTCTGCATCAGTGATATTAATTCCTGCATGGACCAAGCTGATGGGGAATGAGAAAACGAAGGCAAATATATTGGATTACCTCTCAGAAGACTGGATGAAGCCAGAGTTGGGAACATTTAAGAACTCGTGTAAAGCAGTGTCAGTGACCATACATGGTGCTGTTGACATTGATGAATTATCATATTTGGTCCATGAAGAGGCGGATACGTGCCTCATGTTGCATACCAAATATTCAGTGAACAAACTGAGCTATCATCGAGTAGTAATTTACTCAGATGACACTGACGTGATGATGATGGCCATATACCACAGTACTGTGAGCATTTCGAAAGAAATGTGGATGCTACGCTTGGGAAAATTTCTTCCTATTCACGACTTGGTAGTTCGTCTGACAACTATGCTGAATCACACAGCCAAATACGTCTCCTCAATTTTACTCGCCACCTATGTCATCACAGGTTATGATACCGTCAGCTACATATTTTCCAAAGCAAAAAAGAAGGCATTCAAGGTTGCCATTTCATTGACGAAGGAAAAGAAACTACAAGCATTAGCAAGCTATGGCGAAAATAGTACGGAGAAATCTGGGGACATGATTGGAGATGTTAGACTGATCATAGCATCCTTATATAACAAACTCTCCTTCTCATCATTGGACCTTTTGAGAGAACACACGTTTGTGTCATTCAGACGTGATTCACGGACACTTCCTCCAACAGAAGATGCCTTTTTGCAACACTGCTATCGGGCTCTATCAAATTGCTATGTACAAAAATGCTCATAATCATATTCTCGGACTACCTGATCCAACTGACGGATTTGGAAGGTCTGTATCAGATGGGGTTCTTACAAAAATTAAAATGACAAATCCTCCAAAACCAGACATAAAACAGTTACCAAAATCCTATTGTAGCTACAAGAAATATAAAGGCAAAATACTTTGTAACAAAGGCATGTCCTTGTGACAGAACTGGTGAAATCTGTGTTGCGGCCTGTTGCTGTGGGTGGAAGGAGAATTTATGTGGACGGGATTAAGTCTCAAATGTGACTGACATACAGGAGTGCATGCACACACCCACCCACCCACCCACCCACGCACGCACGCACGCACGCACGCACGCACGCACGCACGCACGCACGCACGCACGCACACACCTGTTTATAGTGACCACCTACTTTTGGGACCACAAGATGGTGGTTCTTAAAGATGGGTGGTCGTAAGACAACGCATCTTTAAGAACGAGCCTGTGGTCACAAAAGTTATTAGCTGCATTAATAGTCATATTAAGTGAACATAGGTCTTCAGCAGCCATTTATAATGGCCCATGAAGTGGTCGCTAAAGAGAGGTTTCACTGTACATACAAGATGATCTGTTTTCATAATACCGCAATTCCTTTATCCTCCACACGATCTAAGACTACCTTGTTTCTCCGACAGGCCTGTCTGCATCTATGCCTATTTTTCTGCGTGAGTACTTTATTTAATTCTTAACTGCTACGTGTGCATATATGGACAATGGTCATTTTTCGTTTTAATGGTAAAGCGTGATAATCCAAAATTTGAGATGTGTTTGCAATCTACAAAATACTAGTTTGAAATGTGTGACATAGTCTGTTTTAAATCTATTTGGATACCTGATCTAGAATAATACAATTTCTTTGAATTTATCTGATGCCTGACATTTGTGAAAACTGATTTTAACGGTAATTTACCTATACTGAGGCTCACAATGGGGCAGGGGTATCCAATGTCTAGTAACTTTCATCCCCAGTGTTGTCAATATTAGTTGGATGGTGATTGTGTGGTAGTGTAGCCTCCAGGCATGCGTGCTGGTCTGCCGGATACTCTCGTTCCATGGTACCGCCAGTGTGCGGTATGTTGGGACGACCTGCTGGTTAGCTGCGGATCTCGGGGTGCGGATTCGGTGTTGCGTGCTGCCGGATTGTACAGAACCAACTTGCAGAGCCGGTGGAACTTTCACGTTCCAGTGGGGCTGTGTGACCATCGCCACGGAAGTTGAACCTCATGGTCTCATCCTCGCTGTTGGTGTCATCGGTGTGACGTTCCCACAGCTCCATTTAGAGCGGGGACAATTAAATACATACAATAAATTAATAATCGTAGCAGCAAAACAATGGTACTCGTTTGTTGCTACTTGGGAAAGGTCGAGTACATAGGGTCAAGTGGATGACTCGTCATCATGGTCCTCGCCATAGGTACCTCACAGAGAGTAAGATCTGTGAGGCATCCCCACAAAGGGGGGTCCTAACGTGGCTAATTAGCAAGTTTAATATAAACCAAATTAACCCGTACAAACATTATTTGTTGCGAGAGGAAAGTGCCTCACGCGGGCCTCCATCACGAAAATGACTACAATGCCGGAGATTAGGAAGAGAGATGGCAAAAAGGGCCACTATCTTGTTCAAACCATGTTATGTAAAAGAGTTAACCCAGTGAAATTATAAGTTTAATGTGATGCACGCTGTATTGCGTGAAGGTGGGGTGGATGATTTCCGCACAATCCAACACTCACCTTATGTAGGTCCAAAGATACTGCATTGGTAGCTTCCGCTTTATTTATGTGGTCCTATCCTAACATTTAATTTTTGGGTCTAGATCTAAGTTAAGCCGCAAATAGCAGAGTAAGCTAACTATCTTTAACATATAAGTCCGACGGACGAGAATGTTCGGTGACTGTATGATCACCCTATGGAACATCCCCCTCAGTTTGGACAGCGTGTGGAAGTACCATGAGGCAAAGGCTCCGGAATCATAAAACGACACCGTCATCATTGCATCATGATCACGTATAACAGCACAAGGACAAGTCACAGTACATAGGCGTTGAGTTGAAAAGCACATATAAGTTTAGGGTGGGGACAAAGAGGCAGCTATCCAACTTTAGCTACCTTCCCGTGCGGGCGTGGTACGTTCTACGACTGCACCCAGTCACTTGTAGAGTTAGACGGAGAGTTGAGTCTTGTCCGTCACCAGTGTGTTGGTGGCAGATCATATGAGATCTGCCCCACCCGGAGAACTAACATGTACCTGACGTTAGGGTTAATTTCGCCCAGAGATGCACTGAAGGCCAGTAACTATAATATTCTTTTTGCAGTGCTTCCTACTTTGGCGGGGTTTTCTAACTAACCAGTAACTGAAGATACATGGGAGGTGTATGTGGTGGTCGTCACTATTTCTAGCCACACTGGAACCCCAGTAGTTCCAAAGTCAGCTCTAAATAATGTGATGGAGGGAGCTCCAAACAATTAATAAGCCCGGAGGCTGGTGACGGAGACAATTACTCATGCAATGGAGGCCTTATGATAAATGGCCAATTTATACAATCTAGCCAGTGTGCGGTGTTACATATCCGCTACTCCCAGAAAAGAGACTAACACAAAATGACTCCTACAGAGTAATCGTCCCTACTAATATAAACCTATCCTATTAAGCTAAAATAGTCCAGGCTTAGTCGACTGCATGTCATGTTCGTGCAATGTGAACACAATCAGCGATGTCAGTGAAAACGTGATGCTGAAGGGGAACAAGGCGGTGCGGTTGTTGTTGCTGGATTGTTTCGTTTCCAATGTTTTTATATAAAATAAGCAAAACAAATAACTATGATGGCGACTGTCATAACTTATCACAAAACAGTAAAAATAGGAGGTCACACGACCTTAATGGTGCTTATGGGCATGGAAATAAGAATAATATATACATTATAATAATAAACTATAAAAATGTAGCCTTAGCTGACCGGATGGTACCTATTGGTCATCGGTACCTGTTACACAAAAATAATACATAAATACAATAACACAATAATAACGGACTACCTATTAGTCATCGGTACGGAAAAGGTTCTGAAGTCACAATAATTCAAGCATAACATATTTGGAATGTGAGATGATATTTGGAACGTGAGATGGCATGATGCAGATGTCAACTGCTAGGAAAAACTGCAGGCGAACTGTCTGATGCGGCTCATTCTAAGGAATAGTGAAGAAAAAAGTTTGCGGAAGCGGATGGCTAGTTAGTTAGTCTACATGCAAAGTTAATAATTTAAGCGGTAGGTTAAAGTTCCGTACTGGTGCAGAAATTGAAAGCTGCCCTGTAGTTTTTGAAGGGCTACAGATGAGAAATTAACAATGTGGATGCATTCTGGCGAATCACAAGACGAGATGCGTCGAATAGCTCACACGATGCATCGGGCAATGTGCCCTAACTGCGGTCAAAAATGCTTAAAAAGTCTAAGACAACATGGGCGGATTTGTTTCCCCACTGGTCGGCATGGTATAGCAGATCTGGCGAGTTACCATCGAGCACATCACTCGCCCCACATACTGGACGAGCTTTACATCGGGGCCAACAGGCCCATCCACATGAAAGGTCTGTTTACGGAAGTAGTGGCTTTGGTCACCTTACTTTATTTTCTTTATTGCCCCCAGGTGATATCTTCCCGGGAGCTTACAAAAACTTGTGATGCGGATATGGTGGCTTGTACCCTAGAGATGATGAGTCTCAAAACCGATAGGATCCGCAGCAGATGTAGGTATCTGCTATACAGATTGCAGCAACACACGCTCGTCCCTCAGACCAGGCACCTCACCACCACCAGTCTCCCTGACTGCTCCTGAATCTAATTTTCCAGCGCCTTTTATACTACTCGTGATCCTACAGCTGGAGCGACACAACCAATCAGCTAGCGAGCTTCAGAGGCAGGGAAGCGGGTCGCGTGATGCGCAATCGTACCCATGCACTGAGAGTATGCATGTGTTAAGCCTATGGGGTTCAATATTTTGAAAGTAATTTGCTGGCTCAATTAGCTATAACATCTTGACGTCATATAATTGAGTGCCAGATTGGATTCATCAATTGGAGTCGGGTACCAGCTTATGCCCAGCCTTACGTTCGGAATGAGGTACACAAATAAAATTATTAACATATTTTAGTGCCCTGTGGCATTTTAAAGAACACAAACAGAAAAGTGTTAAACGACGGCAACTGATGAATGCTTCAACAAAATACATCATTTGCAAATTTTCGAAATCCTAAATAGTAAATTTCGCCACAGAAAGTCATTTTCTCCCACTGAGAATCGCAGAGTGGCGTCATCGCATGAATGATGTCGTGGTATGAGATCATCACATGAATACTATTTTGCCGTTGATCATTGTAAGCTTACAACAGCTCAGTCATATACCATCATGATATGAATGAGTTGCAAGAGAAATGTATTTTTTATTGTTATAATTAATTTATTTATTTATTTATTTATTTATGTATTTTTCAATAGGCTTAGAACAGCATTTATGCTACCACTTCAGATGACGCAGTCTCCTCTTGCTACGTTCGGTGATATGATAGCAGTTTCTGATAGTAGCCCTCAAAATGACGATATGAGAAATGGTGACGATGAAGCGCTATTAGCTTCTCTGAATGATTCGACCGCTGTTGCTGTGTGTCCTCCTGGAGGTAGTAATATACCTGGACAAATAATTCGATCTCCCAACTGGACAGAACTGGAAAAGACTATTCTGGTTTCCGAGTTCGCCAGACATCGAGGCATTCTGACGTCGACAAGCTATCGCCAGTCGCCACACCAAGATGGAGCTTACACGGCCATGACTACGAAAAAGGCAACATGGAGAAAGATTACGAGGGCAATAAACGCACGGGTAATAAGTTTACATTTATATTTAACTGTCTGGCCGCTGAATTTATGCAGACTATATTTTACATGGGATTTAAATCTGGATATGCTGAATATTTTGAAAACAATTTGGCTGAAAGTTGATGGTCGCTCAGGCTGAATATTTTGAAAACAATTTGACTGGAACAGCTTTCAGTCAAATTGTTTGCAAAATATTCAGCAAGTCAAGAGTTTTTTCCATTGAATTTGTTGTTTGGTGGCCTGTAGCAGTGAAACAGTTACATGAGTTGAGAATAAGCTAGATGGACGACTATAGCAAACGGGGTGAATAACCATGAAATGTTGCTATGTTGTATACTTTTACTCATCATTGGCATGTTTGACAATGCAGGGATTTGATCTACGGCTTGAGTATCTGACATCATAATCAAATAGGCCCTACACACTGCATCACATGTATAGCTGACGTCGCAATCAAATGAGGTAGTTCCGTTACGAAAATCGAAAAATCCGTCACAGATTCGTGTACGAATTGTGTGAATTTACAATTTAATAAACATTCTGTTGAATATTTTAAAATTAGTATGCAAATTAAGTTTTAAAATATTCATCAGCTTACCCGTAGGCTATAGTTAGGCCTATCCTGAAATTTAGCCAGAAATGGGCGTGGCATAGCTAGAAATAGCTTCTTTTTCATGTGGTCTTTATACGACATCGTTATGAACTTAGAGTATTCAGTTTCATGTTGCTGTAACCTGTTATTGACTCAACCCTTTCACCCATACAGACTAGAAATGACACATTATAATGCACTATCCGATCGCACAATCTCTCCCTGCCGCTATGCTCTTGTATCGAATCCTATGGCATGGTCTCACCTTGCCACTACATTCTCGTATCGAATCCCATGCTTGCACGCTTTTGATGTCTGCGCTAAGTTCACGAAACGTTATAAATGAGGTCAGTCAACTACTGCCTAATAAAATCGCCCGGTTATTATCATCCTACTAATATACGTCCAATCACATTGCTTGTCATTCGTCTCTCGCGAGCTCTCCATCGATATTGGCATGAAGCCACGCCTCTATGTTTATATTGATAGCTAGATTGAAGTAGGCGGAAATCTGCTTGGCTGCCTCCAGTCTACCAGCCTAATGTTACTTCACATAACAAGATATTAAAGGTCAGCAAGCATGGTCTAGAATGGCGAAGCAATGCGAGTGGGCATATGTTATTACTCGAACGGCGATGCGATCTGAATGAGCATATGTTAGTATGATGATTATAATGTAGAAATTGCCGAATTAAGCCTTGCCAGGGATGTGGGCAAAGCATATTTCCAGACTTGGGGAAAGCAAAAGTCAAATCTAAACGTTGTCCAGGTGTGACTGTTATCCCCGGAAAATTTTGAAATCTAGATGCTCTTAGATGACATCTACATGTCCAGAGTTAAATATAGAGAGAAACCGAATCTATCAGTCAAATATATGACGCTATAATAAAACATCACATGTTGTTTGACGTCACAACCAATTATGCCATGAATGACCTATCTAAGTCCATCTTAAACGCTTAATAGTCCGCCAAGTTGTATGAATTGTATGTCTTTACTATTTGGTAAACATTCTCTTGCATATTTTGAGACTAATTTGACTCGGTGCTGTTGTTGAGATTCAGGGAGTTTATGGTTTGATCGATCCCATCACGGACAAAGTGTTGGCGCAGCTTAGCTGGGAGTGGGCATTGCATAGCTAAAGCTGTATTCATCCATTGGCTGTTGGTTTTTGGTACACTTATTAGCTGCTCAGGTCTATATGGCTAAAATAGAATAATTTGATATCCAACTGATGGTCCATAGTTTCATATTTAGGCTACCTCCGGAAATGCAGGAGATCTGAGATTATCTAGAAGATAAATAATATCAAACTGCAGGCCTAATACAATCGTGGACCATCATGTCCAGGCAGTTATTTTCGTTTATTAAGAAATAGAGACCTAATATTCACACAACTTATTTCTGATAGAAAAAGTTGGGGATGGTCAAGATCTGTTGCAAATTGCCCCCCCACCCCACCCCCACCCCACCTCCACCCCCATTGCTGCCCCTATTATAATTGGTTACTAGGTGTAGGGAATATTTTTCTAGAATGGTTTGAGACTAACTTGACTGGGTGCTGAAATTAGTTTCAAAATATTCACCGCTTCCCTTTACGAAATTGAGACACTGGTGTTCCATGGGGTAACTGGTTAATATCTCGGCTTGCTAAATATATACATGCACATTTACTATGCTTGCTATATAGATTGAAGATAGCAGGCATTGAAGTTTGCGCTGTGATGGCAGGCCAGGTCCCTAATGAAGTGGCCCCGAGGTCCTCACCTGCACCCTCGGATGGTATCATGCATTTCTGGATGTACACAATAACGGTCCATTATTTACGGTGAAGTTATTTCATCTTGAAGATTTCGGGTTGTCTACCCTTGTTGAGGACGTATGCTCTACCCCCTTCGATGAAACCTTGTACGAATGGTTGCTGCAACAACCGGTTCCACCGATGAAGATGGAGCGTGACACTAGCTCGCCTCGTAGGTACAGAGACCTGACAATATTTATATTAGTGCCTGGGCCTGATCTAACTGCACGTTTTCAGAACGATTGGTTCGACACGGTGATCTTCCGTGTTCTCCAGAATAACAACAAATATATGACAAACTTTTGCCTTGTATATATCACAAGGTGATCGTTTTACTTGCTAACTTTAACTATACAATAAACCTACAAAGTTGGTAACTTTTACTGTTACCTAGCGATCTATTCACAAGCATTAAACTTTACAATTCAATGTTTCCTAAGCTTCCCACTTTGACCAGCTCTTGCCTACTTAAAACCATTCAGCAAAGAGTTTCACAAGGTGCGAGGCGGACCGAACTCCCGATTAAAAGTTAAAGTCCCCCTTATGTACTATCTCAGTTTCTATTCTCCCTCCATCTTGGTTTCCACCGCCGGAGGTTGCTCTGATTCTCATTGGATTATGACATCATTTTGACCAATCAAGACTCCGACCCTCCCTCCCCGGGAGGGTGCTTTCTACCTAGCACCTGCGGTTTGGCTGGTTCTTGAGTGATGGGATCTGTCGTTCCCCTAACTTTATTTTAGAATTCCAGCTGGCTTCCCATGTCATTCCTGACGAATGACCTGCCCAAAATGACGATTGCTGGTTTGATACCAAGGCTTGCTGGTGGATTAGCACGCCTCTCGATTTATATGTTTTTGATAATAACTTTCGATTGTGTCCTAGCACGCCTCTACAATTGATATGTTTTTGCTCAAAACTTTCGATTGTGTCCTAGCACGCCTCTACAATTGATACGTTTTTGATCGTAACTTTCGATTGTGTACCTACCGGCCACAGGACGCTACCATGTCCATGTCATGTTCATTGCCTATTAGTCGACAACTTGTAGAATGCTAGCGTTAATCGGCACACGAGTTACCATTCCTCATAGCCGGGTTATTCTTGGCTTATCTGGTCCCATGCTCTGTGAGAACACAGACCGCTACATAACTAAGCAAGTCCGTTTGTCCTATCTAATCCCTTGATTGATTCCCACCTGGTGCCAACCATTATCTTTTATTCTCGATTCAGTTTCGGCGAAACTGTACCTGCACTAGCTGACGTATCTGCTGCCAGTCATCCAGTGCTGATAATATATATCCAAATAATAAGATGCTCTAGCCGATGATCAGTGCATCTAAATATACACAGTGACATAGTCTCTTAGCTCACCTGGTATTCAAACAAGAATTGTGCTCGGGCTTACTCCTCGTACATATAAGATGTCCAGCGGGGTCATGACCTCCCCACAAGACAGTCCCATATCTACACATGCCCCTCAACCGAAGTTAATTAGCCGTCTCTGAAGGCCTACAGAGAGTGATAATTAACTCGTTGTGCACTATCAACAACTCCAACCCACGCCATACCAGATGCCTCCAGACTATGTCACAACCATAACTACGTCAAACGTACTCCAACAACAATAATTAAACATGTCCGGGTAACGGAATATCATGCGCAATTGACCGTCCCCGGAAACATAGGAAAACGGCATACTCCTATACAAAGTACGAACTTGTCCGGGTAATGGAATATCATGCGCAAATGACCATCCCCGGAAACACATTAATAGCATCATTAAATATAACGGTATAATATGCTTAATATAATAACAGCAATAACATATTGAATCCACAGTGCAAATACCATTACAAATCATGTTCAATTAATAAACAACAATATAAAGTCATGTTCCTACCATGAAGTGTTCCACATACAGCATATGAAATTCACTCCAAAATGTCATTGGGATGATTCCAATCGGTCACCAAGATCCACGTTCGGAGGTTCACCTATGTTATCATATAGCTCCACGTCAATCCAGTGGTCAGCCGTCGGGTCGATCTCAGTCCTGACAATAGCATTATGCGATGACCCGGCCAACATCTCCACCATTACCAGCATGGCTGCAGTTCCCCGCAGGGGCAGAGGATGAATCTGACGTGGCGCACTACTATGGGCCGCAGGTGGCTTGCATTTAATCCAAATCCACATGCGTTGTAAGACGCCACATTTATATAAAATAAATAACACAATAATTACTACAACGAAGGAGCCCGTTGAATATGCTACAAAAGAGCGTACTCCAATGCCATCGACCATCACTGGGTCGATCGCGGACAGCGGTGCTAGCGGCACGTACTTGGACTTTTGTAAATGGTTCCAGGGTTGCATCTTCAAGTGATTCACAACCATGGACTGGTTCAGAACT
Organism: Chaetoderma sp. LZ-2023a; assembly: GCA_034401795.1. Lineage (NCBI taxonomy): Eukaryota > Metazoa > Mollusca > Caudofoveata > Chaetodermatida > Chaetodermatidae > Chaetoderma > Chaetoderma sp. LZ-2023a. The sequence goes on along the minus strand of CM067369.1, from coordinate 113,002,077 downwards.
CCGACCACATCCAAATGGGGCATCTCAATGGCCAGGCCAACCCGAGTGTACGTCCTACTGTAAGACGCAACAGGCTCGAATTGCCAGCCTTTCCCGCTATAACCACATTCGCCAGACATTAATGCATACACTCCATTACTCACCACACACCGGTCGGTCAGTCGTCCGTCACAGTGTATTTCCATAGTTTCACCGAACGTTTGCAACACAACGCCTATTTTCTTATTGGCAAACAATTTACTAGCGGTTATGTTGGACCCCGAGAGTTGAATACTACACTTACTATCTGTGGTGTTTGTTAATATGCTTACGATGCAGGGCACGTGGGTCTTATCGACCCTTTTAGTTCGCCCCCGTAGAACCAAAGCCCTCCGCTCCTCGTTCTGTCTGATCCAGCACCACACACTCTACCAGGTCCGCCATAACGATCATCTCCATTATTAGTTGGGCTATCCGGTCACCCCTCTGTACACGAAAACTATCCCGGCCAAAGTTAAATAGGACCACACCTACATTCCCGCGGTAATCCTGATCGATCACTCCGGCGCCCACGTCTATGAAGTGTTTAGCTGCCAACCCCGACCGGGGCGCTACGCGTCCATAACACCCCTTCGGGACCGCAATCTGAAGGTCTGTTTTCACGACCATTTTGTCCCAAGCCAGTATCACATAGTCGTAGGCGCTATACAAGTCATAGCCGGCAGCGAATTGCGACCCTCGCGTTGGCGGATATGCATTACTCGTTATCCGAGCGAACTCGAGCTTAACGGGTTCCCAAGCCATGTTACAAGTCTTCCTACCCGACTCACTGATGCTACACAATACGCAAGTGAAAGTTATACTCTACGCTACACTATTGCGATGTTTATGGTACAAGTTATTACCCAGAAGGATAACTATCGGCGGCTTCGTTGCCTTATAACTGCCTCTATACGATCGATGAAGTCATCGTACAGGGCGCGGCCGAACGCGCCAATCCTGAGTCTCTTGCTGTCAGACTCGACATCAGGAACGTGACTGCGCTTGCGCATAAAGTAGCGCGGCGCTGGCAGAGTTTCCATTGCTTCCCGCACACTCTCGGGTACCTCCTCCGAGCTGTCCATCACCACCGGCTGAGGAGTCACGTGAGTTTCCATCGGTGACTCATGGTTTCGAGTCTCACTCGTACCAGGTTGACCAATGTTATTATCAACCATTCTACCCCTCTTGCTCATCCTCGGCTCATCATCAGAAGCTGGTCGCTTCCTACGAGCTCTCTTACCAAGGGTTGCCTTAGGGTAATGCAACAGTCACGAGACCTAGCCGGACCGTGGGAGCATCATCACCCTTGGATGATGGCTATCTTTTGTACCCTTTGCAGGGTTACGAATAGGGCGTGGCCGTACATTGTCCCAGCACATTTCTGAGTCGACTACGCGTAACTTAGATATATTCAGTACGCGCACCTTCCCAGACCTTTGATGCCGGACATGAGCCACTGGCCCATTGATCTTAAAGATCTCATATTCGGGGTCACTGTGAGAGGTCAACTTCATGCGTTCCTCCGCCTTTACGACCACCGAATCACCCACCATAAATACACCAGCGTTTGCACGCTTGTCAATCTGTTTACGGTGGACCTCACGAGACCTAGCCGTTTCCATACGAGCACGCAGTAGGGCATTGTTGAGACAGGTCAGTCTCTCACCCAGATCCTGCGATGCGTCTACTGGCATAGCAAACGGCAGTCTTGCCCGTCGACCATATGTCAGATAAAATGGCGTATACCCTGTCATGGAATGACAAGTACTGCGGTAAGCGGTTAAAGCCGCACCCAATTCGTCCTCCCACGCGCGAGAAGCGTTGTTCACCCCTTTCTGGACTAAATCCTTAAGGGTGCGATTAAACCTCTCGGTACGCCCATTAGTTTGTGGGTGGTAGGGACTCGATCTCCTATGGTCGATTCCATGCTCTCTAAATCACTCTTCTAGCGACTTAGAGCAAAACTCTTTTCCCTGATCGGTTATCACGATCTCAGGGACACCATGACGTGCGACGTACTCGTTGAAGAATTTGTCCTCAACGTTTTGCGACGTCTTAGCCGGAATCGGATACGCTTCTGCCCACGCAGAACAGTGATTGACTATCGTCATGATATACACATTACCTTTACTCGACTCTAGCAGTGGACCTATCAAATCCATGCCGATTATCTGACTCGGATAATTAGCCATGGGCATCTCACTGTACCTTGGTCGGGTAGTGACGGGTCGGTTGACCTGGCACGTCGTACACGTTTCTATCATACATACCACGTCTTTCCTTAAAGACGTCCATACAACCGAATCTCTTGCCATACCGATGGTCTTCTGCAGACCTTGGTGACCAGCTCATTCGTGAGCCATCCGGAGCACTTTCTCACGGAACAGGGTAGGTAACATGATTCTGGGGTACTCAGCGTCCAACGCTGAAGGTGTAATTAAAGAATATAAAATACCGTTCTTGACCATATACTCCTCCAGGGTGTTCTTGAACAACTCCGGGTATTCCTTGGTCTGCTCGGCACACAACTCGTCGTAGGGAATGTCGAATACCTCGAGAGGGACATGCAGTAACGCACCCTCGTCCACATCCGGTATGACAAAATCGCCTGTGTCTAAGGTGGCGATCTCCACTGGACGACGTAACCTGGACAACATGTCCGCTCGAATATTCTTCGAGCCTTGGATGTATTCAATCTTACATCCGTACTCGGCAATCAGCACCGCCCAGCGCTGCACTTTCGTGTTCTTAACTTCTCCCACAAACAAACTCTTTAGGGGTTTGTGGTCAGTATACATGGTGAACTGCGTGCCAAATAGATACGGTCTAAGCTTCTTCAATGCATATATCACAGCATAAGCTTCCTTTTCTATTACAGGCCAGTTTAGCTGACTGTCCTTCAGAGTCGAGCTTACATACTGTATCACTCGTTCTATACCCTTATCATCTACCTGTACCAATATTGCACCTATCGCATAGCTTGATGCATCAGTATATAGTTTATATGGAGCATTTAAATTTGGATATGTGAGAACCGTCTCACTACACAGCAAGTTTTGCAATTTCTTAAACGCGTGCTATTTCTCCTTACCCCATTCAAAACGTTTATATTTCTTAGTCAATTCTATCAAAGGCGTAGCAATTTCGTCATAGCCTTGCACACAAGAGCGGTAATAACCTGTACCTCCAAGGAAACTTCTCACCTCCCCCACGTCGCATGGCGGTGACATTTCTCTTATGACCTTGACCTTCAGAACCTGAGGAGCCACTCCTAGTGCCGAAACACGATACCCCAACAAGTCCACAGACTCGCAGGCAAACTCGCATTTCTTTTTCTTAACCTGTAAATTGTATTCTCGAATCCTGCGCATAACCGTATGCAAATGCTGTGCATGCTCAGCCGGATTTCTTGAATATACGACTACATCATCGACAAAAACATGCAGATATTTTCCCACGAATTCTCGGAAAATATCGTTCATTGCCCTCTGAAATACGGCACCTGAGTTGCAAAAACCAAACGGCATCCGAATAAAGTCGAACAAACCTTCACTGCAAACGAACGCTGTTTTCTCTATGTCTTGGCTGTCCATTGGTATCTGCCAATAGCCAGACTTCAAGTCCATAGTCGAAAATATTGTTGCGCCGCGCATCGAGTCAAAGATATCTGTTATATTCGGTAATGGATAACTGTCTTTGCAACATACAGAATTCAACTTCCTGTAGTCAAAACAAAATCTCGTGTCCCCGTCCTTCTTGGGCACTAATGTAATGGGCGACGCCCAGGGTGACGACGACGGTCTTATGACGCCCGCTGCCAGCATTTCAGCCACTTGATTCTTGACTACATACTGCATGGCAAGCGGTAGACGGTAGGCTTTCTGCCTTATAGGAAACGCATCTCCTGTTGGTACCGTACACTTCACTTTAGGGACCAATCCTAAAGTGTTTGGGCGAGCCGTATCAAAGTTATCCGCAAAGTCCTCAAGCACTTTGTCGATAGCTTTATATCCGGTCGTTTCTTTACAACTCTCATAAACATAATTTGTCTGTTCCCTATAGGGATACCTGAAGGGATATATCTGGCCAAACCATACTACAACTTTGGCCTGATAGTCAATCTTTGCATTTCCCAGGCGCAAAGCATGCACACCAAGCAAACATTCATGCCTCATTCTCGCTACTACCGTACTCGGAATAGGTTGGGCGTTATTGAATTTTACTTGGGTCTCCCCCAAAATTTCTATCGGGGAACCATTTACTGCCAAGAGCGTCTTCGCCCTTTTCAATGGCCTAGCATTCAACATGCTATGCCATATATCCTTGCGAATCAAGGATGTACTAGCACCAGTATCCACTAAGGCATGCAAGTACTCACCCTGATCCGTTGGACCGTTTTTATCTATTTTCAGACGGATTGGAAACCGCTCGGTCGGTGAATTCACCAACGGTTTCCTCCGTCGTCGTTTGACGGACTCCTCCGTCCGTTAACCACCTCGGCATAACTATTTCTTCGGGAGGATGAGTCCTGTCCGACACCGTATGAATAACGGCCATACTCATACGTCCCTTCACCGGTCAACACGAATCCATCGCGGTCCTCATAATCGTCCCGATCGCGCATCTTATTGTTCATATCCTTCCGGAGGTTCCGCGAACAGTCCCGTGGTGTGACGTTTCTCTCCGGATGATGTCGGTCGACGATGTCGATGTCCATGTCGTCGGTGCGTGGTCGCTTGATGGCCCTGCATGCGGGTGGACTCTGTTGCTTGCCCCAGGCGGAACCATTCTGCGGTGGACCTCTTGATGCCACGTAGTGGCCGTCTTTGCCACACCCGAAACACTTTACCGTTACGGCAAGAGTCGTCTGCCGGTTCATATATGCCCGAAAACAATTCTGGGCCATGTGTCCTTCTCTCCCGCACTGGAAACAGGTCATCGGCGGCGCCCGTCGCGGTTGTCGGGGTCGCTGGGCAGCCTGTCTGCTGACGTTCTCCCTCGGCTGTACCGCTTGACGACAGTCACTTTTGTAATGGCCGACTTGGCCACAATTATAGCAGGTAATATGCTGCAAGTCTCGTCCCGTTCTGACTGGTCGGGGCGAGGGTGGGGAGCGTTTCTTTGCCTGCGGGGCTGTCTTCATCATGGGCTGGGCAGCCCCAGCCACCGGCTTCTGCTCTCTTAACTGCAGGTCGCTCACCAAACCACACAGTTGCTCAATCATTTTGCTCTGTTGAGCAATCTGTTTCTTTAACGTGCGAACTACGCTCCATATTTCCTTTTCTCCCTCAGGACCCACCATGTTTACCTCCATGCTCTCCTCCTGCCGCTCATCTATTTTCATTGCTCGGAGCAGGTCGTCACAGGTGTCTTCCTCCTCCGCAATCTCAATAGCACGGGCCAGGGTGGTGGCCTTCTTTCGGACAATTCTCTTGCTGAGACGGTGGTCGGATAGTCCCTTGAGGTAAATTCCCAAAATGGTCCTCCGGTTATCAGCATTCTCGACAGGATAAGCTTGGGCGCTCAGTTCCCGATACCGTCTGTTAAAAGTTATGACGGTTTCGTTCCGTCTCTGCCGTACGCCCTCGAGATCATATTTTATTCGCTCCCCTTCGTTCGCCGAGACGACGTTCAGCATTATATAGTTGTAGAATTCGTCGAATGTGACATCTTCCCTGATCTTGCCCACTAGGAACCCATCTATGGCTCTGGACAACTGTCCTCGTGCCGCTCGGGTGATGACGTAGGCTAGTATGCCCTCTAGCCATCCCTCATTAGCGACCCATGCTCGTCGGGTCTCATCGAGGAAGGTTCTCACCTCCTCCGGCACTACTCCGTCACAGGGCTGTATGCGGTAGATCGTGTCCCGGATCTCCCTCCGGTACACCCGCTCGGCTTCCCGACGGTTACTGCTTTCAACAATGGCTCCCGCCATTGCTACACCCATCGTCTGCATATCGGCGATGGTTTCCGCTCGAAGCTGGTGTGCTACTGGTACTTCCATGGGTGGCATGGCAGGGTCCATGCCTCGCTTGGCTGGTGTTGCCATTCTGCGTTTTTACTGATAATGAAGGCTGATAATGATTCTTTGAAGACGGGGTTGCTCGGGGCAGACTACCTCTGTAGTTATCTTCACGGCAGCACCCGCGCGATGCTCGCGATGCTGTATGATACAGGTGCTTTCTGACAACTTTGCGGCGTTTATAAATTCTTGTACCCGGTCAGTGACGTCGGTCAGTACAATGGCTGAATTAGTTAGCGGTGTTTCTGGTTGGGCCATATATCTTATCTACTCACTGTTGTTACTCTGAATCGTGGCTGGTGAAGCCAATGAAGATTTCGGGTTGTCTACCCTTGTTGATGACGTATGCTCTACCCCCTTCGATGAAACCTTGTACGAATGGTTGCTGCGACAACCGGTTCCACCGATGAAGATGGAGCGTGACACTAGCTCGCCTCGTAGGTACAGAGACCTGACGATATCTATATTAGTGCCTGGGCCTGATCTAACTGCGCGTTTTCAGAACGATTGGTTCAACACGGTGATCTTCCGTGTTCTCCAGAATAACAACAAATATATGACAAACTTTTGCCTTGTATATATCACAAGGTGATCGTTTTACTTGCTAACTTTAACTATACAATAAACCTACAAAGTTGGTAACTTTTACTGTTACCTAGCGATCTATTCACAAGCATTAAATTTTACAATCCAATGTTTCCTAAGCTTCCCACTTTGACCAGCTCTTGCCTACTTAAAACCATTCAGCAAAGAGTTTCACAAGGTGCGAGGCGGACCGAACTCCCGATTAAAAGTTAAAGTCCCCCTTATGTACTATCTCAGTTTCTATTCTCCCTCCATCTTGGTTTCACACCGCCGGAGGTTGCTCTGATTCTCATTGGATTATGACATCATTTTGACCAATCAAGACTCCGACCCTCCCTCCCCGGGAGGGTGCTTTCTACCTAGCACCTGCGGTTTGGCTGGTTCTTGAGTGATGGGATCTGTTGTTCCCCTAACTTTATTTTAGAATTCCAGCTGGCTTCCCATGTCATTCCTGACGAATGACCTGCCCAAAATGACGAATGCTGGTTTGATACCAAGGCTTGCTGGTGGATTAGCACGCCTCTCGATTTATATGTTTTTGATAATAACTTTCGATTGTGTCTAGCACGCCTCTACAATTGATATGTTTTTGCTCATAACTTTCGATTGTGTCCTAGCACGCCTCTACAATTGATACGTTTTTGATCGTAACTTTCGATTGTGTACCTACCGCCTACAGGACGCTACCATGTCCATGTCATGTTCATTGCCTATTAGTCGACAACTTGTAGAATGCTAGAGTTAATCGGCACACGAGTTACCATTCCTCATAGCCGGGTTATTCCCGGCTTATCTGGTCCCACGCTCCAGGAGAACACAGACCGCTACGTAACTAACCAAGTCCGTTTGTCCTATCTAATCCCTTGATTGATTCCCACCTGGTGCCAACCATTATCTTTTATGCTCGATTCAGTTTCGGCGAAACTGTACCTGCACTAGCTGACGTATCTGCTGCCAGTCATCCAGTGCTGATAATATATATCCAAATAATAAGATGCTCTAGCCGATGATCAGTGCATCTAAATATACACAGTGACATAGTCTCTTAGCTCACCTGGTATTCAAACAAGAATTGTGCTCGGGCTTACTCCTCGTACATATAAGATGTCCAGCGGGGTCATGACCTCCCCGCAAGACAGTCACATATCTACAATCTATAGGCTTACCTCTAAACGTATATTAAAACGCATACCTTGTCACATTCCGAATATAAATATAAACCATTCAGGACGGGAGGGGATAGGGTGCGGGGCGAAAATCCTGTTTTATTTCATTTAGTTATTAGATATCATTTCCACGTGTTCTAGGGAATTGGTATTGAGCGGACTGTAAAAGATGTTCACAAGAAATGGCAGAATCTGTGCTATCATGCTAAGAAAGAAATTGGAATATACAGAATAGCCAATCAGGCAGCAGGTATGGATGTTGTTGTTCAGCATGAAAAATATAGGCGAAAGCATTATACGTACATATTTATTTTCAGAATATTCAATAGCTTACATGTATAATAATGTATGTTACCTGGAAATTGAGATTCGTGGACTTTTCATATAGTTGCCTGTTTATGATATTAGTAGAAGGGCGCTGATATAGAGCAAATTGGAAGTGTAAGATGAGGAGCATGGGGTGGGCGACCAATACGCACATAAAGAACGAATATTTTATTTATATCCACATTTTTTATATTGAAGAGAATATTACATAGGATAAACATATAGTTTGTTACTATAAACAAATAGACAATGTTCTGGGGATCCACTAGTCGGCGGGTAGACTGATACCTCACGCATCAGTAATATCAATATTTCCAGTATCAGAATCATTTATCAACACCACCAGAATAATCATCATCATCAACTCTCGCATCAAGATTGTTGTTTGTGTACTTCTTGATCAGAAACTCTCTCTCTCTCTCTCTCTCCCCCCCCCTCTCTCTCTCTCTCTCGCTCTCTCTCTCTCTCTCTCTCTCTCTTGTAAAGCTGAGAAGATGGCTTCATTGTATGCGTATACCTCTGTGATAAAATCTTTAGTTTCCTGACTAATTAGGAACTCCTAGATTATTGATTTTTTCAATTAATGTGTAGCCTATTTAGCTGTACTGTTTGCTTGATGTTACTATAAAAGTTATTATAAAAGCGTGAAAGTTTCATATAACATTGCTGTTTGCCATAATTTTCTTATGGTAATGGTGATCCTCTCCTTCTCTCCTTAAGCCTGAACATGCCTGGCATTGTTCTGTGCGACCAGCTGCAGGATTTTCAAGCTGTAATTTGATGTACGCTGTGTAATGTATTTTTGTGGGTGGTTTTAAGAATTCAGTTTCATAATTATCCATTTGCATTGTCCTTTAGTTGTACATCAGCAGTGATACACAGATTGCGTCATGCAAGTCTATGCTCATAGGGGTCCTTGATCCGCAGATCCGCATGTTCCAAAAAGATTGTAGGGCTATGTTTCCTGTGAGGCAAACGACGAGCAGTGGCAGAGGCACTATACATCACTAAGCCAAGGCTCTAGCTCTGCCTCAATTCCTCCCTGCTACACAGCCATATGTCTTTGTCACTGACTTCGCTTGTTGCTGATAGGGGTACATGGGTAATCTCTATCTTGGCTTCGGTCATGAAGAGATTCACATTCTTGAGTTGTTCTTCAGTTGTAAGGAGATCATCTAGCGCCTTATTTTCCTCGTCTATGTGATCAACGTCGTCTACGTACTCCATCTCTAGTGGGATACCCAGTGTAAATACTGGGTGGGAGGTTTTGTTTGCTCGTGGGAAGGGCTCCCATATGGATGACAGGGCTACAGTGAGGTAGCATGTAAACAGCACTGGCTATCTCCTCTAGAAATTCAATAGAGTTCCCAACTCTGCAGAATGTACATTTTTATATGTAGTTTCGGCTTGCTGTTTGCCAAAAGCCGTCTTATAATCATTGGTCTAGTACATGCATGATGTTTGATCGTTTTATAGTGTCGTAAGCAGGTGGCATCAATGCCCATCTTGTGAGAGCCCCAGTATTTGGACATGACCACTGACATGATCATTCGCAGCAACCACACAAGTCTGCACGGCTGCGTTCTCGTTTAAAGCCACCGAGTCAGGCTTCAGCGAAATAGTCAATTGTTTCTCTGAGGCGGCACAAATACACATTGGACAGGATGTTCTGGATGATGTTGAGATCAATGGCAAGCCGCAGGTTTGTTCTTGGTCCAGGTGGCCTCTAGGGTTTGGACAGTGCGATAATTGGGGTTGGACAGCGCAATAAGGGTATCTTGGTCAACAGCGTCGATGATGATGGTGAGCTGCTGCTGGAAGGCAGAATTTATTATGTCTGTGGTCGGTTCCGTGATGTTATCAACTACATACTTACACAATCTACAGCTGAAGCTGTCAGGTCCAGATTCATGTCAGTTTCCCATGGTCTTAATTGCCTTCTCAACCGCCAATGGCCTGGAATCACCTACAAAAGGGAAGGGAATGCAGGGCACTGATCCAGGCCGCAAAGTTCAAGTCATTCAACAGCCACCCGGTGAAGATCAGGCAAGCACAGCTGTCATCAAGAGGACTTGAGAGATCAGGGTTTGTGAAAGAGACAAAAGCACTTCAAAGAAAACACAAAGAAATGTTGCCAGCACTAATAGAAGACACAAACCACACCCTTGATCCTCCACCCTGGGAAAACAAACTAGAGAGCATAGCTATTCGCACCACCATACCCCATCTCACAACCAAAGATGAACACAGTGATATGAGCAAGAAGGTCCTGACCCTAGCCATGCTGGAAGAAATGTACCCTCAGGAGATATGGATAAGGATCTACACAGATGAATCAGCCAAAGATGCAATTAGGAGCGGAGGTGCCGGACTGCACATACAGTATCCAAACGGACAACATGGGTCAGCTGCTATGCCGACAGGCAGACACTGCACAAACTACAGAGCTGAAGTCGAGGCACTGGTTCATGCAGCTAATACCATCAGCAGAACAGCAGACCCTATTGCACAGATTGTCTTTTTATCTGATGCCCGCTCCATCCTCGAGGCTATCACCAAAGGTAAGCTGCCACAACTTGAAGAAGCACTACAAACCATCAAATGCTTTCGGATGGCATTGCAGTGGATCCCCTCACACTGTGGAGTCCAAGGAAATAAGGAAGCAGACAAGATGGCAAAGGTGGGTGCAGAAGAGAATCAGACAGAAAACATGGTTACCCATACAGAGATGAAGACTATCATCAAGTCACTCTATAGAACACCTCAATCAGAAGATGCCTACCATCATCTCTCGAGGCCAGAGCAAGTGACCATTTTTCGTCTCAGAACTGGACGCAACAGACTAAACCAACACATGTACAGGCGGTTCCGCCTTACGATATCGCCCGCTTGTCCTTGTGGAGAAGCAGAACAGACCACAGAGCACATGCTTCAACGTTGCAGTATGTATCAACTGCTGAGAGAAGAGATCTGGCCTTTGTCAACCTCTTTTCTTGAAAAGCTGTATGGGCCTGTGGAAGAACTGCAGAAAATCACAGATTTCATCTTGAGAACGGCTCTCCAAGTGTGATACCAGCGATCGAAAAGAAGAAGAAGAAGAAGAAGACCTACAAAAGGGTGTCATGGTTCATCGGCTGGATCTGTGAATTGGTTCTTAAACGATATTCTGCCTTTCCCTGGTATGTCCCTGTGAAGTTGCCATCGGTTGTATACAGAAAGCGATGTTTGTAGACCAGCAAGTCTTAAAGCCCCGGCCGCCATTAAACATGTTGTGAGATGAGAGATGAAGAGCCGTAGTCCCTTCTGTTGCTCGGACAGTTTTACCACTAGTGTGGCATTAAGATTTGTTGTTATTCGTGACAATTCCTATGACATTGATGGTTGATGTTTCATTGCATTTGAAGTACACTGACTAGAACTTCGCTTGGATATGAGTTGATGTCGATGATTGATATCTACTCCCCGGTGGTCTTCTTATATGCCAGTTGGGTGGTGGTGTGCTGCCTGTGGCAGCAACAGCGCCCAGTCACATTAGTTTCAAAATATTCAACAGAATATATATAAAATAGTAAAGACAAACAATTCGTACAACAACGCGTCAGAATATTTATTAAATAGTAAAGACAAACAATTCGTACAACAACGCATAGTCCGTCTTCAAATATGCGTTCGTGACGTAGGCCTACTTATCTATGTCATTCATGACGTCATTGATTATGATCTCATTCTACACGTCACGTATTTAATTATGACCTCATATGATGGATGGATAACGTGGAAAGGTCTAGAGCTGGCTTAACAAGCTCATGGTATGGGAATTTTCTCATTCGTTGCCCATAACGATCGCTAGCCTAATAATAAACACCTTCTGCAGGTTCTGGGCGCGTTATTCACTGTGCCATGTAGGCAACATATGAAAGTGTACTGTCGTATTAAAATGTCACTTTGAAAAACATTGGATTAAGCACCGGGTGTGATATATAACTATTACAATAAACCTCGAGATGTATTGATATTTTGATTAAACTATACTACTTCTTTCGCATTTTAACTGTTTGCTCATGTTGATGGCACAGTATCCTTATTTCACACACCCGTCACTCACTGATATGCACAGCTGACAAATGTGTTGTCTTACGCGACTATGTGTCATTAGTAACAACTCTTTCTGCTTTGACTTTCATTTTCAGCCTTTTCAGGTGAGCAACCGCCGGCACTGCCAAAAGCTTTATACCTCAAAATCTGGGACCTACATAATATGGTGGAGGGGAAATCGGTGGCATCAATCATTGGTACTCACAGTGAACGAGACGGCGAGACGGTAGGTCTGTTGAAACATAGCCATTTACCTGCATCCTTTGTACCGGCATTGGACACGGATGACGAGAGTAACACGATGGCAGAACCGATGGCACCTCACTCATCATTGCCCAATTCTACCAGGAAAAACAACATGGAGCAGCAACAACCCTTCCAAATACTGATGTCTACTGGCTTGGGCGATCTAAATTCGTCCGTACTGGTAGTACCCAGTTTCATGGAGCGTGCGGCTTCGCCAGTGGATATTAAACCGTTTATTGACATGTCCCAAGAGGACGACAGCGAGGATGACGATATGGAGGATAATGATGATGATGACAATGGCGAAAGTAGCGTAGCAGATGATAATGTTAGACGAAGCAATACGTACATTGTAACGAAACATCGGAGAAAAGAACTCAACCAGAGGTAAGTATCAAAAATCTGAAATGGGGATTCAATAACGCAGACCAGTGATTTCCGTTGACATATACGTAGCCCTATGAAGTAGCGAATATGAAAATAACCGAATTCAATGTGTGCTCTTTATGGACCCTATCACAGCTGGGTAATGGATACTCAAGCCTTCTTAGATATTGAATTCTACTGATAGATTGTTGTATAGAGATAGCATATTATTTACCTTCAAATGAATATTTTGAAATTAATTTGACTGCGTAAGGCAGCATCGGCTTCCAGTCAAATTAATTTCAAATTATTCATCAGTTTTCCTGTATGGTTGCCTTGAGAATGAGAAATTGGGAATTCATCGGCAAAAGGGTTAAGTAAGGCAGCAACAGCGTCCAGTTAAATTAGTTTCAAAACTTTATAGGAAAACTAACGTCATCTCACAATAGCTATTCGGTGATATAACATGCCACCCATAAACTATGTATAAACTATGAATATGATATTAAGCTTTATAGCATGCCATTAAGGAAATATATTCGGGCTTTTATAGCTAAATGTTGATACATTTCTCCAGTCTATGAAGGCTGCCATGATTTCCTTTTCAACCAATCAGAAAGAACCTAGGCTGTCCGCCTCGGTATACGCACTCAATCATAGAGGTGTCATCTATAGTTTGGAAATCTTGTGTAAAAGCAACTATACAAGTAAGCTGCTAAGTCTTTTGAAATTAGTTTGATTGAGGCAGCAGCAGTTTTCCGTCAAATTAATTTCAAATTATTCAATATCCTCTATAAGTACTAAACGAATATCTTTCATTGATGACATGGTTGAAATAAGAAAATATCACATGCCATTTAACCCTTTAACCTTGAAATTACATTGTTTTAATTTTAAGACAACTATATCGGAAAGTAGTTGCATATTCTGAAACTAATTTGACGGGAACATGTTGCTCCCATTGGCGGTAACAGTTTCAAGTCAAATTGGTTTCAAAATATTCAACTGAATATCCCTTGCATGTAATGGTTAAAGGGCTAAGTATGGAATATTCTACGTCATCATCACCTGGCATTCATTCGTTCATTCATTCCAGCGTGGATGATGTGGCATATGACGAACTACAGCAGTTACAGAAAGACGTCTTTATCGCGAAAAAGGAGAAATTACGGAAGGAAACCGAAAAGCTACAGATGGACATTGATGTAGGCCAACTTCAAAGGGACAAACTATTTAAAGAGATTGATAAACTTGATGTAGAAATTGAAGTCCTAAAGTTACGAAAACGCGACCTTCAGCGACAGTTGGCGAGTTGAGGTTTTGCATACATTATAAGTAATTGAAGATATTGAGTTTTCGTTTTAATCATGCTGTGCAAGCGTGGACACTTGCTTCTTTGTAATGGGATGACAGAATGACTTTTGAGTCACAACGTCAACGACGTTGACGTAAAGTCAAGTTTTAATGGTTGTATTGCAACCACTTTTCAAGTTTTAAATAATTTATTTAAATCAATTCATTTCACACTAATTCGTGTTAACTCTGACCTTTCACTGACAAATCCCTTATAGAAAAGCTTTGTTGCGAAACAAAGTATACGCTGTTAAATATTTTAATATCAAAATATTTAGCAACCTTCCTGTGTGGTAGCCTCGTAATGGAGTATTCCAGTTTATCCATGAATCATTTGGCGTCATAATCAACTACGTGATGTGTAGAATGACGTCATAATCAATTAAGTTATCCATGGCATAGATAAGTTCATGACGAACGCTTAATTGATGAAGGACTAAGCATTGTAGTACGAATTGGATGTCTTTTCTATTGAATAAACATGCTGTTAAATATTTTGAGTCAAATTAGTTTCAAAATATTCAACAGCTTACCTGTATAGTTTTCTGGAAATTGATAATCATGGAAGTTCAGGAATCGATCGATCACAACACGGGTGAAGTGTGGGTGGAGCTTAGCTAACGATGAGCGGGGTGTAGCTATAACTGGATTCCTCCATTGAAATACAATGAATGTATCGGTGACAGGGACAGATCTACCCATTAGAAATCAGCTAGTGAATTAACCTGTTTTCGGATTTCATTATCCAAATCTGTAGTTTTTTTAGCCTGACCAATAACCTATACATGTAGTGGTCTAATACATTATGAACCTGCTTAGCTGGACCTGGAAGCTAATAACCAGATAAGAGATGACCAGCAGGCCATGTAAGAACAACAATTTTGGATGGAATTAGATGTGTTATCCTGGTTCAGCAGGAACCAGGGACCTACTGTAACTCACCTAAATCATTAGCCAGTGAATTAGCCTTTTTGGGCATTTTATTAGTAAAAAACCCATGAGAATTATTCTCAAAAACTAAGTGGCGAATGCGTAGGTGTGTTCTTGGGTGAAAGGTCTAATGATGTATTTGTAGCTCAAGACCACATTAATGAGTACTTAGTCCTTTAAAGAATTTTTTCTTAAAATTTCTTTTAATTCAAGATGGCTACATGAACATTGACCAAGCCGATGTGTTAGTTCTGAACCTACCAGTGTAAGGTTCTCTCAACCAAGCATATTGATCAGCAGTAGTCTTTAACTTTTTTAAATGATGTAAAATGGCTAACGAAAGATTTTCCAAAATATTCAGGAAATGGAGGTATCCATTTCTATCTAAGCCCCGCCCATTCCTGTCTAAGCTCCGCCCACTTTGCACGGGTGTTGCAATCAATTTATATACTTTGGACTCTGAAATACCAGAATCTCAATTTCAAGGTAACTATACAGGTACAGCTAAGCTACCTTTTGCAACAACAGCGCCAATTTAAATTAGTTTCAAAATATTCGACAGAATCTTTTTACATCGAAAACTTATTAACGACAGACAATTCGTACACTTGATGAACTTTTCGAGCTTCATGACAGAGATATAATGCGTCATTATGATTGTGACGTCGCCCTACCTGTGGCATACTTGATTATGGCGGCATATACTTGAGCGACATATCATATCCCTTCATTGTTTTGCTCCACATTGAGCACTGGGCTAATCGAAATCTCTTTCACCTGGAAGGATCCTAGGTTCTTAGGCTTTAGAAAGGTTCTATACATAAATCAGCTAGTTCAAAATCTTCAGTAGCTATCTCTGATTTCCCATAAACCTCCATAAAAGCCTAACCATTGAGCATTGTAGAGATTTCAAACCAACTACTCTGATAACGCAGCTTATACTTATTGCCTATACCAAGCACAATGATAGTGAGGGTACAAGGTCAAAGGTCAAGTAGCTTGGTACAAAACTATGTTGTTCAACGTTACGTCTTTGCTCTTAGTAAAACTAGTCAGCTTATATTTCAATATTGGTTAAGAACATTCGAACTAAAGTTGAATACAAAATGCATCCATACACCAAGATTGGTTCATGTATAAAAAGCCTCTTAATAATACAGCTTGAACAAAAATTTTCTATGAGGTTTAATGGACCGTCAAAAGTAGGTCATGCTAACCTACATTTGATACAGTTACAGTATACAACTCTTTTGAAACTACAGCCCAGACAACAATTTTCTATGATGCTCAGTGAACCATGAAAGCTAGGTCATGTTGGCCTACACTTGATGCGTGACACATCGTTAGCCTACAATGCATCCATGCACCACGTTTGGTTTCTGTATACAAAAGACTCCTCGAACTACAGCCCAGAAAAATTTTTCTATAAGTTTCAGCCAACCATGAAATGTAGGTCTCACTCACCTACCTTTGACACATGATGCACTGCTAGCCCACGATGCATCCATAAACCAAGTTTAGTTACTGTATGAAAACTCTCGTGGCTACAGACTGGACAAGAATTTTCTATGATTTTCAGTGAACCGTGAAAAGGAGCTAAAGCTGACCTACTTTTGATACAGGGTACACCTTTATGCTATGATGCATCCATATTGCAAGTTTCGTTACCATATGTCCAATTTATTTTTAAAACTTGAAAATTTGCTCAGGAGAAAAAATCGGGGACGGACAAATAAAATATTCTATGTTGCTCAACGAACCATGAAAATTAGGTCTACTTATGTTTTGCGAAATAACAATGGCCTACAATGCATTCATACACCACGTTTACTTACTGTATACAAACAACTCTGTTTGGACAGCCTGGATAAGAAATATGATATTATATTCAGTGAACAGTGGAAAGTAGGTCACACTGACCTACTTTTGATCCATGACACTCCTAGTGCCAAAATGCTATGATGCACCCGTATAACAAGTTTCATGACTATATATGAAAAACTGGACATTGATAGTCAATGAGTTCAGAGATCGATCGATCCCAAAACGGACGTGTGGGTGGATCTTAGATTGAGATGGGCGGGGCATAGCTAAAAGTGGAAAGGTCCATTTTCTTTGATGTTAGGTAAACCACGAAAAGTAGGCCTAGGTAACACAATTGTAGTCTACAATGAATCCATACCCCAAAGTTTAGTTGCTGTATTAAAAAAATGTGTGAAGCTACAGCCCGGACAAGAGTAAGCTATGATGTTCAGTGAACCGTGAAAGGTAGGTCAAGCTGATCTACTTTTGATGTACGCTACGCCTTTCGACTCTTGAAAATATGGTCCAGACAAACACCTTGGACGAACGTACTAATGCACGCACGGACAAATTGATTATTATATACACCCGCCTTTGTGGGTGTATAAAACACTCTTGGATATTTAGTCAAACTTTTGACACAGGATAAAAATATTCTTTACCAAATAGAAAGCAGGAAACAGCTTCTCAGAGCATTCCATGTTAAATTTCTCTGTGGGGTGCATCTCACCCACGATAATCCGCTATGGAGAGAGAAAACACTCCAAAAACGTCCGTCAGATTGTACCCACCCCATATTAGAATGGAGGAATCCAATCTGTCATTCAAGTATTGACGTCATAATCAATTACATCACACTTAAGCTGACGTCACAATCAAAATATGTAGTGAATGGCGTAACTAGGTCTGTCATGTACCTTGAATAATCTGTCAGTTGTACGAATTGTATGTCTTTACCATTTAATAAACATTCTGCTGAATATTTTGAAACTAATCTGACTGGGCGCAGTTTCCATGAGCAACAACAGCCCCCATTCGAATTAGTTTCAAAATATTCAACAGGTTCGCTCTATGGTTACCATGGATTTGGGATTCTGGTAATTCAGGCTTCAAAGTATATAAATCGATCCCAACACGTGTAGAGCATGGGCAGAGTATAGCGGGGGTTGCTTAGCACCGGGTATAAAATGGCCCAGGCTGATGATCCTCCAAATGCACCCCACGATCATATGGACCGGCGTATATGGCCCTATATTAGTCGCTAAAATGACCGTAAGAATGCGCGTCATTCGCGATAGCCTGCTTATGCCGCATAGACAGCATGGAGTAAGGCATCTTTTGTGTATGTAATCGCCAGTGTTCCCAAATCGTTAATACGAGGCCCATTCCACTCATCTTGGGATGAATCTTAACCAGGATTCGTTCAGAAACACGAATCCGTTTGCAGAATTAGAATCAGACCAGGCCGTCATGTCTACGTATTTTCAGTCTGACCTTCCTCTAATATGGTCATGCTTGGATTATTTGAGAAATTGCCTGTGGTGACTTCTGATTGGTCACCATAAAGTATAAATGGACCCGTCTCGCCTACGATTCCGTAGGCGGGACGGGAGGTATCCCGGTACGGTTGTCATTACCCTAAGACTCTCCCAAGCACTGCGTTGAGCAGCTGTTTTTGACAATCTACACTTGCACAGTCGTGCCGAACCTGAAGCCGTGATCGGATGCCATAACCGTAAAACGCGCCAGCCAATTTTTTCGTCCCCTTTGAGGACTAGTAAAGCCAAAAGTATAAGGTTATAAGCCTACTCGAACTTATAGAGGCGCAATAATGTAATACCTGTACAACCTTTGGAAGGCGCCAATTTTGGACTACACCAGTACACCATCTTAAATCTACTGTGCATCGAACTGCTCGTTCTGATATATCGCCAGACCTGTCTGAGCCACGACAAAAAGTGGTTATTTGATAGCATATAACTAGTGCTATAAACTCTTAAGTGCATAGGCCATCAAAAGTTAAGCCGTTCTTCACTGTTGGACATTGCTTTCACCTCCTCACCTAAGCTTGTGGCGAGGATCATCTTGTGCCGTTGTTAAGCTATAACTTCGCAAACACACCAAAACTGTACTAAAGCATGTTTTCTTCCCTGCACCACTTCCTGTACTTGAGTTTCTTTGGTGTAAGAAACCATCCTTCAACTGCTGCGGATTCGAAACTGTGATCTAACTGTTCTATCGAACTTATCTGTAATCATCAACTGGTGCGCCAAGACTGAAGAGGCGCCAACATTAACTGCAACTATCTTCACAGACTTTATATGCGCCAACTATTAACCCGTGCCAACCCCTGTGTTATAGATAATTATACATGCTGATGACTAACAGGCACCCTTAAGTTTATTATTATATTTATATCTTGCGCTGATTACAAGTAGGCGTCTTTAGGTCAGTCAGACATTACTGTTAAATAGTATAAAACAGTACTACAGCGAGTACCATCTTAGACTGTTCTTCTCGTTTAGTTAAGTTTCATAAGAAAACCTTACATTCGCTTGTTAATGCTACAGACTTACAACAGGCATCACACCATTCCTAAATGGCACCACTTTTCTCTAGGGATAATTTCTCGTGCCTGCACCAATAGACACAGGACACGGCGCAGCTAGTCTAACCCTAATATAAGCTCGATATGTCAGATAGGAAATATAAGTGGTTAAGGGCGGCTGCTCAACCGAAAGGAGACTGTTTAATGTAAAGTCTCTTTCACGGCTTCGCGCCAGCTATATAGCGAGCCGTTTTTCTGTACTTGGCCAACAATCTTAATGGCCTACAAACCACTTTCTAGCAGTTGCCCGTCTCTACGTCTCTCCGGCCATCTGGCCAATAATTGTCTGCTAACTCCTTCCACCGGTTTGGTTAGAGCCGACCCTTGCAATCGCTGAGGTTTCTCGACAGCTACAGCCGAAATGATGAGGTCTCACTCACTTCCCCAGTACCTTCACTGGTACCTATTAGGATAAGCTTTAAGCCAAAGTAGAAATCAATGCAAACACAATAACAATAGTAACAGCCTAGCAGTGAACCTTTGAGCATTTACATAACCCTAGCGCAGCTAATAGGTAGGTCCTAGGGAACGAGTCTCATACGGCTCGTTCTCGACACTTAGATAGTGGCAAAAAACGTGCATGCAGACTAACTCTATGGTGACTGGAAGGGTCAAGTGAGCCACACTTCAGGGAAGGTCACTATAGTCTGCCAGCCGCTTCTTCGACCCTGTCGTAACTAGATACGCTGCTTATTCAATGCTTTTGTGCTGTCCTGTCTTTGTCTTGTTATTTGTGGTTGTGCTGACACGTAGTTAGTCACTCATCAGGACTCGTCGACCAGACAACATGTACGCACCATCGGCTTGAGGGGTCCGCTCAATAGGTATGTCCTGAGATGGGTGCCTGAGCGAGCTACGCAAGAAGACAACCGTGTCAAAGTTAAGTAGGACTAGGCTGTTTGAGGCATTAATCTTCTGTGTCTGGACTTGATACCTAAATGATAGTTTAGTTCCTTGAGAAGGCCCGCCAAAATAATGTGGCACCAACTAATCCAGTGACAAAGTTAGGGAGTCGACTGCATCGATTTCTTCTCTACATAATACCGCTGACATCCCAGCACTCTTTCAGCACTCTTGCATTGTTTCTGAATAGTAGAATGGTATTAAGCCAATTCTCTTCCTCTTCTATGGCGTGGTAGGCACTTTCCTGTGATGGAGGCCCACGTGAGGCACTTTCCTCTCGCAAAACCAATTTATTGGCCCGCGTGAGACATTTAACGTATATTAAACTAGTAGGCCACGCTAGGGTTCATCCCTCACTCGGATACCTTTCATATATATGCAGGTAGTTTAGGTGCCTCTGGCGAGATACAAAAACAGATCATGCAGTATCATCACACACCACTAAGTGTACATCATAAATTAGCAGTGGCTAGTCTGTTATAACCTTCTCAGGAATCTAGCTTCGACTCGAATATTTGGGATGAGACGGTGGTGTTTCGCATTGACGGGGATGCTTGCCCGGCCCCCACTGGAACGTGATCATCCCGTCGGCCCTAGAGGTCGGTCTTTGTACACCCTGTCACCAGAAGTCTCCCTCCCCCAATTCCCTGAGACTCGTCAACCAGGAGGAGGTAGAAACGGGACAACGAGGCGCCGGGGCTAAAATTATGAACCCACCATCTACAACCCTGCACTATTCCAGCCACCGTTATATTTTAACGAATACTGAACCGTGCTCTTCAAGGAGTACCAAACTGAGTGGCGTGCACAGTAACATACGCAACATCTAATGACTATCCCAAAAACATGGGTGGGACCGTTCACCCCTTATCGAATGTCTATTCGCCGATCAGCGAGGGTGCCTTTATTGACACTTCCGAGGCAGACATGTCGTTTATGACTTTATCCGAAGTTCATGACCGGCGCCGTTCAGCAACGCCGGATTATGATCTTCAACCACACAGTCCCCTTAGTGGGCAAAATACCTTAACATATACACCACGCCAAAGAAGTGAGTCACCTGATATATATATATATATATATATATATATATATATATATATATATATATATATATATATATATATATATATATATATATATATATATATATATATACACACAACAAAAATAGACAGTGCAGTATCATCACACACCATTAAGGGTACGTCGTAAATTAGCCTTCTCAAGAAGCCAGCTTCAACTCGCTGTGCCGTCTCTACTGATAGGGATACATATAAAACACATAATCAAATAGGCCTAAAGATGCTACGCCACCCTGGTAATACAAATAGTTGGGATGAGACGATGGTGTTTCGCCTTGGCAGAAATGGTAGCCCAGACCCACTGGAACGTGATCATTCCACGGGCCCTAGAGGCCGGTTTTTGTACACCCTGGTCACCCGAGGTTTCACTCCAAATTCCCCGAGACTCGTCAACCAGGAGGTAGAAACGTGACAACGAGGCGCCAGCGCCACATGGGCTTAGTTAGAAATAGGCGGGCGTAGCTAAAAGTAGATAATCCAATCTAGATCCACCCTTGACCATGCCACTTATGTTTCACATTTTTGATGGTGGTGTACTTGTTTGGTGGAGAGGAAACGCAACTTACAACTTCATAGCTGGCTAAGAATGAAGTGATAGTTGCATTGCGTTTCATGGTTATTAACAAGTTCAATCAATAAATGGTCGTAAGCATGAAAGGAGAGTTTAGTGAAAACCGGCAGACCTTTGAAGCTTGCATCAACACCCAGAAGATCTTTCTTTCAGGTGTATTATTAGTTCACCTGACCTGAAAGGCCAAGTGAGCTTAAACCATGGCGCTGGTCCCTCATCCGTCTGTCGTTCGTCTTTCATCTGTCCATCAACTTTTTCTTTAAACGATTTCTTCTCAAGGTAGCTTCCTGCCACATATAACTGAAATCGGCCTAGTGGTTCACTGGTCCGAGTTCAGTTATATGTGGCAGGAAGCATCCTTAGTGCATAGAGATCCAGGTTTGTTCAAATGAAGCCGATCGGCCAAATTGGCCAGCGGCCAGCCAGGATTTTGGCCGAATTTTAGAAACGTGTTTAAAAATTTTGTCCGAAACCGCTTGTGGAGTCGATTCAATACTCATGAAACATCATTTGGGGAACTTGATTGCCCCAAGTGTTCGGCGCTTATCTTGGATGACATAATTTCTGTAAAAACGTCTTCTTTTCCAGAATCACTGAACGAATCGGGCCGAAATTTGGGAGATATGATTAGTGGCTAAGAGCCATTAAAGTTTGTCCACGGGAAAGTTACACGTAAATTAACATGGCCACGGTAGACCAATCAAAATGTAGCGTGTTTGGCGGCCAGACATGATTTTTTTATTTGGTGGATTTTGAAGGCAAAATTGTTTTTATATGGGTTTTTTTGGTATGCTGATTTCAAATTTGCCACTTTTGAAAGTGTCGTGTGGTTACGCGGTTTAGCGGCCATCTTGGACAATTTTCCCACATGCTAAACCAATAGGAAATTTTTAATGTTTTCTCGAAAACCACTAGGCCTATTTCAATTGTATTTGGCAGGAAGCATCCTTAGGGCACAGGGATCCAAGTTGGTTTAAAAGAAGCTGATCCTCCAATTTGACTGGCAGCCATATTAGATTTTGGCCAATCTTTAGAAACATATTTTAAAATCTCCGAAACTACTTGGGGGATCGATTCAAAACTCATGAAATATCATCTAGGGCAAGAACTGAACCAAGTTTCTTCGAGTGAACCTGATTGGCCAAATGGTTCGGCGGCCATCTTGGATGACCTAATATTCGCGAAAACGACTTCTCCAGAACAGCTGAAAGGATCGGGCTGTAATTTGGGAGATATGATTAGGGACTAAGGGTCATTAAACTTTGTTCAAGGGATATTGATACGTAAAAAACATTACCGCCGTGTGCCAATCAAAATGTATCATATTTGATGGATTTTGAAGCTGAAATGGGTTTTAGATAGCAAAAGCTCCCATACTAAAAGCAATGGGAAATTCAAAATGTCTTATTCTCGGGAACCACTAGGCAGATTTCAATCATATTTTGCAGGAAGCATTCGTCGGGCATAGGGATCAAAATTGTTCAAAGGATGCCAATCGGCCATTTTGGTTGGTGGCCATCTTGGATTTTGACCGATTTTTAGAAACGTCTAAAAATCTTCTCAGAAACCACTTTGGGGATTGATTCAAAGCTCATGACGTATCTTCTAGCGTAAGAGCTGAACCACGTTTGTTCAAGAGAACTTTATTGGCCCAATGTTTTGGCGGCCATCTTCGATGACCTAGTATTTGTGAAAACGACTTCTCCAGAACCGCTGAACTGATTATGCCGAATATTTTGGACATATAATTAGGGACAAAGGGCCATTAAAGTTTGTTCAAGAGAAGTTGATATGTAAAAAAACATGGCCACCATTATCCAATAAAAATGTAACGTGTTTGGCGGCCATATTGGATTCTTTAATTTGATGTATTTTGAAGCCGAAATGGGTTTAGATAGCAAACGCTGCCATACTAAAAGCAATGGGAAATTCAAAATCTCTTATTCTCGAGAACCACTGGGCAGATTTCAATCATATTTTGCAGGAAGCGTTCGCCGGGCATAGGGATCAAAAGTGTTCAAAGGAAGTCGATCGGCCAATTTGGCTGATTTTTGGAAATGTAAATATCTCCGAAACCACTTTGGGGATTGATTCAAAGTCATGACATATCATCTAGCGTAAGAGATGAACCACGTTTGTTTAAGGGAGCTTGATTGGCCAAATGGTTTTCGCAGCCATCTTGGATGACCTAGTTTTTGTGAAAACGACTTCCAGAACGGCTGAACTGATTAGGCCGAAATTTTGGAGATATGATTAGGTACTAAGGGCCATTAAAGTTTGTTAATCGGAAGTTGATAAAAAAAAAACATGGTCACCACGGGCAAATAAAAATGTAACGTGTATGGCGACCATATTGGATTCCTTTATTTGATGTATTTTGAAGCCGAAATTGGTTTTATATAGGCTTATTAGTATTCTGATTTCAAATTTGCCATTTTGGACACTGTCAGATAAACGGGTTGGTAGCCATCTTGGATCCTTTTCCTGCCAAAAGCTCCCGTACTAAATCAATAGGAAATTCTTATTAAGAACCATGGGCCAATTTCAATCATAATTGGCAGAAATCATCCGTAGCGCATGGGAATCTAAGTTTGTTCAAAGATAGCCGATCGCCAATTTGTCCAACGGCCATTTTGGATTTTGACCGATCCTTAGAAAAGTCTAGAAATCTTCTTTTTCGGAACCACTTAGTGGATTGATTCAAGACACATGAAATACCATATAGGGCAAGAGCTGAACCAAGTTTGTTCAAGGGGACTTGAGTGGCCAAATGGTTTGGCGGCCATCTTGGATGACCAAGTTTTGATGAAAATGATTTCTCCAGAACACTTGAACGGATCGGGCCGAGATTTTGGAGATATGATTAGGGACTAAAGGCCAATAAAGTTTGGTCAATGGAGGTTGACACGTTAAAAAGCATGGCAGCGGTGGGCCAATCAAAATGTAGCGTGCTTGGTGGCCATATTGGATTTGTTTATTTGATCGTCTTTGGGGTATTCTGATTTCAAATTTGCCATATTTATCAACTGTCGTATAAACGGTTTTGGCGGCCATTATGGATCTTTTTCTCGCCAAAAGCTCCCATATTAAAGCAATAGGAAATTTAAAATGTCTTCTCGAGAACCACTGGACCGATGTCAAGTATATGTGGCACAAACCCTCATCATGGCACAGAGATACAGGTTTGTTCAAACGAAGCCGGTCGGCAAATTTGCCCGGCGCCCATCTGGGATTTTTGCATATTTTTAGAAACATCTTTTTAAAATCTCCCAAACCGCATGGGTGATCGATTCAAAACGCATACAGCAGCATCTAGGGGAAAAGTTGAACCAAGTTTGTTCAAAGGAAGTTGTTATGGCCAAATACTACGTCGGCGGCTATCTTGGATGCCATAGTTTTCGTGAAAACGACTTCTCCAGAACCACTGGACGGATCGGGCCGAAATTTGGGAGATATGATTATGGACTAAGGGACATTAAAAGTTGGTACGTAAGGAAACATGGCTGCTTTTACAATTCTGGCCAACTCCTTAACGCTCTACTTATAGTTAATGGTCTTTCTGTTTGAAATGCCCGTGCTCCAGGTGAGCGATATAGGCCCCTTGGACTCCTTGTTAAGGCTAAGTTCGGATATGTTATCGAGGTCCCCTCTTACCCCGATTACATATCCGAATGCCCGAGAGTATAATCGGATAATTGTATCACGTGGTACAAATTCTGCTCGATTACTTCTCCTTCAAGCGAGAGTAAAGATACCTTTGATCGGAGTACCTCGATAACATATCCGAACTGTAGATAAGTTGTTGCTTGGAAGCACTAGCCATAATGTTTGTCGCGGGCATCGGTCCACGAAGAGATAGCTAAAGGTATCGAGCATCCTGATGGGTGTCAAACAGTTGTTTATATTCCTACAGTACACCAGTTTGTGTTTATTCATGAGTGAACTAGCCGCGATACCACATTTACAATAGTTGGTCAAAATCTAGCCTGATTAACCCTTACCAGTCTGATGTCAAAATTTTCCAATTAGATTAAACGATAAACTGGAGCTCATTTTTCAACAAATTTGGTGGAAGATGGAGAAAATTGTTGAAAAACGTGCCCCGTTTCTTTCCCATTGGCATAGTAAAAGATAGAATAATGACATTGAGTGGTAATGGTTAAGAAAATAGAGCAATCTGTGGAGGTACAAGTATTTTCTTCGCCCTTACACAAATGGCAATTGAGATGCAGAACAAGTGGATAGACGGACGGACGACGGCCAGACAACGGACGACCGGTGTCACATAAACCCGCTTGGGACGAAGTTCAGGTGCACTTATAAAGGTACAAAGTGGTGTGAAGGAATCTCAATATGCTTTTACCGAATATACTGCGGGGGACCACGCCAGTGTCGGGAAGATATTATTCTCTCGACAGCAGGGGGATAATCCTACGTGTCGTCGTAACTCCGGCTATACACGTAACAGGAATCCAGTTTTAGCTATTCCCCGCCCATCTCTAGCTAAGCTCCAACCACGCTTTGCCCGTGTTTTGATCGATCGATCCCTGCACTCCCCAAATCACAATTTCCGGAAAACTATACATGTAAGCTGTTGAATATTTTGAAACTAATTTGAATGGGTGCTGTTGCTGCCTAAGGCAGCAACAGCGCCCAAGGCAGCAACAGCGCCCAGTCAAATTAGTTTCAAAATATCCATCACAATGTTTATTAAATAGTAGACATTGAATTCGTACAACTTGATGGACTATTAATAAGCGTTTATAGCGGACTTAATTACCCCATTCATAACGTAATTAATTATGAAGCAGGGCTACACGTGACGTAGTTGATTAGGACGTCATATGATTGATCAATACATTGGATTCATCTATTCGGTATGGACCGATGGTTTCACGAGAATCGGATGGTATCTGCGTCAATATACTTAGGTAAAACGTTTTCAATAGTCATTTAATAATCAAAGCATATATATTAGAGTTTACAGCATAGCGAAGTAGATTTGTTACATATATGCATGCATTTATTTATATATTGGTTCATGTATATTAATACAATAGATAATTCTCCGATTTCTGATCCTTAGTTTTCTGTTATATACTCACTAGTTTAATACGCAGTAATTTCTTACCCACTCGCTTTAAATAAGCCACCGCATATTAGTTAAACTTCTATAAGTACAACCGATGACGTAGCAATCAGCCCAGTATGTATGTACAAGCGTGTTTGAGAAGATCACCGTAGCCCATTCTTGTAAAGCCGGCCAAAATGGCCTCTGCAGTGGTCTTGAGGAATGCCCATTTGCCGGCCAAGAGAAAACTATTTTTTTTACAATATTCCACTGGAATGACTGCCTCGATAAACGAGCCACCAATTGTAGTGGTAAATTTTCACAAATTGTATTCTCTTGGCCTGCAAATGGACATTCAAAAGGCAAATATTTTTATTTTTATTCTTGACCAAATTTAAAGCGTTAAATTTGACACAACCCCTTTAAAATATTGAACCATTTACGTATTTTGACGTATTTTACAGCGGATTTTCAATTTTTTGAACTAGTCAGAGTCTGGCCATATGACAGAAATACTGACGGGGCGGGATAACCTTACCAGTGTCTCTAAATATTTATCATTGGGCTGTTTTAGTGTGAATACAGACTCGAACTATTTCTACTAGAAATTCCCAAAATAGCTGAGATCTACAGATAGGACCTAGCTGAGATGGAAGCCAAATACGCGATTTAATGCGTCGGGATACAGAGGTCTAAAAATATACATGTAAAATCGCATTAACCCCTATTATGTCAACAGCGCCTTAACTGGCTCAGAATGCTACACACAGGCGGGCACTTAACCCTTTAATAGTCAAGATATTGCAAGATAATTAAAATTTATGCTTATTGAATGTCCATTTGTCAGTCAGGAGAAGCCAATTTTTGTGTCAATTTTCCACTGTAATTTGGAGAAATAGCATTTTGTTGTCCTGCAAACGGACATTTCTCGTGATCACGTCTGGAAAATCCAAAAGTTTGCTTAGTCGATGTAAATTTAAAAGCCAAGAGAAGATCATTTTTGAAGATTTCCCACTGGAAGTTTCTCGTTTCTCGAGCCAGTCATTCCAGTGGTAAATTTTCAAAAATTATCTTCTCTGGGCCTGTAAGTTGACATTCTCATGACCAATGCAGAGACCGACAGATAATCTAACACAAGAGGTGTTACATCATCGTATATAAGGGCAATGAAAATGTGTTAGCATCGAGTCACTGATTATTGCTCAAAACTCTACGTAATCGAGTCCAGAAGAAAGTGTTATCGTCTTCAGCATATGCGATTCCAGATATGCTCCTTACTGCAAATGGAACCTCTCGTTTTGGAATGTCAATATAAATCGGAACGAGGAACCCCTTCCTGTCTCTGCTGTCCAGAAAATGTTGCAAGCTCGAATACACTTCCATTTGAAACCAATTGTTCTTTACAGCCTGTGTGGAGAGGAGCAACAGTACGTATCTGCTGCGAGTAATCGCATTTTCTAATATCTGTAGTTCGGGTAGATTCGGAGAGCCGTCACGTGGTATGTAGAAGCCGCGAAGCTGCCCGCCATCTTCCAGAGCGGCTAGTATTCGCCGCGCCTGCTCACTGTCATCAGGGTGATGACAGAGAAAGAAGTCAAACTGGGGACTAATAACGTCCCCATTCTTCAAATCCATGTAATGAGAGAATTAATTCCACAACCGCACTAGCAAATATTGAAATTTGCTATATCCACACATGTATTGCAATGTAGAATTTCATGATGCGTACCTGTAAGTTAAGGAGAAATATTCACCACATTAGAAAAGGATGACGGTGGGAGGGAAGGGGTGGGGGGGGGGGAAGGTGGGCAAAGCCTATTAAATAACGTCTTTTGATTGACAGGTTGGGTACATAAAGTAGTCTTAAAGGACAATTCCGGGATTGGTAAAAGTGTACTTTATTTGAAAGACTATTATATGACTAACATATTGGATCGCAAATAAAGACAATAGACAAATAATACGAGTAACTATACCATCGTAAACATGGGATTATTTTATCTCCCGGGCGGCGCCATTTTCTTGCAACGAGAGCGAGATTTCACGCGATCCTGACGTCATCCCCGCACCAACGCTATCTTTGCCGAGCACGACGGCTGTACAGTAAATATGTATATGTATGGAGGCCTAACATGGGCTAATTTGTAATCGTTAGGACATGGTCCAGTTAAGCTAATAAGTTTTTCAAGTAATTCTAGTATCCGAAGTCGGTGGGGAATCGTTAACCCCTAGACCGCTGAAGTATAGATTCCATTTTCTCTATCCTATCAGAATGTGTTCATTTTAGTAACAATGCCGCTGTAATTCAGTGCTGTGCACGACAGCAACACGTTTCGGCAACATTTTTTTTCAAAAGGTACCCCGGCACTATCTCTGTAAGTAGGCTATTACGCATTTTACACCACGCGATAAGGGTTAAATGAAGTGGCACACTTGACACGTGCTTATTGTCAAATTACTCAGCCGACTCAAGATACCGTTATAGCTTGTGTCGCACAGGCAATGTAAATATGTATTCCAAGAAAGCATATGATATGATAATGTTGCTGGAACCACAGACCCGATTGTAATAATTCTGATACCTGCATGTAGCTGCAAATGGGAAGATTTATCCAATGCTAGGGATGTTAGAATCGACGTTGTGGTTCAAAAGATACACTCTGCGGGAAAAACTAAGCCAGCAAAATTTCAAGCAAAAATTTCAGTATGCGCTCTATCCATCATCCCATATCAGAATGAGTATTACAGACACAATGGCAGACTTTGCTGTGCCGAAGCTTTACAATGTTATCACATAACGGGGGAAATTCCATCAAAATATCTTAATTATTGAAATTACTACAGCTTGCCAGGCAACATTGATCGGTGATGAAAATTCCCAGATTTTGTGTCAAAATGTTAATTCATTTGGTGATATCTCTGGCAATATTCACGTGAGCAAAATTATAATTGGTCAGGCAAATAGCCATTTCTTTCAGCTTTAAGCACACTCCAATTTAATGACAATACGCAAAGATAAAGTCTGTGAGACAAAAACCATCTCATGCCGAATTTTACCAAAAAAGGATAATATATTCTCAGATCGTATCTTAGATGAATAATTTTTTTGTATATTCCAGTCTTTTGAACCTCAAGTCCGGTATTAACATCCATTATATCATATTAATCCCGAGGTCGGCACCTATTTAGAGATCCTAAAATCATTAGAATCGCTTCAGCGGTTCGTTTGCTATTATCATTTACGTGTACTTCCTTAAAATATATACCCGTGTCCCTAGGCCTCGCACCTCCAGTCATTGCGTGGCCGCTCACGGCTACGCTTATATTCATTCGGGTTGTGTCTAGAATTGCGTATAGGCGCGGCCATTTTGTGCAAAGGATTGTGGTCTCCAACAGCTAACTAGAGAGATAGATAGAGCGCGCCTCTATTTTTGGTTGGAACCATGGATTTAGGATATATATTGGCTAGATCGCTCAAACGCATACGATCACTATGGGGGGGGGGGATAGATGTCTCGACCGCTGTTTGGGATGGGATAGATGTCTCGACCGCTGGATCTTCACTGACCGACTGACATCTGACCCAGACGATCAGATATGTATATAGCCTCCAAAAGTCAGTAAATTCTTTTTTTGTTTAATTCTGCTTAAATAGCGTGCACAATACGGAACTACAAAACTACAGTAAAAATAAATAGGGGAAATACGGTAATATGGAGAGGCGGTAAGAATTACAGAAATGTGTGAAAACCTAACGCATACATCGCTGAAATTCCAAACATTTATGTACATATGATAACTATATGATAACTTCTAATCACTTTGGAAACTGCTGCCGTAAACCGTTGCTGCACACATGTAGACAACTTTCAGCATTATTGTTTACATAATCTACATAAATCTTTCTTGTACTGACCGTGAAACAACTAGGCTTAGCCTTTGAAAGCAGAAAGATAATGGTTAAAGTGAGGGCTTTTTATCTCCCTCAAAAATAAATTAATGCGTTTTCAAAACAAGGTAGAATTTCTGTTTCTCTTTGCAAATATAGTGCCTTATTTACATGTATGAGCTGTACTGTAAAACCGTCGACTCGATGGTATAGAACATCTAAAGAATAAATTAACATGTTAGCAAAACAAGACATAATTTCTGTTTATGTTTTGTAAGTATATTAACTTATTTATGAGCTGTATAACGTAGACTAATCAGTCGAATCACTTGTAATAAGTGAGCACATATTTTATCACACACACACACCCCCACACCCACACACCGCCACCCCGCCACCCCGCCACCCCCTCCCCAGTAGGGTGGCGTCACAGTCAACATACGTAATGACTGGCACAGCTATTCCCAACAGGAACATTCAAAAGTCCTTCAGCTGTGCGAATTGAAGGCTTTACTATTTAATAAGCAGCAGCACCCAGTCAAATTAGTTCCAAAATATTCAACAGCTCACCCCCATAGTTACCGTGAAATGGGGATTCTGGGAAGCCATGGTTCAAAGTATATATATAAATCACGACGACAACGACGGATGTACGTGTAGGCCTATCATCTCTTTCCGTGGCCGCTCAGCGCTACGCAATCACTTGGTTGTGTCTAGAATGGACCTTTCCACATTATCCATCCATCCATCACATGACGCCATAATCAACATTCTGTTGAATATGTTGATACCAATTTGACTGGGCATTGTACGAATTGTATCCTGGGCGTTGCATGTTTTTTTTGCTATTATCAATTGCGTCCTATAAAAGCTTCACAGGCGTCATAGTCAAAATGCTTAGTGAATGACGTCTCTAGCTCCATCGTGAATATAGACTAGTCTGTCAAGTGCACACATTTTATGTTTTTACTTTTTAATCAACATTCTGTTGAATATTTTGAAATTAATTTGACCAGGCACTTTGACCGGTCACTGTTACTGCGATAGGCAGCAAAAGTACCCAGTCAAATTAGTTTCAGGATATTCAACACTTTACCTGTATAGTTACCTTGAAATTGGGATTCTGGGAAGTCGTGAATCAAAGTATATAAATTGGTTCCAACACGCCGAAATAACTGACAGAGCTTAGCTAGAAATGGACCCCACCTTTGAAATTGTCATGAACATATTTGATCATTAAACGGCCAATACCACTTAGTAATGTGTGGTCCACCCACTTGTAATAAGTGACCACATATTTTAGCAAGAGCATTCAGACAATTAGCATTGTCCTTTGTAGACCCAATCGCAATGGACCGATTCTCTTATGGGCAGAAGGTATAAGTTATCCAACCCGTCACTCAAGTGTGGCCGTCATAATCAATTATGTCACATGTAGGCTGACGTCACAGTAAAAAAACGTAATGAATGACGTAGCTATGGCTATCAGGAAAGTTGAAAAGTCTGTAAGCTGTGCGAATTGTATGCCTTTACTATTTAATATACTATAAGCACCGACAGCATCTAGTCAAATTAGTTTTAAAATATTCAACAGCTCACCTCTATAGTTACCTTGGAAATGGGATTGTGGGAAGTCATGGTTGAACGTATGTAAATCACAATGACGACGGCTATGAATATAGGCCTATCATCATCTCTTATTGTATTTTGGCATAGCTGGTCAAACCGGCCCCTACAGAGATCTTGAGCAATGCCAAATTGCATGCCATGAGGGGACAGTTCTCGAGACAGTCATTCCAGATTCTAGTGGCAAATCTGCAAAAACAGTCTTCTCTTGGCCGGCAAATGGACATTCAATATCTAAATATTTTAACATTCTTCACCAAATTTAGACAGTAAATCTTTAATATATTATGAGGACAATACCAGGTATTGTGTCTGTTTCATTTCCTTATGTATTATAGCATAATACACTGGGCTGAACATTCGAGATAGTGTATATATTTCCATTGTTATGTCTCGTACGGCGTAGGGGTAAGGATTTTAATGTCGGTGCCACATTTTACTAGTCATTATATGTGTGGTAAGTTTTAACAGTAAAACATGTATAATAATATTGTAGATCGTGAAAAATTAGACAAAATTCGCTAAAAATAATGTATGTGTGATTTTTATTAGTAATTTATTGTCCTTAATCCTTCACTGGGAAAAGAGCCATGCATGCAATTATTTAGCACTATGTATAGACAACTGATGTTCCGTATTCCCAGTGAAAACGCCTGTCAATAACATTGTAACGGGTGGTTAGATACATAAATCAACAGAAAGGGTATGTATGCGCCAAGTTAGTAATGCCTGCAATGTGTTCGGCCAAAAAATTCCACTAATATGGTTAGATAGGTATCTGAATATGCTAATGAAGTATTGAGTTTAAACAAATGTTTACCATGAAGTAATTTAATTCGTTGTACACGATTTCATACTGAACATTGTCTGAAATTTTACCCAATTCACTGCCCTATTGTCGGTAGGTTATGATCGGTCCCAGATTTTCCCACATAAACTTGAGTTTAAAAAGTATAATTTAGCCTAAATTACTTTCAGCTGTGAACAATATGATATCATATCATCGCTAGCTATAGTCATAATTAAAACAAATTCTACAATGAAATAATTCCATAGTCTGAAATTCCATACCAAAAATAGGCTTAAATTTTGGCAAATCAGTGGTCTTCAATAGCATACTGTCTGCAATAAGTTTGGCCCATATTCGGTTCGAAATTCATACATATTGTCAGATTGGTATATGAATATGCTAATAAAATATCAAGCTTAAAAATGTCTACCATGAAGTAATTTCGTAGTAGACAATTCCATGGCAAAGATTTGCAGAAGTCTTGGCAGAGCCATGGTTTTCGGTAGCCTACTGTCTGTAATATGTTTGGCCCCAAAATGTCAGGTAGATATATAAATACGCTAATATAATATCGATTTTTAAAAATTACACCATAAAGTAATTTTATAATACGCAACTTAGTAGTGACCAAAAGTTGTCAGATGCCAATGATTTACGTACTGATATCTATGTACTCTGTTTGTAACCAGTTTTTTAACATCTAGCCATGCAGAACACAATATTTATTATTATGTACTAGTGTGGTACGAAATAGTGCACGATTCTACCATCAAATAATATCATAATTACCAAGTATGTTCATGTAGTTACTTATTCGCATTAAGTCCCCATTGAAAGATAGTTGTTTCACATTAGCCACAATTGGATAGATGTCGATAGGTCCTGGCATATCGATTGTAATAGGTTCGGCTCCAGAATTTCACTGATATGTTTGCATAGACATATATGAATGAGCTAATTAAGTATAGAGTTAAAAAAATTCTACTATGAAGTAATTTCGAAATACACAATTTAGTCGCAACTTGCAGCTTTCAAATGCTAATAATTTACTATATATTCATTATCAGAATCTCTGTACTCGGTTTGTAACCAGGCTT
The DNA here is from genome assembly GCA_034401795.1 of Chaetoderma sp. LZ-2023a. Classification (NCBI taxonomy): domain Eukaryota; kingdom Metazoa; phylum Mollusca; class Caudofoveata; order Chaetodermatida; family Chaetodermatidae; genus Chaetoderma; species Chaetoderma sp. LZ-2023a. The sequence continues at coordinate 112,967,523 of CM067369.1, read as the reverse complement.
TCGAACATAATACCATCTAGAACTCACTTGATATTGCACGATTCTATCACCAAATATTTCTTGCAATAATGTGAAAATTTTTCTATATATCCTATAATTTAGCTCCAGATAGAATCTGAAGTATCAAACAAAAAAAACCCAGAATTTACGCAAATGGTCAACAAGATGGATGTTATGATGGACGGACTGCTCCAAAATATAATCTGCGTCTTCCTATAGCCCATATCTAATCCTATCCAAGGCCGATGCCATTACAACCATCTTAAAGCTATTATTATTACAATTGCAACCACCATCAGCACTACATGGGAAAGGTAAGAAACTGTAAATTATAGTCAGAACCCATGTACTATTGAATGTTAATATAACAAGATAAACACATTTCTCTCTGTCCTGCAAATTATATTGTCAATTTATCACATGTCTAATGGCTATTTCTTTATAGTACATTGAACTTAACTTGAAGCTCACGTCTTCCTATAGTATATAGTGCCGGTGTCATTTTTACATGTATAATTTATTTTTTGTTCTATGTAGGTGCCCAAGGTCTAGATATAGTTACTGTCTTTGGTGGACAACCTTTTGTGCTACTGCAAATTGTATATTATATATAAAAATGAATTTGAAACTCAACTTGAATTATAATAATCTCTGGTTACGCTATTTGCCATTGATGCCTTGCATCAATATGTGTACTTGTAGCAATAGAGGTGGTGAGGGGCTGACGTCGCTAGACGCGATAAAATGGCAGCGCCCCGATGTGCGAAAAATTGTCAATTTTACCGACTTTATCTAGCGATAGTTGTTTACGCTATTTCTATTTGGTTATTATTCTGGCTCAGTTTCAGTAAACATGTAATAATCTTTCAAATAAAGCACACTTTTTATCATCCCGGAATTGTCCTTTAAGATTAGTTTTTAATCATTAATTTTACCTAACCTAATTCTATCGCTTAAGTAGCTTGTGGTAGACTGCCTTCCAGTGCATTATACTCGTGATAGCCCTTTACCCGCTTATTTATTAAACGTCTTAAAATGCGGTTGCGGTATAAACTCTGAATGAACTATATCCATACTCGATCAACAACATATGCGCAATAGTCACATCCTCCATTGGAGAGATAGCCTTCTTGTCGTATTTTATGCTATGTCTAATACGATGACATCGTGAATATTATTAATTACACATCCTATTACACCTACCTGTAGTTCGGATCGATGGTGTGTTTTCTTGAAAATACTCCCAAAGTTTTGTGGGAAGTTCGGTACGTTCTTGATGAAAGGAGAGGTAGATAAAGGAAGCTAGTTGGACAACTGCACTACGATGTAATAACTTGAGAGGACGTTGCTGTAGCCTATACTGAATGACGTATATTAGAGGGGATATCGGTCTCCATGTGTAGTTCAACGTGGTTGCTCTATATGACTAGCCATCTGTAGCATAATTATATCGGACCTATACAGCGTGTCGCTATTTAACCCTATCAAAGATTGCACATTAAATACAAAAATTATTTACTATATGATAGATTAGACAAGCTTTTCTGTTGACTATTTTAGAACAAATTTGTCTTGTCGCTGTGCTGCCAAAGGCAGCAACAGATCACAGACAAATTAGTTTCAAAATATCCAGCAGCTTACCTGTATGGGTGCGTTGGAATTGATTCCCCAGGAACGAAACGGACCCATATCTCTGAAACGCGTCATAGCTCATACTTAGGCTTCTATAGGCATGCGCAGCATAAGGTATATCCTTTAAGAGCCAGACATACTCCATTGCTCACATTTATATCGAGTTCCAGTTGACGACGAAAGCTGAAGTTGAGAATTATAATGACGTTGGAATTGCACGTTGCTCCTCAAGATAGCAACAACTTTCAACAACTCATCTCCTTCGTTTGCATCTGTTGTCGCCCGGACTCCTCCACCAGCTCATGTTGACTTAAAACCGTGGATAGAGAAGTAAAATGGTCAGCACTCATCTAGTAAATCTAATATTTACCTGTTCACAAGAAGAGTTATATTTTTAGTATCATTGCTCTATCTGGTCTCGCGCATGCTTATATTATTTTCAGCATGCGTACGTGTATATTTGATCCGTGTCTCCTCGTCTACTGTTGATAAAGATTTACTGCTAACCCTCGAATTTATTCAAGAAAATTTCAATTTTCTTATAGAAAATGTTCATTTGCAGACCAAGAAAATACAATTTTTGAAAATTTACCACTGGAATAATTGGCTAGTTTATCGAGCCAGTCGTTCTAGTGGTAAATTTTCAAAAATAGTCTTCTTTTGGTCTGCAAATGGACATTTCTCAAGACCACTGCAGAAGCCGTTTTGCCTGATATGAGGGTTACGGGTTACGGTGTAGTTCTATAGTAATTTTTACCGACAAATCATGATATAATTTGAGGTTAATATTGATACTGTACTGACCACATGTATCTGTGGCAGTATTAAAAACAGGGTGGAACCAAATATATGTTTACCCACCCATTAACTGGAGGGTTAGATTCTTAGAGTCGGTAGTTAAAACTCGCATCTCGATTGGGCGGTATGACGATGATTCAGGTTTACATTACAGGGAAGTCTCGGTTCGTTCGCCCATTCTTACTCGAAATCAATTTATATACTTTGAATCCTGAAATTCCGGAATACTAATTTCAAGGTAACTATACAGGTAAGCTGGTGAATACTTTGAAACTAATTTGACCTGGTACCGATGGCAGCAACAGCTCACAGACAATTCGTTTCGAAATATTCAACATGTAATGTTTATTAAATAGTAAAGTCATAAAATTCGTACACTTTTCAACGGTCATGACGAAACTAGATACGTCACTACGTATTCTGACGTCAGCTTATATATGTGATGCAATTAGGTATGACGTCATATAATTGAGTGACAGATCGGATCCCTCCGTATGTGAATAAGCTATCCGCCTCTCCCATGCAACTGAGGGATCCGATATGTCACTCAAGTATCTGTAGTCATAATCAAAATACAGCACAGGTCTGTTAGCTGACGTCACAATCAGATGACGTAGGTCTGACAGATGCAATGATCAGACAGCGACCGTCTGAATGGAAATCCATTTTTAGCTATGCACTGCTCATGTCTAGCTAAGCTCCATCCACACCTCGCTTGTGTTGGGATCGATCGATCCATGAACTCCCTGACTATCAAGTTCCAGAAAAATACACAGGTAAGCTGTTGAATATTTTGAAACTAATTTTACTGGGTGCCGTTGCTGCCAATGGCAGCAACAGCGCCCTGTCAAATTAGTTTCAAAATAGTCAGCAGCTTGTTTATTAAGTAGTAAATACATATAATTCATACAACAACGCTTTAGTCCGTCACTAATTATGCGTTTGTTACGATCTTATTTACGTCATTCATGACGTCATTGATTATGACGTCACCCTTAAAGTCGCGTAGTTTATTATGGCGTCATGTGATGGATGGAAAAGCTGGAAAGGTCCATTGCATGTCCATGCAAAATTTACAATTTAATAAACGAATTTGATTGGAAGATGTTTTTGCCATGGGCATGGTAGACATGGGTATATATTGACTATATCTCGACGTGATTCCAGGTTAGCAACCGGTGACTCCCTCCTCTGATACTCAAGTATATCACGTCATAAATAATTACATCACGTGAAGGCTGACGTCACAATTAAATAAATAATGAATGGCGTAGCTAAGTTCGTCAGTTGTACAAATTGTATGTCTTTATTATTAAATAAACACCCTGACGATTCTGTTGAATATTTTGTAACTAATTTGGTCGGGCGCTGTTGTTGCCATAGTTTCAAAATATTCAACAGCTTACCCTGTATCGCTTTCTGGAAACTAAGATTCGGGGAGTTTAGGATTCAATCGATCCCAATGCGAGCAAAGCGTGGGCGGAACTTAACTAGAGATGGGTTGGGCGTAGTGGATTCATTTATTATTCTCATGTAATGGTTTGAGAAATCCATTCTGAAATTGCCCGCCAGAGATAGAACTCAATATTACCTCTGGCACAATACGTATGGGAATATAGAGATCACTCTGAATAATGACGAGTTCTTGTTTATATAGGGGCCTATACGTGTCAAGGGAGCTCACTCCAAATGTATATAACCAATTATATAGCATAAAGTGATACTAAAATTAACGCCGCTCTTTTTACGTTCAGTATTCCAACTGCGATATCAGAATAATAACAAGCGGTAGAGAGGTCCATTTCGAGCTATGCCCGCCCATGTCTAGTTAAGCTCCGCCCACTTTTTTACGTGAGCTGAAATCAATTAATGGACCTTTCCGGTTTTGGCTATGCCCCGCCCATCTCTAGCTAATCTCCACCCACACCTCGCTCGTGTTGGGATCGATCGATCGCTGAACACCTGACTATCAATTTCCAAAAAACTACACAGGTAAGCTGTTGAATATTTTGAAATTAATTTGACTGGGTGCTGTTGCTGCCTAAGGCAGCAGCAGCGCCCAGTCAAATTAGTTTCAAAATATTCAACAGCGTGTTTATTAAATAGCAAAGAATTACAAAGACATACAATTCATACAACGTGTCGGACCATTTGAGATTTGGTGACGGTCTATATGGAACCCTTTGTGGCGTAATGATTATGACGTCATCATACACGCGCTGAGCTGATTATGACGTCATACGAGGTCTGACGATGGATGGATACCCTAGGAAGGTGAATTGTGAATCATGAATTCCGAGAATCCAAATTTCAATGTAAGGTAAGCTCTTGCATATAGCAGCAACAGCGCCTAGTCAAATTAATTTTAAAATATTCAACAGAATGTTTATTAAATAGTTAAGACATAGAATTCGTACAACTTGGCGGACTATTACGGACTTAATTACGTCATTCATGACTTAATTCACCTTTCCAGAGTGTCCATCTATCATGTGACGTCATATGACGTCAGAATTAGCTAAGCGGCATGTAGGATGACGTCATAATCATTACGTCTTAAATGGTTCTACTTGGCCCGCCTTTAACTCTTAATAGTCCGACACGTTGTACGAATTCTATGTCTCTACTATTTAATAAACATGCTGTTGAATATTTTGAAACTAATTTGACTGGACAATAGGCAGCAACAGCGCGCAGTCAAATCAGCTCCAAACTATTCCATAGCTTTCCTGTATAGTTTTCTGGAAATTGATAGTCAGGGAGTTGAGAGATCACTCGATCCCATCACGAGCGAGGTGTGGGTGGAGCTTAGCTAGAGATGGGCAGGGCATGGCTAAAATGGTCCATTGATTATGAAGTCAGCCTATATGTGACATAGTTGATTATGACGGCATATGATTGATCGATAGACTGGATTCATCTGGTCCTTCTACGATTAACCACACACCGCAATCAACATGCCAGCACGATAGCAACTACTCATATGCAGCGACATCAATTCGAAGCTTGGAAGCCTGGACACAATAGATAAGAACGCAGGACTCGGCTGTGTAATAGTTCCTATGTTGTTCGAAAAAGCAATGGCATTTGGCAGCAGCTGCACCAAGCCAAATCAGTTTCAAAATATTCAACAGCTTACCAGCATAGCTTTCTGGAAATTGATATTTCAGGGTAGTTCAGGGTTCGACCGAGCCCAATACGAATAAAAGAGTGGAAGGTGCTTAGCTAGAGATTGGCCGGGCATAGCTAAAGCTGGATTCAGCCATTGGCTAATGATGTATGACTATACGATTCTCAGTCGTCGAACCATACACATTCGCAATAGAACATTTTCCGGTGACGCCGTTTCTCATTTCAATGGCTATATGAATGCTTGCAATACGGTCGCCGGTGCTTGAAAAACTAAGCGCATGGTCCATCAATCTGAGTCCATCTGCAAAGTCTAGGCCGCGATAACTCGCCTGTTTCTGATCAACGAGAATTAAAGGTGCATATTCACACTAAAATTGTATCCTTTTAGAGGCTTATATTGTGTGGCGAGATGTAATGAAAAGAAATAAATCATATATGAGTTAATATACTTTTTTAAGTTGTGAAATTCAATTAGAGACACGAGTTGCTAATTCAAATTCTCAACTAAATATATTAGATTAATTTATATGTAATTCAAGCCTCTATAAATATACCATTTTAACCATTTTATTTTCAATTATCCTGGTGTGAATATGTACCCTTAGCTTCTAACCATATTGACATACATAGAGTGGTGCTATATCAATGTTATAGTTATCGTAGACACACGCCAAGGGCTACTGTTTTTAATGAGCTGGCTAATCCGTGTGCGTTTCACGTTATGATAGCGATCTCACAAGCACGTGACAGCGCTCGAGGATATAGAACACAGCAGTAGACAGCTAGACGTAATCAAGCAGCTGTCTGAATGATGGTTATCATATCGCAATCCTTTAGGGTGTTAGCTTGCCCGAAGGTACTTGCGGAACAAATTGTCTGAAGTGAAGGTATCATCTTGTGGCCGGTCGGTCACCATCCCGCGCCTGTTCCCATTTGAGAGGACCAGACAGCTGGTCATCGCGCAAGCTATCATCTCCTTCAGTCCTTCTAGCCAGGGCACCAGTCCAGCGAGGTTGGCCCGCCGAGGCGGAGGCTGTCCACGCCCATGAGTCCTCCGGGGTGACTTGTGGGTATCTGTACTGACCTCGGGGCCTGTGACAACGTTCCCATGACATGAGGTTGGGGCTCCCCCCTCACAAACGTTTGCTAACCTGAGCGGTCAGCCATCTCCTTGGAGATGTCCAGGTCTGGCCGGACATTTCCGACATGGCAGTGTGCCTGTGATTGACGCAGTAAGAGGGCTGATTCTTCCCTGGTGGTTGATATGCCGGACTCATCCCCGCTGTCCATGGGCAGAAAGTCGGTACTTGGAACTGTCGTTCCCCGCCTAATATCCATGGCAATCTACTTCAGATGTATCCCTGGATTTCCTTTCAGTCTGAACGGAGGAGGGTCACGCAGATGCCCACGTTCGTTCCGGTAGAATTGGTCTTAGTGGCAGAAGTGGTCAAAGGTGAGGTGACGACGGTAGTCGCGGTTGTAGAGGTGGTGGGAGTCATCCCTGTAACAGTGGTTTCAGTGGCGTGTGTTTCAGAGATGGGAGTTCTAATGCTGTTGGCAGTGGTTTCGGTGGCAGGAACTTCTGTGACGGTGGCGTTGGCGGTGGCTCTGTCGGCGACGAGGGAGGCGAATCTCCCAGGCACAATCGGTCGAAATATGTGCCCAGGTCAATGAGTGATTCCTTCCGGAAATAGTGATCCAATTGGGTTAATCCTGCGGGGAACGGGAGGTGTTTGCAGATGCGGTACATGCGAAATGGGAGGAAAGGGCCACATGTGGCACTCTTTAACACAGGTGGCTTTCGATCTTTCCTACCTATGTTCGAGCCAAGCTCTTTTAAGCGTCTCTCTCTCTCTCTCCCTCTCTCTCTCTCGCTCGCTCGCTCGCTTTCTCTCTGGTGCTAGTGTGTGAAGGAGGGGAATGGGAGCGAGAGAGAAGGCGCGAGGGCAGGTTTATTTACCGTTTTAGGTTTCCTAAGCTCCATGCACAGTATTTTTGCCATCGGGCGAAATTTGGGCACAGAGCAGCGATAGGAGCAATTTGCGTCATAATTGTCTGATGAGCATCGTCACCACATCCGAAATAACGTCGCTCAGGAGGTGAGTAGGCCTGTGAGGGGGCATGGTGAAATGACTGTCTCCTGGGGAGGGTTTTAAATGGGCTCCTTTGGAGCGGGAGAAGAGACAGCAGACTTTCCTATCTATCCTGGGCAGTCAGTATGTCGCTAGCGGTTACTATTTATCTCGTTGGTCAATATATCTAAGGTTAGTGCATTGTGAAAAGTCATTTGGTGCTGAAAGCTAACAATTTCCTAAAGGTCTGCTTTAAGGTGGAGTGGGAAAATAGTTCTACTTTAGTGTCCTGTTGGGGAGGAACATGGGGGTGTGATTTTTGCTGAAAAGTTGATCTGATGTTCTCAGCAGAGGTGGGCCTTCTGTGTGTTCCTAACTCTACAATTTAGAGGGGATCCTGCGCAAGGCGGTGGTTTTAGCTATCCAAGATGGTTTGCGATTTAAGGCCTTGCAAGGTCCAGCCGAATCTTTGGCTCTGAGCCTAGACCGACTTGAGCGATGTCAAAAAGATCTTGACATAGTCCAAGCCCCAAGGCACGGTCCTTCCGAGTTGCAGACGTGCAAATCAGCTTGTGTAATTTAAGAGGAAAGAGTTTAGTGGAACCTCTGGTGAGACAAAAAGGTGCGCTAGTCAATGGGAAGATTAAGCTGTGGTATTTATTCTAGCCTAGGAGGATATGCCTAGTGCGTCTTATTGAGTGATTCGAAGCTTAGGCTGCGAAACCTTCTCTATAAGAAAGAAAATGACATGGTCACAAGACACGTTGGAGTGGTCAAAAGTATGGCGGGGGTTATCAACGTCTTGAACGGAATGCATCTGTGGAGAGTGGTCTTACGTGGCATGATGAAATATCACGGCATCCAAACCATTGGCGCGAGGAGTTGGCGACGAGGTTTTCAGGAGCTGGTAAGGTGAATTGAGAGACATAGTGGACGCAGGGAATCAGCTTTCATAATCCTAACAGTATTTCCTGCTCAAAGCATCTCGTGGCCCAGCCGAAACAGCACAAATCGAGGTGTCAAAGACACACACCGATTGCGGGAGCTTCAAACGAAAGCTGAGCGTGTGAAAAGCAGCAGAAACGTTCACTTGCGACTGTACACTATTCGAGGTCTGTCGAAGTCAAATGCGGGTGAGGGGACCTACTGAACAAGCAGAAGAAGCAGCCTTTTGGGCGGGGATGGGGGTGGGGGAAGGAAATATAAGGCATCTTCGATCGCAGTGTTGATTCAGTTTATGTTGTACTGCGCGAAGCACTGAGGGTGTCACCAGCTTAGAAAATCGGCAAAATGAATGAGCGTTCATATTAATACTTAAGATTATTCGAAAAAGATTGCCGCCGCGACAATGCTAGTATATTTCTTCACATTGAGCGGAGAGTTGTCATCTGCATGTTATGGCTAAGACAGCAGATCTCTTGATAGACCCTTCCTTAGTGCAAAAGATGGAATGGCCACTAAAGCGAGGAGGAGATGATAAAAGGCGCTTAAGTCCGCACCAAACTACGCCAGGAGCATATTATTCTGTGCCACATTAGCGAACACTTAAAAGATCTTGCTATTCAACAGGCAGACTCCCTAGCAGATGAAATCACTGCCACAGATGAGTGTTAAAAAATGTTTCGGGCAGCCCGAGCCCTGGGAGTTACTGACTACATACCACCACTCACTGTACACAACTCTAAAGGACACTTTATTGGGACTGACCAGGGGAAAGCTGAGGTGGTCTGAGAATGGTTCAAGGAACAGTTCACTGACAACGATGATGAGCCCTTGCACCCGTTCTCAGGAGACACCCAGCCATTACTAGCACCAATAAAAACAGCAAAAGTTGAGAAGGCACTTAAAGCCCTTAAAAAATGGACGTGCATCTGGACCTGTTGGCATGAGCAATGAACTATTCAAATATGCAAGTGACATTATCTCAAAGCCGATCACGTACCCAATCAATTCAGCTTTTATGCACCACATTCCCATCGACGCTGTAGGCCAAGGTACCATTATTGCACTACCCAAGCCCAAGAAGCCACCTCAGGCACCCCAGCCAATCTGTGGCCCATTGTGCTCCTCAACAGCATACGGAAAATCCAATGTTGCTCTATGCCGCATCCGAGACAAGATCGATTACTTCACCAGATCATGTCAAAGTGGTTTCAAACGTGGACGCAGCTGTGCAGACATTGTATGGGCTCAACGCATGCTTGTATCGGTAGTCATGTCCAAACACTGGGACTTCCACAAACTGGGCATTGACATGTCACAAGCCTTCGACACAATAAAACACTCAAAGATCCTAGATGTATTATGCTAGGCCAATTGCAATGAAGATGAGCTACGATTAGTGTTACTACTGCTTGCAGACACCAAGCTGAGAGTACGAGCCAAGTCAGTGAAGTCTGTAGAGTTTGAGACATCAATCGGCTCCTCACATGGAGCTATCTCCGGTGCTTTTCACCTGCTACCTTGCTGCCGCATTGAAATCTGTGCGGGAAAGTTCCACAGGACCACCCCCAACCCCAGTGTCAATACTGGGCATGCTGCTAGAGATGGAATATGCTGACGATGTGGACTTCATAGACGAGGAAAAGAAACCCCTTGACGAACTTCTCCCAATGGCTGCAAGCAAACTAAAAATTGAGAATCTCTTTATGAATGAATCCAAAACAGAGTTCACCCACATATACCTATCGACAAAGCATAAAACTATAGAAAATGACTACCCACTTCATGACGGCGAACCATGGAGGAAAAGTAAAATCCTGGGCTCAGTGCTTTGCAGTACTGCTGACATTTCTGCACACTACGTCATGGGGAACATAGCCTTCCAGTCCTTCTGGAAGCTATGGATTTGTAGATCAAAGATGCCCATGATAAAGAGGCTACGTTTACACAATGCAACCTGCGTATCCTTGAATCTGTATAACTGTAACAGCTGGGAAGCTCCAAAAGCAGCTCTTGACAAACTCGATGCCCGCCACCGCAGGACACAGATGGCCAGACAGCATAATTTCCAATGATGCACTATACAAGATGTGTAATATGTCGCCGCTGTCTGTAAAAGTCGCCCAGCAAAGATGGCCTATGTTTGGCCATGTGCTAAGGGTGCCAGAAGAGACACCAGTACAGAGACTCCTGGAATTAGCCCTACTCGGAGCCAGCAAATACAAAGCCAGGAGATGACGTCATTGCATAAATCTGTTAAGCATGCTACGAGGTGACCTCAAGAAAGCAGGACTCAATACACTCAAGTCAAGAATGGACCTGAGGAAGTTAAGGATTTCGGCTGAGGACACGACACAGTGGGCAAAAGTGAAGAAGGACTGATTGCAGCTGTAGGATGTTTCTACTACTACAGCCGCAGAATACAGTAATCATACATAAGGCCATATGTCTAGGAATCTGAAAAAGAATAGAGAACTAGATTAGTGTGAACATTTAAGATTTAACATGCACAGTTCAAATACTAGAAACATGGTGGAAAAGTTCACAGGAAAGAAAATTGTCCCGCGATTGCAGGGTCTAGGTTTTGCAATTACAGGCATCATTGGCTTTTAACCAACCTTGGTAGGTATAATCCCAAAGCACAATGCCACACGGTAACTTGATCCTCGACGAGCAGAGATCACAAAAGCTGGGCGGATGGTACTTCTTTGAGAGGATGGAAATTCATGCAGCTCCTCGCGAAACGAAATGCTGCTCCATCAATTGCATTGAAGGCACACGCCATCCACGTACCTCGTTGTACTACTATTACATCTTGAATACACTCGATAGGCTTATGCCCAATAGAAGGATTGTAAAGCTGCAAACTTAAACCTCGCAGACTTCCACAGCTCTCGTAGGCGCAACCACACAGCTATCGCAAGCGCACAGTTAGTCCCTTTTTCTCCCTCTTTTCACCTGGCCGCAAAACAGGCTTTGGATAAAGGTTTAGATAGGTAGAAATAACTGTATTTCTCTTCAGGTTCGCATGGCGCTGCCTTGATTTGAAGAAAGAGTCCATGCCACTCTGCCCTCTCGACAGAGAATCATGAGTAAAGCGAGTGCATGTGCTGCAGCATTTTCTAGCTGTTTTTTTTTTACCATTGCGATAGTTCTGTAATTGTGTTAGTAGCTGCACAATTTGCTTTCCATGTGACGTCGCTATGTGTCGACACTAACTCGATAGCTAGCAGGGTTCGGCCTCGCATAATCGGAGTGCTGTTGCTACTTTCTATAGCCGCATGCTTCGTTTGTGTTTTTAGATATTTTAACTTTGGTAGTTGGAAGGTTTTGGCTTCATAATTGGAGTGTTGTTGCTGCCATCTATTGCTGCGTGTACCATTGTCTTAGCAACATCACATAATTGGAGTGCCGTTTCTACCTTCAGTCATTGCATGCACTTACTGTAATTGTTTGCATCCCTGTATCCATATCTGTTTCTCTTGGTGACTGCTCGTGTTGCATTTCAGTGTCAGCCGCTGTGAATTGTACAGCATCGTTGTTGCAGCTGTGGGTACGTTTGGACCTAACTTAATTGGAGTTGAATTGGAATCAAAGTCACGTCTACTAACATAGCCTAAACAGTAGGATAGCTCTAAGCAGTGAGGCATAAATCACACACACACAGGCTAAAGGTCTCAAACCATTAGTTTAGGCACACAAAAGCCTACAGTCGGTGAACTGTAGCCCAGAAGGACCATCACAAAACATCTTCAAAGCGGCATTGACTAACGGTTTTGATTTTACTCATCTTTTACGACCGTCTTCCTATCTCTTTCATTTATAGCCTCTCGGAAACCTCGGCCAGGAAACGACCGCTCACAAATTTAACACATCTAAAGGTGTGCTCTGAAAACCTCTCCTCACACGGAGGCTATCCAGAACGGAGCTCCTCCTCTTCTTTTTCTCTCTTTTTCTTCTCTTCTTCCGCAAAATATTGGTGCACCACCTCTAAATCTATGTATAAACCAGCCAAAACGTTAGTGTAGACCCGCCCTTAATAATAAAATAAGACTTAACCCTTTAGGAAACGCATTCACCTTATTCTGTCTGTCCCGCACACGCACGCACGCACGCACGCACGCACGCACGCACGCACGCACGCACGCACGCACGCACGCACGCACGCGTACACCACCCAAAACAAAGAACGTGCTGCTTGACACCAAGAGGAGTAGCTAGTTGACACATTTCGCCGTGGCATTCGTCACCAAATATCTTGACCACTATGGATTTGGATTAGCCGCCGCTAACAAACAGGCCGTCTCATAAAGATGATCCCAACAGCACTATAGAGTTCAACCTAGATAACGGTCTCGGCCCCATTACTATATCATCGGACACACGTGTATCCATAGATGCATCAGCTGATTCTGTTTCCAGTCCGTCACCGCGACTGACAACTCGATGGCTGCAGCTGCTTGCCTTCGCCACCAGCATCTACAGCAACCACCGGTGCCCGCTCCCCGGGACCGAGCCTGCCACAGCCCGAGGGACAACTGCCGCTGCAACCTCCAACCGTATCCGCCGGTTACACTCAGAAATTGCTGGTCCCATTTGGCCAAAATTTTAGCACATGACAGCGTGTCGCCGTACACTATGATTCTACAACTTTGGACGTGATGACAAAAAAATCTAGAAAACCCGAAAAGAAATTCGAAAACTCCAAAAAAACGGAACCCCCGGAGCTATCACGCTCAAACCCCGAAAATCGGTTCATGGTTATCAACACTGAAAACTCTCCAGAGTCTTGCCACATTAGTGAAACAGCCCGCATTAAGTAGAGCTTGTAGTGAGTTTTGAAAGGGGTTTGTTATGATAAATTCTAGAAGATTCTGTAATTCTTCTTTATTTATATCATTCTGTGTAACAGTAATTTCTTCTGAACTTTGGAGTTCTAGCAAGGAAATGATCATGAAAGCACATCTAGTTCCATTCTGACCATTGCTTCCTAAAGATGTTTCAGAGACCTCGTGCATGTGCTGCAATGTTTACTACTAAGGATAGTATCGACAGATCCACCTGCAAATATACCGGATTCTATCATGAGATCTCTCAAACCAGCAATTCCATGTCGTATAGACTACCAATTACAGTCGCAAAATTCAATATGATGTGAAAACCTCCCATGCGTACAATAACCTCCGAAAGTAATTCTTTCTCCTTACATAGTGCTTCCACTATTTTACAATATATTGCATGATCATTGACTATCAATATAAAATCCAAGATTTACAGTTTTGCTTCTCCACAACTTCAAGTAGATAACGACCGACATTTTTGGTAACGGATAACTAATCCCATGTCTTGATGGCTATTCAGGTGATCTAACACGCCGGTCATAAACTATCCGGGTAATTTAAAGCTTTTTATCACGCCGCTAAGGAAAGATATTCAGGATTTAGTAGTTAAATGTTGGTACATTTCTACACCATCTGATGGCTGTCATGATTTACTTTTCAACCAATCAGAAAAATCCTAGTGTGTCTGCCTCGGTACATACGCTCAGTCATAGAGGCGCCAGCTATAGTTTGGCAATGTGGTATAAAAGCAATCCTACAGGTAAGCTGTTGAATATTTTGAAACCAATTTGATTAGAAGTTATTGCTGCCATAGGCAGCAACAACTTCCAGTCAAATTAATTTCAAAATATTCAATGGGATGAGCATTACATAACAAAGCATGCGATGCATTGGAGCTTACACGACATCACACGCAATAGCTTGAGGAGACAAAATGGTGTCGATCGCTGTTCAACATTTACTCGATATTACAAAACAGATAATTGCGATACAGATCAGGGAATGTGACAGGATATGAATGATATGGAATCTATAAACCATATTCTATCGGTGCAATACAACATTTGAGATTAGATTAGCATCGCTTTAATGAACGAGATGGTGCTGTTCTAGTAGGCCTGTTCGGTTAATCGATATTTCATCGATAGTCGATTATTTTCCCTGGCGATTTTATAATCGAGTGTAAAATAGAATAATCGAAAAATCGAAAAAATCGATGTAATCGAGCAAAAATCGATTATTTATTTTAATCACGCATAATTTAGTGTTTGGTCTTGTAATACAGCTAATGCGACGGTGGTTTGATTGCTCGAGCAAGGTAGTTGTATGAACATCTATGCCTGACCTTCAAGCCCGTCCGTCCCTAGTTATAGGCCATGCACGTGAATGTTTATATAAGTAATTGCTTGATACGCCAGTGATCGGAAACATTTGATTGCTACTGTTTAATATCCTCATCTGAAGGCTGTAGTAGGCTGAAGGGTTATTGGCCATTTTGTGAAAAAGGTAAAAAAATGAATTACTGTTTATCATAGTAATGTCACAATTTCAATGCGAGTTTTCACAAATTCTGACGATTGTTTTGGAACTAATTTGACTTAAACTGTTGCTGCCTAAGGCAGCAAAAGCCTGAAGTCAAATGATTTTCAAAATATTCGCCTTTTCTAATGCTGGGAAACAGGGAAATGTCGTAGATAGGCACTATGGGCGAAACCTATATCGTAATAAGAATTAAAATAATATGGCCATTTCGCAAAAAAAAAAATGCACAAAATTTACTTCGTAGTAAGTTTAAAAACTTTCAATCCAAATTTTCATAAATTTTGCGGATTGTTTTGTAACTAATTTGACTTAAAGCTGTTGCTCCACGCGAAGTCAAATGATTTTCAAAATATTCAGCCTTTCCAATGCTGGAAATAGGGATACATCGTAGATAGGCGAACTGTGCATAATTAAAAGTTAATCTAAATGAAATTGGCGCCTTTTTACTGGCTTGAAAATCTGGGCATACGTCTGGGTTTCGTAAGAGCATTGGGAACGAGTGGACAATGGA
This sequence comes from Chaetoderma sp. LZ-2023a, assembly GCA_034401795.1. Taxonomy (NCBI): domain Eukaryota; kingdom Metazoa; phylum Mollusca; class Caudofoveata; order Chaetodermatida; family Chaetodermatidae; genus Chaetoderma; species Chaetoderma sp. LZ-2023a. The sequence continues at coordinate 112,952,053 of CM067369.1, read as the reverse complement.
TTCCAAATTGACTTCATTATACCGGGCGGGGAAGTTCCTCACGTTCCACCAAACAGAGGACTAGTTGATATAGCCTCTCCTATTGAACTTCTTGCGGTTAAGTCTCTAGTGAGAACAAGGCCCAAACCTAACCAGGAACCAATTTACGAAATTGCGTATTCTGTTATTTTTATAGAAAATCTGGCATTATTTATTTATTTTAAGAATGCTATACTCCCCCCTCTCTCTCTCTCTCTCCCTCCCTCCCTCCCTCCCGCACTCCCTCCTCCCTCCCTCCCTCCCCCTCCCTCCCTCTATCTCTCGCTCTCTCCATCTCTCCCTCCCTCCCTCTCTCCCCTCATCCTTCCCTCAAACACTCCCTCCCTCACTACATCCAAAGTTCCAAGATTAAATAATCGATTATCCAATTAAATCGGTCATTTTCCATACATCATAATCGATTATTTATTTCCATAATCGAACAGCCCTATCAGTTCTACTACTGCTTTTTCGCAGATGGCATCAGAGGTATTATGGGTGAACCCGATCCATGAGGTGTTTCTTCAAACGAGGGAAGTGAAATTCCTATTACACTTGGAGAATACTGCAATATAAATACAAAATTCTTGTCCTGCGACTGTTGAAATTCTTTAACATCAAGAACATGTATTATCGCTGTGTCTAGAACTCGTGTAGGAGGGATCCCATTTCCAGCATAGTAAGGATGTATGCCACTTTGGCAGGATTTAACGCCTTTTGTGTCAACATCGTTTCAAAGTACTAAAAAATACCACTTACATCAATTTAGCATTTTAATGGTCAGCAGTTTTCAAGAAATTTTAATATTAGAAGACTATTTTTTTGTACATTTACCTCTGAAGTTTTTGACCGGTAGTGGTAAAGAAAATTCAAGGTTTGGCTTACCCAATATCTATTTGCAGGTCAAGGGAAAAATATTTTTGAAGATTTACCACTGGAATGACTGGCTCGGTTACCGAGCCAGTCATTCCAGTGGTTAGTCATTCCAGTGGTTAATTTTCAAAAATACTCTTCTCTTGACCTGCTAATAGACATGCCTTGAAATCACTGAAGAGTTGTTATTCCGAGCCAGTCATTCTAGTGGTTAATTTTCAAAAATACTCTTCTCTTGACCTGCTAGTAGACATGCCTCGAGACCACTGAAGAGTTATTTTGGTCAGTTTGATCATTAAAAGGTTAAGTTGACACAAGAGAGGTTAAAGAACGCTGTTTTGTACGAGCATTGGATAGGTCATCAGTCTTTGATATATTAGAATGTTTTTGATGACTTATACACCCACTAGTACACGGGAGATGCCACCGCCAGTAAGTGTCTCTACATTGATCTCTGTGAGCATTGTCAAATGCAATGGTAATTGTGGCACATCTGCTGATAATGACTCCGGAACTAAATTTTCTGCACTGCTTGCTTTCTCTGCAATTGCTGTTTCTGCTTCTCTGTTGATATAATGACCGTTTCCAGTTTTCGCTATGCCCCGCCAATCACTAGCTAAGCTCCACCCACACCTTGTTCGTGTTGGGATAGAACGATCTCTGAACTCCCTGACTATCAATTTCCAGACAACTATACAGTTAAGATATTGAATATTTTGAAACTAATTTGACTGGGCGCTGTTGCTGCCATAGGCAGCAAAAGCGTCCAGTCAAATTTGTTTCAGAATATTCAACAGCATGTTTATTAAATAGTAGAGCCATGCAATTCGTACAACGTGTCGGACTATTAAGATTTAAAGACAGGCCATACAGAATCATTTATGGCGCACCGATTATGACGGCATCCTACACGCCACTTAGCTGATTATGACGTCATATGACGTCATTACTCTGGAAATGTCCATTAGATATACCATGACCAAATCTGTTCAGCACATGTGCTATTTCCACGGAACATGTAACCTGCCTAACTGTCTACGGTAATGATAACGTATTTAGCATAACAGTCGTTCCATTTGATGCGCAAAATGTCGTCTCTAATTCAAGTTTTTCTATCCATGTGTTTAATACCCGACAAACTGCTAATCTACAAGTCGCATTAAGTCTCGAAGGATCATCCGCAATCATTTCAACATAGTCAACATTTGTTGAATATATTATCTCTGACACGGGCGCTATGTGAACACTACGCGAATACCGGATAATAATAGTAATGGTAATTATTAATCTTACGGTAAATGTATAGTCATTTAGCAGTAAAGAAGTTATATTTGCGATAACTGTGCTAAAGATTGTTGACAAACTAAACAATTCCATAGGGTTGGAGTGGGTGGATAAATCTAGCAAAAATTAATGGAATTTGATGAAATGTAATCCTAAACAACCCTATTCCCAATGTGATATCAACATACCAAATTTGACGCGAAACTACACAGAATTTCTAGTTATCCTCTTTAAATCAATTTTCATGGGTGGTCTGTGGCCATACAGACAAACTGACGGATGCACAACGGGTCTGGTATGAATTTATCTGTCCCAATACGGAACGCGGAACGGAAAGCGGGTACGCGGAATGCGGGTAAAATATCGCGTGTACCATTTACCTGCACGCGGTATCATTGTGTTATTTTATTACATTTTTATTGGTGATATTGCGATATTTCTATCAAATTTCTTTCAAAAGCGACAACACATTTTTTACGCTTTGATATCTAGCTTTCCACTGAGACCATTATAAAATGTTTATGTACGGAGGCGAGAGATGTATATCCAAAATGAGCGGATACTGACGACTAGATTCAAAATGATACCTTGGCCTAATCTAACAACATGTAATTATAATATTACTGATTTCCTAATTTTTTCGACAAATTAGTTCTTATAATTTTAGACGATACATCAGCTTTAACTACTTGGATTACCCTTTCGTTGCTAGGTTACATGTGCTCTATTCCGCAACGGAATCTTTTCCGTCCGGAAAAATCGCTACACCGAGCGATCGGTTTTTCCGCAACCCGCCGTTCCGCGTTCCGCATACCGCGTGCGGGTAAATGAATGAAGGAAAATAGTAAAGAGCGATCTGCAGTATATTCCGCGTTCCGTTTCCGCATCCCGCTTTCCGCATTCCGCGTGCCCGGTAAACGCAGCTTTAGTGTTGGGAAGCTATTTCTAACACATCTAGTAAGGAAATGGTGAAATATTAGGTATAAGTAGATATTGTTGTGAATATTATGTTGCGAATTTATGAGAAATAGCTGCCATTTTGAATTCAAGATGGCGGCTATAATTGACAATTTTTTTTAAAGCGGCAACAAATGATTTTGCTGGGCTCCTCTAGAGATGCACTTTCAGGTTCAACAATAAAACTGACGTCACACAGGGTGTCAGGCTGGGTCATATGCAGCCATCTCACTGCGTTCTATTTAAAGGAGCATACTCACACTAAAATGCTTGAAAGTAAAATTGTTAAAATTGTGTACTTTTCGAGGCTTAAATTATGTACCTTAATGCAATGGAACGAAGTAAATCCTAACATTGATGATCTATATAGAGAATCTGGAACGAGGTCACTTTTCATATCACTATTATGGACCGAGTTGAAAATTATCAATTTGCACGAGCTTTAGCGAGTGCAAAATTGATAATTTTCAACGAGGTTCATAATAGTGATATCCAAAGTGAACGAGTTTGAGATTTTATTTATCATAATAAACTGTAATTTTGAAATATTTGCCAATAGTTGCTGATGTGACTTTTATCTGATTTCTCATTGTTGATTTTCGTGAAACCGATACCGCCGCTGTGTCGCACCACTACTTGATAACAGATACTGAATGCGCAGCAAAATATAGTGACAAACACAAAATCTGGCGATCTCAGCCGTTAAATACTATTTTAACTGGTCATTGAAAATTATAGCCACGGCCATCAATCGTTACTTCGCTACCGACTGATAAACTGTCAAACGATGACATTTTGCGATGACGTTTCATGAATGACAAATCATAGTAAACAAATCGTAGTAAAACAGTACCGCGGAGTAATCCCTACGCGTCACGCTCACATCAATCGATGTTTTAATTGGTCGATTTAAATTTAGATGCCCAACAGCCAATGAAAATACTCCGTTGAATATGGCACGTGTGCTCATATCGAAAAATATGGAATGGGCAAGAAGGCTTGTCTATATGATAAAAATTAATATAATTTTTTTTAGTTGTGGAGTTGAATTATAGGGACTCGTGTCACTAATTCAATTACACCACTTAAAAACTTTATATTAATTTATGCGTAATGAACCCATCATATGTTAAGATTTATTTCGTGTCATTAAATCTAGGTCCACAATTTAAGCCTTTACAAATATACAATTTTAACAAATCTATTTTCAAGCATTTTGGGGTGAAAATACTCCTTTAATGGATCCATAGAACGTGCGTTAGATTTTCTCAGGACAGAAACGTGATCGTCCTCGAAGGACCTACGTTCATGGCCATAGCCTAGTTAGTTACGCGTGAACACGACATCGTCGAAATAATGGACTGGCTAGGAAGACTCCCACGTGAGAAACAAATCATGTTATATCTTAAACCCTTTATATCAACTTAACACTGTAACCCTTTCATGGCGACGCCGGTTAAATCCGGCCTCTGCAATAATCTTGAAGAATGTCTATTTGCAGGCCAAGAGAAGACTATTTTTGAAAATTTACCTCTGGAATGACTGGCTCGATAAACGAGCCTGTCATTCCGGTGGTAAAGTTTCAAAGATAATCTTCCCTTGGCTTGCAAATGAACATTAAATGATCAATTCTTTTGATGTTCCTGACAAAATTTAGTGATTAAATGATTAATGATTAAGCCGACCAAATCATGTATCGGCAGTAGTCCTGGGGAATATCTATTTGCATTCTAAGAAAAGTATTTTTTGAGAATTTAACGCTAGAATGCTTTGTAACGTGTAAAGGATCAAGTCATTACAGTAGCAAATTTTCAACAAAGAAACTTGTCTTATCTTGGCTTGCAAATGGACACTGACTGACCAAGAAATCTGGATTGTCATGTCCGCTAAACCTTTAATGGTCGAGTCGGCCAAAACAGCCTCTGCACGCGTCATGAGAGACATCCATTTGCAGACAAACATAAGGCTATCTTTGTAAATGCCATATTGAGAGCCGAGTGAGATGACTGCTGGGACCACGGTCGTTAATGATGTGTCCAGGCAGAGAGGTCGCATGTCGTCCATGCCTAATAGCGATTTGATGCTGTCCACGGTCCGCTCAACAACACACGGCCGGCTCCTTGGCAACCATTGTTACTGGTAGTCTTCCCATGACTATATATGTATATGACAATTGGCAAAGGACAATAATCGCTGGTTGTATTGTGTCTTGTCGAGTTCAGCGGCTGGTTCGATAAAAAGCGACATCTGTGGTGACGACACCGAGGAGGAACTGGTGATCTGTTGCTTTCGTGTATTGGAATCTCATTTAGCACTACACCCACATAGCCGCCTGTATCTCTCCACTACACGCTTGGCTCGCGGTATTCCGAAGCGTAGGAGGAGGGACGATGCCTACGAGGAGGACTGGTGTCGTATGCTTCCGTATTCCTCTGATGGCGGTCATTATTCTAAGAGCGGCTCGTCATTTTATCTCGCGCCCGACCAGGCGCTTTCACTCGCTGTACGTTCGTTTTGTCCAATATCCCGATAAGCTAATGTTATTCCGAAAACAATCGTCTATAGCATGAGAGGCTGCTGTTTCCGCTGCTGTGGCGACGGCGGTGGCGGCGGTGACCGTATTGATAAGAGCTCAATAATTATGCAGTCTCAGCGATTTAATCTACCACCGTTGCTTTAACAAATCGGGACAGTGTCCAGCAGAGAAACAGTTGTCCGCGATCTTGTATTTAAACTAGTCGCCAAAGAATGCGCCACCTCGGACATGTCGTGTGTGAATGCATTTGTTTGACCGTAAGATAAGTGTGCAGTAACCTCACGCGATTTTCATCTAACTAGTGCTTAGCTCGTGGTATGTGTTATTAATACCAATATATGCCTATATGCGCCTAGTAGGCCTACAAATCTGACTACGAGAATAAATTGTCTATTGATGCGTTTATGATTCGATGGTGAGAATTATGTCGCTTAGATGTGAGAAATTTCCCGTTTCTTGTATTTTATGAGATTCGTTCAGGAAATATCATCTGTCTTTTTCAACTCATTAAAATGATCTAATTATCGGTTTCGAATTTCGTTCTGATGTACAGTGCGGCTCAGTTATAACTTAATATGTTTTCAAACCAAAAAACCCAGAAACATTGTTAGTTAGTACAATTTTGAGCACGATTTAAGAAATGTTCTCTTGAATATTTTGAACTTAATTTGATTGGAAGATATTGCTGCCTTAGGCAGCAATGTCTTCCAATCCAATTATTCTAAAACTATTCAGCAGTATCTGTACGTTTTATTTCGTTTTGGAAGCATTTAAAGCTATTTCTGAGCTGTACCGTAGACCAATCGTATATAATCTGCCGTCATTGCGCGTGTTGGACATGCATCTAAGTAACGTAGTTTTAAGGTGGGGGTGGGGTGGGACGTGTCTAACGAATCTAGTGGATCTGTTTACAACAATTAGAATCAAGGTTGCTGCTGCTGCTGCTGCTGCTGCTGCTGCTGCTGCTGCTGCTGCTGCTGCTGCTGCTGCTGCTGCTGCTGCTGCTGCTGCTGTTCTGGCTGTAGTTGCGCAGAACATACGTTTTGAATCAACTTGATAACAGAAAATCCAACATACCGTGTATCGTTTTTTGGAACCAAACAAGAAACCTTTGGACTATTTACAGACGAGTTTCTTTGAGCGTACACGTGTTAACGTCTAATACTCCAAAGCGTGTTATTCTTTTTTTTTTGATAGCCAGAAGACAAATATTTATTGCAGATGTAGCCTACAAACGGAATATGACGTTGAATATTTTGAAAATAATTTTACTGAAGATGAAGACAGCTTCCATCTTAAATTATTGTCAAACCATTCACTGCGTTTCCTTGCACATACGGTAGGTACGGTTTTAGCCCTTTTATGGCTAAATTTGATCAAGAAAATATAAATATTTGCTTATTCATTGTCCTTTTGCAGGCCAAAGAGAACAGTATTTTTGAAATTTTACGACAGGAATGACTTGCTCAATTACGGAGCCATTCATTTCAGTGGTAAAATTTCAAAAATAGTATTCTTTTAAGCTACAGATGTACATTTCTCAACACGGCCGTAGAGGCCGGTTTTGGCCCGCTTAGGCACCAAAGGTTTCAAATTGACGTCCAGCGGATACATTCAGTGAATTATTGTGGTCGTACTTTTTAGAATAGGTATATCCTAGCTACGTGCTACTAGTGCCTACATGTCTATTAGCTATCGGAAACGATTAAATCGCATCCAAGCATATCAAAGTCACGACAAAATGTCGACGACTGAGGATTATATCTTACGGCCGAGTGAAACCAGTAGCCAATCAGTATAATACGGGAACAAATTGCTACTGCATCAGTCAGTGAGATTCGTGTGTAGCTTCCGCGGCTCTGTATCGACCTTGAACCGATATGGTCGTTAAATGATAGCTTGGACGGGGAAACGTTAGTAGCACGCATATTTTTGGATTTTCGTTTTGATATTATGGTTTATCAGATGTTTAAACACTTGTGTGCCAACTTAAACCTTTTGAAGCGTGGTCAAACCAGAAACATGCTACATTTGTAGTAGTTTTGAGGAATATCCATTTTCAAACCACGGAGAAGAGTATTTTTTGACAATTTAACCACTGGAATGACTGGCTCGGTAACCCAGCCAGTCATTCCAGTGATAAATTGTCAACAATAATCTTCTCTTAGCCTACAAATGGGCATTGGTTAAGAAAAGAAATTGAATTTCTTGACCCATTTGATGGACCGGCCAATAAACGCCATCTATAATATTTGTTTAAGCTTATCCACGCGTACAATTAAATAAAACAAATAGGAGTTTTATTTGACCCGTTAACCTTAGAAATTCCAACGTCTCAATTTCACGGCAAATATACCTGAAATCTGTTTGAATATTTTCAAACCAATTTGACCGGGTGTTGTTGCTACCACAGTCAGCAACAGCTCTCAGTAAAATTCGTTTTTAAAATATTTAACAAAATCTCTCTTAGATTATATCTAGATTTTGATCTATAAGGGTCGAAGGCTTAATACGCGCTAACGATTGCGCCTGTCAGAAATATAAGTTATCGATCACGAAGAAGAACTGGAAACAGTACCCTGATAACGCAGCTTACTGGGCCCATAAGGGGTCGATACTGAAAGTATCGGCCCGGTATCGACCCAGTGAGCTGCGTTATTCCGGTCTACCTCTACACAAAAACGTATATATAGCGGACACTTGGTTTGGTACCATAATATAGTGGGTTTTTAAGATGTGTGGTCATAAGACCACCACTCTTACGGAACCACCGTCATTTCTACACAAAATCTATTTACCATAGCAAATGAGTTGAACTCGGCTACCACCTGTGTTTTGTGAGTAATATTTGACAGACGATGCAGTGTAGACAGGTTTGATTGTATTTGAATTTCTGCTCCATAATGGGAAAACTATTTACATTGATACTAGATGGAAGATTTGAAAGATTTATTGTCTCTCATTATTAAAAACAATATCTTTGGAATCAACTTGTGACGGAAAAATAACTATATGTTGTTTATAACAGCTAAGCGATTACTAGCCCATATTTCCTAAAATAAATAATTAAATCCACCAAAAGGTTTAAAAAAAGTATGTGCTTGGTTATGGAGACAGCATTACTTAATTACCAATAACGAAATAAGTTGTAAGCTTGGATCTTAACCTGTATTACGAAACAGCTTTGTGTAAGACATGGCGGCCTCGGGACGAGCTGTCCGGTCAAACTCTAAAACAACGGGAATGAACGTAAACGTGGACGCTGATGGATGGCAGGGCAAGGATAAGGTAAGAACTGTCGTCAATACTAGAGGAATAAAGTTTTAGCTATGCCCCGCCCATCTCTAGCTAAGCGCCACCCACGCTTTGTTTGGATCGCTCGATCTCTGAACACCCTGACAAATCCATTTCCATAAAACTATAAACGTAAGCTGTTGAATATTTTGAAACTAATTTGACTGGGTGCCGCGCCCAGTCACATTAGTTTCAAAATATTCAACAGCATGATTATTACATAATAAAGACATACAATCCGTACAACAACACCTAGTACGTCATTAATTAAGTGTTCGTGAGGAACTTAACTTCGTTATTCATGACGTAATTGAATATGACGTCATACTACACGCCACGTAGTTGATTATGGCGTCATATGATTGATTGAGAAAATGGAATCATCCATTACTAAAGTCACAAAATTTTGGCACATCTGTTAATAATGTCGTTGACTGGAACTATTTTGACTTTCTGGTCAACGGTAAAATATCTAGGTCACGTGTCATTAACCCTTTAACACTAATATCAGCCTAAAACGGCTTCAGCAGTGGTCTTGAGAAATGCCCATTTTTAGACTATTTGAACAAATTTACCACTGTAATGACTGGCTCGATAACCGATCCAGTCATTCCAGTGGTAAATTTTCAAAAATAGTCTTCTCTTGGTTTGCAAATAAACATTTTCTTTGAGAAAATTTAAATTTTCTTGAGCAAATTCGTAGGTTAAAGGGTTACGCGGTTACCCGAATACACGTTTTGGCCATAATCCTAGATTACAAAAAGAAAGGATCGCCCAATTTTACACATCTATTCATATTGATGCTGGATAGACGGCCCTTAAGTTTCCGGTCAACGTTAACATATTTACGGCTACATCTAAATGCATGCCAAGATACACAATAGAGAATTCCAGTTTATCCACCAATCATATGACGTCATAATCACCTACGGTACGTGTAGGATGACGTCATAATCAGTTAGATACGTTCGTCACGAACGCTTATTTAATGACGGACTAAGCGTTGGTGTACCAATTGTATGTCTGTACTATTTAAAGGAATACTAATCTCATCTCAAATATTATATCGTACGGATAGATTATGGTTTATAGGTTCAAGATCATGTATATCCTGTCACATTTCCTTATCTGTATCATAATTATCTGCTTTGTAATATCCCATAAATGTTGAACAGTGAGCGCCACCATTTTGTCTCCTCAAGTGATAGTGTGTGATGTCATGGAAGTGCCAATGCATTACATTCGTTATTATGTAATACTCATCCCGTTGAATACTTTGACACCAATATGACTAGAAGTTGGTCCTGCCTATGGCAGCAATAACGTCCAGTCAAATTAGTTTCAAAATATTCAACAGCTTACCTGTACGATTGCTTTTATAACACATTAACAAGCTATAGCTCACGCCTCTATGGCTGAGATTATATAACGGGACAGACACGCTAGGTTTTTTTCTGCTTGGTTAAAAAGTAAACCATGCCATCATAGGCTGTAGAAATGTATCAACATTTTGCTACTAAAGCCTGCATATCTTTCGTTGTCGGCATGATAAAAAGCTCAAATGTCAGGGATGGATTATGGGTGGCAAATTCTATCACATGAATGGTTAGAATAAGATAAAGTGGGATTTCCTTTAATAAACCTCCTGTTGAATATTTCGAAACTAATTTGACTGGACACCGTTGCTGCCGTAGACAGAAAATATTGCTGCCATAGGCCATAGGCAGCAACAGCATCCAGTCAAGTTAGTTAGAAAATATTCAACAGCTTACCTGTATAGTTTTCTGGAAATTGAGATTCGCAGAGTTCAGAGATCGATTGATCCCAACGTGTGGGTGGAGCTTAGATTGAGATGGGTGGGGTATTGCTAAAACTGAATTCCTCCATTTTGGCCATAACCTGGCCTGTAATGCAAGAAGGTAGATTCACCAAATTTGCTGCATCCATTTGTATTGCGGTTGCCTAAAAGTACGTTAAGCGGTCAAAGCGTCAAATATCTAGATATCTAGATCACTAAGTGTAGGCCCCTATTGACAAGACAGAGAGAAAAAGCGTGAGTTAACACATCCAATTAAGTGTAGTCTAGTTTGATTCATTGGTAGGCCCTATATTTAATATCTTGTTTTCATTTTATAGTGTACCAGGATAAGACATCAAATTTGAGACTGTCAAATTATGTGCACCGCACGCAGCCAAGCACGCGCGGATACGCGCGCGTCCACATATGTTTCATTGTCATCAGGCATTTAACTAGTTTACGTCATTATCATCATAACTATGCACGCGCGTCACTTTCCCTACAATTTCAAGAATATGTAAATGCAGAGGTGTAATTTTTGTTAGTATTGTATCTAAACTGCACGATAGAAATGGTGAGGTAAAGTCTGGGTTTTAGTGTTAGTGATAGTACTTGTGGTAGTCTTGCAAACACTAACACTAAGACCAAGACTCGCCATCACCCAGTGTCTGTCTAGGTTTCAAACGTGTTCTAGGAATCCCTGGACACAATGCTTAGTATTGGCTTTACTAAAACACACCGTTTAGCGACCCCCTCACCTTCCCAGATTCAGCTGTGAACCTTGACCGCAAACGTCGATCCACAAACAGTTCTTTAAAATACTCGACATATTTAATTGTCCTATTTAATTGTCGTGAAAACAACGTTTTCTGCTTAAGGGTTGACCGCAAGAGGCTATAGTACATCATGTGCTACTAACGTTTGCTTTAATGAATTATTCATATACATAACACCTTTACCTTTTTGGGAAGAAACCGGACGTGTAGTGCATGTGTGAGTTTCACGATGTGCGAATAATTCATTAACACTTTTTACTTCAGCAACATCACCGCGTTTACTATTTGCAAGAATCAGTACACTGTGCCAAGTAACCGATTTAGAAAAGATTGGTTACGTAAGTATTTAAGGTCTAGGCTTACTTGAACAATAAATCTTTCCACCTTTCTACTCTATCCATCCAGCATATCACGTCATAATTAACTACGAGACGTGTATAATGACATCATAATAAATGACGTCATGAATGACGTCGATAAGTACGTCACGAACACACATTTGAAGACGGAGTATACGTTGTTGTACGTATGTCTTTGCTATTTAAGTAAAATTACGTTGAATATTTTGAAACTAATTTGACTGGGCGCTGTTGCTGCCATAGTTTCAAAGTATTTAACAGCTATCCTGTATAGTTTTCTGGAAATTGAGAGTCAAGGAGTTCAGGGATCGATCGATCCAAACATGAGCGAGGTGTGGGTGGAGCTTAGTTAGCGGTGAGCGGGTCTAAGCAAAAACTGTAAAGGTCCATTGTCACAGTCACCGTCAGTCATCACGGGTTATCCGATCACGATTCTGGCATTATAAGCACGCTAATACCATACGCGGTGACATTAGGAGATATTTTAGTCTGGTGGTTTAACATCAAATTTGGCTGGAATCGTGACACACTGGACCAAAGCACCAAACTTGCCATAGGTGTTAATGAGGCCATATAAAATCATTGTTCAAGGAGGTGCCCAATCTATGTTACTCGGAGTAGGGTTTTTCCAAGATGGCCGCCGCCACCATTATCAGAAATAGCATTTCTCACCATAACTTTGAAACTAAAGGACTTAAAAAGGTGGAACCAGTGTGTATTCCCACTAATTAAGGGTCAAGCTATGTAATGATACTAGATTTATGGTGACAGATGATATATTTGACTATATTCCAAAGTGTCTGCCGCCGCCATTATCGAATATCTCCCTTTTGACAATAACTTCAAAACTTAATGAGTTAGAAAGGTATAACCAGTGTCATAACCACGTTTCCGGGGTCAAGCAATGTAGCGATACTGAGTTTGCGATGGTTAAAATCATATTTGTCTATTTTTAAAGATCGTCAGTCACGCAGACGCCACGCTTCAAATATCAAGGACTTATGCAGAATTTTGTCTAAAACTTCTAATTCAATGACACCCTGTGAGATATTCAGATCTTTATTATTAAGTTGAATCTACACCCTTACAGTCATCATCATTTCACCAAATGCAAAGTCCTCTACAGTGGCATAAACGCGTGCACTTGAGTCCTATACATCTACAAACATATTTCCTTGTACAAATGGGTCCTGCTTTGCATCCACACTTGATGAGCTGCCTGAAATTTTCTGAGACTTCTGGTTGTGTGGTCTAAATTGTTTGCCATTGACTGTTTTGTTTAACCCAGCCAAATATCTCAGGACTAGGCAGGTTCTGCTCAGCTTCCAAGCCAAATGCTAGCCTGATAAATAATTAGATTCGTATGCTCAATCAATGCAGCAATGGTTTGGTGGCAGATTTTGCGCCATTAGCGCCCTTCGCGGAAACATCCTCTCCGTAGGTCATTTACACTGACCACGAGTTTAGTAATTCAAAATGTTGAGAAATAATGTTCATTGGTTCGAATGGGTGCACTCTAGGATACAGAATGTCTCTGTCACAGACGGAAATGACCTCCAAGCTTCCCAGCATGATGTTTTCGCCCAATAAATGCATGGAAAATGGAAGGGCATAGGATTTGTCTTCTCCAAACTCGCCGCAAATGGAATTCATATAAAAGTAGCGAAAGCTCTTGCCGTTGCCAAACACTACCCAAAAGCTAAACATTATGGTGCAACTTTGCCAGTTGGAAGTACATCCCAATAAGAATGATCACATCCATTTTTGTGCAGCATCTGTGTAGACACTTGTATCTGCCTCTTCCTGGTGAAGTTCTGGCATCCGTTCACTGCCACCCCTCGGCACAACTGAGTGACCAGAAGTAATATGAGCTACTTTGTCTGGAGGATAATGCGCGGCTGCCACATCTTCTGTGAGTAGAGCAAACAACTCTCCTTTATTCTTGGAGGCATGCAGAAAGGCATTGAAGTCTTTTGGCAGCTTTTCCTGTGAAGAAACATTCTTCCGCACGCCCATGCCTCTTTTCCCCATGTACGGCCTCCTTCATGCTATTAGTCTAGTAAACATCCCATAATACATCGAACGCTTACAGTTCTGAAGTTGACGAATGGTTCAGCATGTAAAAATATCATCTTATTGTAATGGACAAATGTTGAAGCATCTCCTCGTGGAAGTGAATGCACCACTGCTGGGCCGTTAACACATCGACATCAAAGTTAGATGTGATTTCTGGCTTTTGACAGTGCAGGAGATCCAGTAGTTGGGACTTACAGGTAGGTAATCGAAGTTTGCCATGCTCACTCAGAGATGTTTGCCCTGGGTGATTTTCGCGCATAAAGAACTCCTCAAGGTTCCATCGTTTACTTGACAGTAGAAGAACAATTGGCTAAAGAGGCTGTAATCACTCTTGATGTCTTACATTTGTTGCTTGGTCTTTGCGTTGATCTTTTTGCAGTGGGCTTTTTGAAGATCGTGGTGTTATTTCTTTTAATCGGATCATGGATAGATTGATTTCTTTCAACGAAAACATTCTTGACATATTCGTTGTACTTTCCTTTACCATGTTGCAGAAGGTATCTACTAGAGCATGGTCGACACAGTCATGACTATCAATGAACATGAGCTCGTGTGATTCTCCGGTAAAGGGATTATCCATTGACGTAATTGTCACATGGCGTTTGTTGACTTGGACCTGAACGGTTGCTGTGTTGAAAAGCACTTCTCGTGGCGTTGAAGTTGATCTATATCATGCCCATAATATTTCTCCACAAACTCTGATAGTAACCGATCTTGTTCTGGCCCAGCAGCCATCAAACTTTAGTCTTCAACGCATTTGGGTTCTCCGTTCACATTTCAATTGTTTTGTTTATGCACCTGGTCCAATGACATAGCAGAAACCCTTCTCTACCTCTTAGAAAAAACCCAAAACCGCTTTAGCTGATCATCGATGCCCTCAGGAATGGTTTCATATCTCTCAAATACACAAGGACCCAGTGACCGTAGTTTTGGTGATCAAAGACAAAGAACCATGGTATAAACATTTCTAGTATATCACTGTAGAGGGATAAGTTTCGTTCACAGTGCAAACGAACAAAGATGAGAACAGGCATTTCTAAGCGAAGTACGAGGTCTCGAAATGCAAAGGTCGGACTCTTTCTGCAGAACCCACTCTTCCAATTAGCGAAGGCGTCTTCTTCTAGCTGATTGTTTAATTCATGTGGTCATTGCATCTTCTGCCAGGCATCACGTTGCAGCTTTATAGGGGTCAGGGCTGTTATTTGATGTGAGTGCCGTGTTCGGTTCACGTGTGATGCATGAAAAAAAGAGTCTGTCGTTTCTGCAGATGCAACATCTGCCTTAGTTAGAGCTGTTCTCAAACCACTTTTCTCTAGGCGTTCACCAAGCACATTCTACAAAGCTATTTCAAGATGAAGGCCGCCAAACATGATGACATTCAATGTTTCGCCAAATGTTTCTGACCATGTCCATTGCACATAATGGCAAAGGGCGGATGGCGGTTGATCAGCAGCCATTACTGGTATTTGTTCTGGATTTAATCTTTTTGTTTCACGTTTTACCATTGTCATTCCTTGCTTGATCATCGGAACCGTAGCAGGTTTCTCGACGAAAAGTGGTAATATGGCACTTACACCACTTGGATCGGTAGGTGTTGACTGATTAGATGCATGATAAGCGACCCATGCAATTTTTCGTCCTTGCCAATGTATTTTGGACAGAACTTCAATACTGTGATTTAGCCATTTGATCTCTTGATTCATAGCGTCTTCAGGTATGACAATCTGGCAATTTAACATATTTAACTTTAACAAGTTCCATATTGCATACCACGTCAGGGACAATGCAGTAACCGGCAGGTAATCGTGTTGTTCCAAATGTTGTTTCTGGTGGAATTCTGATCGGAAGCCTGCTGTCCCCGGGATTATTGGTAGTGGGAAACTGAAGAATGCTCAAGCTTGTCCCATGGAAGGATCCTTCTGCTGTAGTATACATAGATGATATGTTATGCTCAATGTTGTGGATTACACCCACAGTAAAGATACCCACATGCAGCTGAGCGGGACAGACGGAATTCACCTTTCCAGAGTATCCATCTATCAATCTGACGTCATATGATGTCAAAATCAGCTAAGTGGTGTGTAGGATGACGTCATAATCATTGCTGCCTTACGAGCTGTTGTTTGCCGGTGTCTGTGTTGAATGCCGTGTAGAGGAGGGGGTGGGTGGTGTGGGGTGGGATGGAGGGCAGTCTGCAAACAAAGGACTAAAAGCGGAAAAAAGGCAAAACAGAAATAGAAAATATTAAGAGAGGAATCCAAAATCTAAATAACTTAAAGGAAAATAAATAATGACAATGCCACGTGATTAACTAAACAAGAAACGGAAAGAACTGAAATTAAAATATAGTGTTTGCAAACGAAAAATCCAAATTTAGAACTTAAAATTATAGTAACATGTTGCTATTAGAAATAATAAGTTGAATGCAGATGGCGCTATGTAGGAATTAAAAAGGGCATTCTAGTCACGTCGTCAAGTCGCTAAAACACCTTTCATACTCATGCTAAACTGTTGATCCATGCTGAGGAAAGGCGAGCAAAGCAGAGCTACAGCATCCACACCAAGAGCAAAGACACGCCAGTCATGATTCCCGTGTTCAGTTTTCGTGTTTGCAGAGCTGTACACCTCGTTTCCACGCGTGCGTCATTGTATCATGGCGCACGCCGTCACCAGGAACACAGCAGCGAGCAGCGTCATCAGCATCGCCGCACGACCAACATCATCTCTCCAGAGCAGGTTGATTGCGGCTCAACCATAAGCCCGGGAAAAACTTCTCTCAATCCTGTGGAAGTGGATATTTAACTATGCAATATAGATTTTATCGTTTATTAGAAAGAAAATGGCAATAGCTCTATGTGTGACTATTCTCTGAGGTGAGGATGATCCGGGCATCACATATAGTGACCCGAAAAATTATTTTATAGTGTGGGGTGGTGGGAGGCATGTCACTCCTGTCCCCATCCCAGCGTCCCGCCGCCCAGATCCTTGGATACAGACAGCTGGACAATCCATGTAATATCGCACGCACATCTACGTCAAATTAGCTATACTTTAGAGGACTCTAGAGACATTCCACGCCATGTCCAACAGTTGTCTCGTGGATAGGGAGAGAGCGTGTTTTGAATAATGTAGAATGTATCGAACATATTCCACACAGATAACGCAGATATGTCCCACCCATTAGTACAGTAAAGCCTGTCTATAGCGGTCACTATACGGACCATCAAAAGTGGTCATTAAAGACAGGTGGATGCTTTATGCAACTCACTATAGCTATAATATATAGGTTATGGTGCCAAATGATAATGGTTCTTTAAGAGGTGTGGTCTTACGACCACCCGTCTTAAGGAACCAACATCGTATGGCCCCCAAAGCGAGGTGTCCGTTAACTAGATCTAAATGTTTAGCTGCGGTATTGTGAGACTCTGGAGACCCGTTCCTCTCGTAGATAATATGCCCGTGTCATCGCGAAATAACCTTTCGCTACAGACGCAGTTGTCTGATGTTATTCCTATTTTTTTACACGTAGCCACCTATATTTCATTACACCAACTAAATGGCCGACTATATTCAGATTTCGCTTTCTGTTCAGCCAATCGATGAATCCATGTTTAGCTATGCCCCGCCCATCTCTAGCTATGCCCCGCCCATCTCTAGCTAAGCACCGCCAATGTTTTGCGCGTGTCGGGATCGATTTTTCCTAGGGCAGCAACAACCCCCAGTCAAATTGGTTTCAAATTATTCAACAGAATGTTTATTAACTGGTAAAGACATACAAGTCGTGAAACTGACTAACTATTCCAGGTTCATGACGGAGAATTTCTGTTAAAGGGAAATTCCAGTGAAAATCGGGAATAAGTCAACTAAAAATATGCTATAATCCGAAATAGTTGCCGCAAAAAAATATAAAATACACTGTTCCATTGCCGAGAAATAATAAAATGAATATGCCCAAAAACGCTCGAAAACGTGACTCCTGGGCGCATCCATTTTCTCGCAACGAGAGCGAGAAACCGCGAGATTATGACGTCAACGACACACCAGCAAAATATCGCCAGCGCTTTTAGATTGGGCTTGCAGTAATAGAAATGAGCATGGAAAGGGTACGGCAATTCACATTTTCAGATACCGGATCCACAGAACCATCCGCATGAAAAGGGGCTAACTGAAAGATGGCTTCATAACATCGGCACTGGATGGATATCTTCCACATTTAAATTTGGAAGACACAAGTTTAGAACATATAGTCTGTATAATTTAAAAATAATGTGTCATGCATTTCAAAACAAAAGGCGCGGTACTTAATTTTAATATAACAGAATCAAACTCAACAATTAACGTCGTATTTGCTTGCATCAATTGTAAAACGGGATTTGCAAACCAAAATGAAACGATGTCGCTGATTGTCCGGTCGGTCAATTATAGGCAACCGCTTAGCGGCTTACTTCTTAGACGATAGTAGGTGACAGCTAGTAAATAATGACAAGTGTACGCTAGACATAATTAGTAGTTTAGTGCTTTCACACTACTGAAATCCAGCGTGATTAATCATTTACAACGTTTACTTCCAATTTTAAAATAACTACACAGTGTTGAATATTCTGAATTAGATTTTCCTGGAATTATGTTGCAGTAGCTTCCAAACTAATTAGTTTCACACAATAGACCTATGCAGGGTAAGCTTTCTGCTTTTCTGTCCTTGAAAGGGTTAACTAACTGATCCCAAATTTTTAAATGTTAACCCATATTTACTGCCTGTTGAATATTTTGAAACTGGAATTTGACTGGAAGCAGAAGTTGCAATAGCAACAGCTTTCAGAGAAATTACATTCAACATTTATTCAACTAACATATTTTTCAAGAATTTCTTATAGCTGGTTGATTGCAAACACGCTCCTGGCATACCCTTCAATGTTTTAAAAAAACAGAAATTGCTCATAAGAAGACAATTTTTGACAATTTAGCACTACAATGACTGGCGCGATCATCGGGACACTAATTGCACTTTAATTTCCTCCAAACACTGTGGCAAAGTGTCAATTGTTTAGCCAGTAGGCTAATTATCCACGAGATGCAAGATTTACCTCCCCTGGTTACGGCTATCCTCGATCGGCCAACAGAGTAGGTGTGTCGGTGACGACAGCTGCGTGTCCAAAATGGCGCCTCTATCTACTGGTTACTTTAGCAATTTAAATTGAGGATAACCTTTTTATTTGTTGGCATAAAATTGTGCTCTTGGTCTCAAATTAATGCGGAAAATTAGTACTTTACGTCAGATGCATAAAATCCCCCAGTGGAATATCCCTTTAATTATGATTGTGACGTTAGTCCACATGTGACGTAATTGATTATGACGTCACATACTTGATCGACAGATCTATCTGAATCATCCATTATCAGTCATATTGGAATGGATCCATTGGTTTCATGAATAATCGATTACAAATATCTCGATAACAACCATATTGATGTGGTTTGAATAGTTCAATATGGCTTAGTTTGATTGGACGATGTTGTTGCCTTTGATAGCGATGGGGCTTTCCACTTTTAGCTATGCCCCGCCCATCTAAATTTAAGCTCCACCCACACCTCGTGTGTGTTGGGATCGATCGATCTCTGAACTCCATGACTAGCAATTTCCAGAAAACTAGCCATGTAAGCTGTTGAATATTTTGAAGTTAATTTGACTGGTTGCTATTGCAATAGGCAGCAATAGCGCCCAGTCAAATGAGTTTCAAAATATTCGAGAGAATGTGTATTAAATAGTAAAGACATGCAATTCGTATAACGTGTCGAACTAGTAAGCGCTACAGACGGACTATATCGTGCACGTCACTTAGTTCATTATGACGTCGTATAACGTCAGATGATCGATGGATAAACTGGAAATGTGAATTTTACCCTCAATCAAGCTATTTCAGAAAAATTTCAGAAGCTTAATAACAAACACAAAGTTACAATCCCGTTCTTTTGGCGCGTTGAAAACGTTAAAGGAAATCTCTCCTTAACCCTATATTAAGTATTCATGTGATAGAATTTGCCACCCAAAAGCCATCCATGACATTTTAGTCTTATATCATGGCGACAATGGTGTGTGTGTGTTGTAATATTTGAGGCGTTTATATGCTAGTTCCCAATGCTAGGGTCTAGACTCACGCCTGGCCTTTATGGTTTCTGTTGAATTCTTGTGAATTCTTGTGACGTCGGTTTGTGCATTAGCTTGTGTCTCTCTCTGTGTGTGTGTGTGTGTGTTGATCGTTGTCTCTCGATTTTGTCTCATGTTGCTGTTCTTTTCCATGGCTTTTTTTTGTTGCTCCTCATGCTTGGGCGTGTGTAATGGGGATGGCCTAACCTGGACCTAACGGGGGTGGGGAAGGGATGGGGTAGGTGTTGGGTCGGGGGAGGTGCGTACGGTCTTATGACCTGATGCACCCAAGGGGGGGGGCTTTAGGTCAGCGACCTCCCGGCCCCTTTGGGGGGAGTGGGGAGGTTGGGGTGTGGGGTCTTTCGGGTCCTGGGACCCATTTGGTCTTCTGGCCATCATCCGAGCAGGCACCAGCGCGCACTTGTTTGATTTTGATTGGTTAGGTAGCCCGTATGGTGACTGTGTCCGTCCGAGGACGAACTCGATCAGTCATCCGGGTTACATCCCTCCATAGTCCCCTCGAAAATTCCGAAAGATTCTAATTCTAGCAATTTGGTTTTGGTTTTGTAATCCGTATGTTGCGTGGTTCCATCCGAGGAGGGATCCATTCAGCATCCGGTTTACTTTGACTATGCCGAAATTTCTTGCCTACCTAACCCTAGCTCACGTTCACACAGTGATGGGCACTGTATGACGGGACCTCAGTTTAAAGTCCCATCCGAGAAGACTGATGGCGACAATGAAAGACATTCAGGCTTTAATAGATAAATATTTCTACAGCCTATGGTGGCTATCGTGATTTACTTTTCAACCAATCAGAAACAACCTAGCCAGCTATAGTTTGGCAATGCAGTATAAAAGCAATCATACGGGTAAGCTGTTGAATATTTTGAAACTAATTTGAATGGAAGTTGTTGCTGCCATAGGCAGCAACAACTTCCAGTCTAATTAGTTTTAAAATATTCAGCGGGATGAGTATTACATAATAATATAGTAATACATTGGCACTTATATGATATCACACAATGTCGCTTGAGGTGACAAAATGGCGGCGAAAACTGGTACGCGATATTACACAGTAGATAATTGTGATATACAGATAAGGATGTGTGGCAGGATATGAATGATATGGAATCTATAAACAACAATCTGTCGGTGAAATTCAACATTTGAGATGAGATTAGCATCCCTTCGAATAGGAATTCGGAAAGTGATATATAGAGGATCTGGAACGAGGGCCCATTTAATATCATTATTATCAACCGAGTCGAAAATTAGCACAGTGAAAGAGCTTTAGCGAGTGCAATGTGATAATTTATGATGAGGTTGATAATAGTGATTTTAAATGCAGCCGAGTATGAAATTTTATTTATCATATAAAATGATACTGTGCAAATTTTCCAATAATTTCGATCCCAGTAATCCATTTGAACGCTCCGTTTTACTTTGTTTCTTTACGTGGTTGGTGCCGCATCACTTAGGCTACTAAGAGTTCTGAACAATTTATATATATACAATATATATACAGTTTGTGAACGGCGTAGACCCATATGCAAATTGGTTATCGGCGCGCACATTTGTAAACGGCACAGGCCCATTTCACAATTTGTTATCGACGCGCCTGTTTGTGAACGGCGCAGGCCCAAATGCAAATTGGTTATCGGCGCACACGTTTGTAAACGCCGCAATTGCCATATGCCAATTTCGAACTTGCGTCAATAGCCATCTATTAATTAATTCCATTTTGCTAATCACGTCAGCGATCCATTCAGTTGTTCAGACACGTCGGTCCGTATTTATTCGTGTGTTCGTTTATACATTAGTCAATAATTTTGCATGCATAAGAAAAAGAATGAGCGCATATATGCTTGTGTATACATCAGCAAGTGAGGACAATTGACTTGATTCAAGCCGCTGAATAATCCATCGCTTTGTGTTTGCAAGTAATGTCTGTATTTAATCAAAGTGATTAATGAGAAGTTTAATAACACGAGGATCAAATGACTAACGTTGAGTATTATTGGACTACATTCAGTAAAACATAAAAAATAATGCTAACATCTATGAAAGAAAAGTGAGCGATCGCGGACGAATTGACCGTATATAGATAACATGCACGCACGTGTAATGCCGAAAAATCAAAAGAAGATGAGACCAGGCAAAAATACATATACCATGCGACTGAGAAAGCTTCGTTTCCGGTCGTGAGCGTTCTTGGTTCCGGTTCTGGTTTATATATATAGCTTTTGTGATTTCTTCATGGGCCCATGTTGTAATATGGCATATTACTCGTGTGCTCATATTGAGAAATATTAAACTGCCTGAAAGAATTGGCTATATTCCCTACGGAAGAACTCCTCAGAAACAAGAAGGACGCCGGGTTTTTTTCTTCGATACATCGTGTGACACTTCTTTGGTGGGTATGTGTATTGGGTAGGGCCTGGGGTGGTGCGGGGAGGTGGGGTGGAAGGGTGGTGATGGTGGTGGCGGTCGTGGTGGTGGTGTGCTTGTGTGTGTGTGTGTGTGTGTGTGTGTGTGTGTGTGTGTGTGTGTGTGTGTGTGTGTGTGTGTGTGTTTGTGTGTGCGCGCGCGCGCGTGTGCGTGCGTGCGTGCGTGCGTATATTTTAGTTGTGGACGAATGAGTCTGATGTACATTCAATGTAAAAATAGAGTCGTGGCTTCTTCGAGATCTCGTAAGATACGAATGATGTACAATGTGGGAAATATTTCACTCCCCTAGATATGCAAATGTTCTCATGGTAACTGCATGACGCTGGTGTTTTGCTCACTCGTTTGTCAAATGAGATGAATGGGTCAATGGAGATATCCGATCTGTCACTCAAGTAACTTAAGTAACGTCATACTTAATTACGTCACAATCATAATGGCGTATCGAGCTCCGTCCTGCACATTGAAAAGCCTGTGAAGTGAACGAATTGTGTCGTTGACGGATATATTACTTAATAAATGATGGATATATAATATTTACTAAACATAGGAAGCAACAGCATTCAGTCAAATCACTTTCAAAATATTCAACAGCTTACCTATAGGCCTATTGTTACATTGAAATTGACTAAAAAAGGCTTGCGGAGCTTAGCTAGAAATGGGGGGGGGGCATGGCTAGAAACTCTATAATGAGTTCAATGCCATTTTCTTTTTCCGTGTATTCCTGAGGCCTAATCCCTGTAGGCCTACAAGTTCTCATATAAATTCACCCTGACCTCGTTGTTTTGTATAAACTCTCAGCACTTTACCTTTTCCCTGTGGAATTGAAACAGCCATGTTAAACACAGGTAATTGAATCTCGCCATTCACGTGGACAGTACTGGTATCCTTGCCTTGTATTGCTTTAGCTAAATTGGTTTCGTCTAGGCCTACCATGGATGAATATTGTCTATCGTCGGCGAATATACGCACTCCTGCCGTTACCGCTTAAATGGCAAGTGATTGTCAAACACTGACCATAGACTGCCTCCTTTGGGTATTTGCGTGGCCGCTCACGGCTACGCTTATATTCGGGTTGTGTCTAGAATTGCGTATAGGCGCGGCCATTTTGCGCAAAGGATTGTGGTCTCCAACAGCTAACTAGAGAGATAGATAGAGCGCGCCTCTATTATTAGTTGGAACCATAGATTTAGGGTATATAATATATAGGCTAGATCGCTCATACGCATATGCTCACTATGGGGGTGGGGGGGTGGTTAGCTGTCTCGACCGCTGGATCTTCACTGACTGACTGACATCTGACGCAGACGACAGATATGTATATAGCCTCCAAAGCTCACTAAATTCTTTTTTTAAATTGGAATAGAAATTCTGCTTAATCTGCTTAAATAGCATGCAAGATACGGAACAACAAATCTACAGTAAAATAAATAGGGGAAATACGGTAATACGGAGAGGCGGTAAGAATTACAGCAAGAATTACAGAAATGCGTTAAAACCTAAGGCATACATCGCTGAAATTCCAAACATTTATGCACATATGATAACTATATGATAACTTCCATTCATTTTGGAAACTGCTGCCGTAAACCGTTGCTGCACACATGTAGACAAATTTCAGCATTATTGTTTACATAATCTACACAAATCTTTCTTGTACTGACCGTGAAACAACTAGGTCTAGCCTTTGAAAGCAGAAAGATAATGGTTAGAGTTTTTTATCTCCCAGTTTGCGTGAAACCGGACACCGTTCGGTATAGAAGACCTAAAAAATAAATTAAAACCTGTACTGTAAAACCGCCTACTCGATGGTATATAGAACATCTAAAGAATAAATTAACATGTTTGCAAAACAAGACAGAATTTCTGTTTATGTTTTGTAAGTAAACTTATTTATTAGCTGTATAACGTAGCCTAAGCAGTCGAATCACTTGTAATAAATGAGCACATATTTTAGCAAGAGCGGCTAGATATTGTAGAGCCTTGCCGCTATAATCAATTAGTTCAACCACCACCCCCCCCCCCTCCCCCGCCACCCCCCACCCCCCTCCCCAGTTGGGTAACGTCACAGTCAAAATACATAATGCCTGGCGTAGCAATGTCCAACAGGAACATTGAAAAGTCCTTCAACTGTACGAATTGAAGAGCTTTACTATTTAATAAGCAGCAGCACCCAGTCAAATTAGTTCCAAAATATTCAACAGCTTACCCTCCATAGTTACCGTGAAAAGGGGATTCTGGGAAGTCATGGTTCAAAGTATGTATATAAACCACAACGACAACGACGGATGTGTGTGTAGGTCTATCATCTCTATCCGTGGCCGCTCAGCGCTACGCATTCACTTCGTTGTGTCTAGAATGGACCATTCCACATTATCCATCCCATCACATGACGTCGTAGTAAACTACGTGATGTGTGGAATGACATTATAATCAATGACGTCATCATGGCATCATGAATGACTTAGACAAGTACGCCACGGACGCATAATGGACCTTTCCAGTTTCAGCTAGTCCCCGCCTACATCTAGCTAAGCTCCACCCACACCTCGCTCGTGTTGGGATCGATCGATCCCTAAAATACCTGACTATCAATTTCCAAAAAATTATACAGGTAAGCGGTTAAATATTTTGAAACTAATTTGACTGGGTGCTGTTGCTGCTTACGGCAGCAACAGCGCCCAGAAAAATTAGTTTCAAAATATTAAACAGCATGTTTATTACATAGTGCAGACATACAATTCTTACAACGTGTTGGACGATTAAGAGTTAAAGACAGGCCAAATAGAATCATTTATGACGTAATGATTATGATGTCATCATGCACGTCACTTAGTTGGCTATGACGTCACATGACGTCATATGACGTCAAATAATCGAAGGATCAATTAGTTCCCAGGTAGGTGACGTCACAGTCAAAATACATAATGCCTGGCGTAGCAATGTCCAACAGGAACATTGAAAAGTCCTTCAGCTGTACGAATTGAAGAGCTTTACTATTGAACAAGCAGCAGCACCCAGCCAAATTAGTTCGAAAATATTCAACAGCTCGCCTCCATAGTTACTGTGAAAACGGGAATCTGGGAAGTCATGGTTCAAAGTATGTATATAAATAACGACGACTACGACGAATGTGCGTGTAGGCCTATCATCTCTTTCCGTGGCCGCTCAGCGCTACGCATTCACTTGGTTGTGTCTAGAATGGACCTTTCCACATTATCCATCCAGCACATGACGTCGTAATCAACAACGTGACGTGTAGAATGACATCATAATCAATGACGTCATTATGACGTCATGAATGACTTAGACAAGTACGTCAGGAACGCATAATGGATCTTTCAAGTTTCAGATAGTCCCCGCCCACCTCTAGCTATGCTCCACCCACACCTCGCTCGTGTTGAGATCGATCAATCCCTGAAATACATGACGATTAATTTCCAGAAAATTATACAGGTAAGCTGTTAAATATTTTGAAACTAATTTGACTGGGTGCTGTTTGCTGCCGTAAGGGTGCTGTTGCTGCTTACGGCATCAACAGCTCCCAGTTAAATTGGTTTCAAAATATTAAACAGCATGTTTATTAAATAGTGCAGACATACAATTCTTACAACGCGTTGGACGATTAAGAGTTAAAGACAGGCCAAATAGAATCATTTATGACGTAATGATTATGATGTCAGTATGCACGCCACTTAGTTGGCTATGATGTCATATGACGTCATATAATCGAAGGATACAATTGGAAAGGTCCATTGAAGACGGACTATGAGTTGTTGTAAGAATTGCATGTCTACTATTTAATACATATTCATAGACAGCAACAGCAACCAGTCAAATTAGTTACAAAATATTCAACGCCTTACCTGTATAGTGTTCAGGAAATTGATAGTCAGGGCATTCGCGGGGATTGATCGATCCCAACACTGCGAAGTGTTGGTGGAGCTTAGCTAGAGGTGAGCGGGGCATAGCTAAGACTGGAAAGGTCCATTGCCGGCGCTGCCATTTTTCACTAGGGATTGTGGTCATTCATGTTCTCGCCAGATCTCCTAACACTAACGAGAGCGATATATATATATTAACGCACTGGATATATATATATATATATATATATATATATATATATACACCTGTGCAAAAGTTAAGCACCAGCAAAAACAATAGAACGTAGAAACATGATGGTACAACTAGGCTGCCATACTTTTTGTCCCCGCGTTAGCTGACATAATTCCAAGTACGAAATGCACATGCATGCATGACTTCACGCCGCTTGATGTCCGTGCGTGGCGGGAAACAGCACACGTGTTCAGTTATGTAAAAGTCCAGTTTGAGGTGTAGAACATTACATACAGATTTACGCGACAAGATTAGGAATTTTGTGTTCATGACCGTGGTTTATTTGTACAGAGAGAATTAGCTCTTGATTGTGAACCGCTATGGCAAGACGAAGGTTAAGTGATCGTGTGAAATGGCAAATCATAGGCATGCATACCACTGGTATGTCATGCAGAGAGATTGGCAGACAGCTGAACATTAACCATACTGTAATCAGTCGTTTGATTGCAAAACATGGGCAAACTAACGAGGTGAAGGACATGCCTAGATCTGGAAGACCGAAGAAGACTACTGCCCGTGATGATCGAGCCCTAGTACGCCTTGTTAGGAGATCTCCATTCACCAACAGCAGAGTGCTCAGCCAGCAATGGGAAACGCGCAATAGAGTGTCAATGTCTACCGTCAAAAGGAGACTGTATGCTGCTGGCATGAAAGCTAGGAGACCTGTCAGACGTCCTCTCCTCACTGCACACCACAAAGAGGAGCGTCTGAGGTGGTGCAACGAAAGAAGACACTGGACCATGAGATCCTGGAGACGGGTACACTGGTCCGATGAAAGTCGGTTCCTGCTTCATGCCACAGATGGTCGAACTCGTGTATGGAGGTCCAGACGCACGGCGTACGACCAACGTAACATCATGGAAGAAGTTCCATTTGGTGGAGGTTCCGTTATGATATGGGGGTGCATCTCATTTGATTGTAAGCTGGATCTGTTGACTGTACCTGGAACACTAAATGGACAAAGATATCAAGATTCCATACTGGATAGAGTTGTGGTCCCTCATTTTGTAAATCATGCACCTGGAACCCACCCTATATTCATGGATGACAACGCCCGACCACATCGTGCCAGAGCTGTGCATGAATACCTCCGCCAGAATGCCATCGAAACCCTACCATGGCCAGCAAGGAGCCCTGACATGAACCCTATTGAGCATATCTGGGACATTCTGGGAAACATGGTGAGAAGGAGGGATCCTCCTGTGCAGAACCTACAGGAATTAACAGACGCACTCCATCTTGAATGGCAACGAATACCACAATGGCGTATCAGTCGGTTGGTGACCAGCATGAGACGTCGTGTCCAGGCCGTTATCCAGGCACAAGGTGGATATACCCGGTATTAATAATGACAGTCTCAAACTCGTGCACAGATGTTAAACTTCGTTTTCAGACACCATTAATGACAATCTAGCCACGTGTGTCAACTGTAGGGCAATAGATGTCAGTTGTGTCAACGTAACCACATTCAGGCCTCGTTTTCAAGTTCAAACAAAAACATACAGTGTTTCCCCACCATCATAATCAGCATTCCTCTAGTTGCATTATTACCTCTTGCACTAAGATGGATGGGTACATAAATGTTTATGCTATTGCTTTCTTCATAGCACATGAATATACCCTCGCATGTGCGTAAAAATAGGGTGGTGCTTAACTTTTGCACAGGTGTATATATATATATATATATATATATATATATATATATATATATATATATATATATATATATAAATATCTATCTATCTATCTATCTATCTATCTATCTATCTATCTATCTATCTATCTATATATATATATATATATATATATATATATATATATATATATATATATATATATATATATATATATATATATATATATATATATATATATATATATATATATATCCAGTGCGTTAAAAAACTAAGAAAGCAAACAATCTTTATTGACAGATCCAACATGTGGACATACAGACAATATTCTACATTCTGTTGAATATGTTGATACAAATTTGACTGGGCATTGTCCGAATTGTATGGCTGTACTATTTAATCAACATTTTGTTGAAAATTTGAAACTAATTTTCCGGGGCGTTGTATGTGGGTTTTTTAACATTATCAATTGCATCCTATAAAAGCGTCATAGGTGTCATAGGCAAAATGCTTAAGGAATGACGTCTCTAACGCCATCGTGAATATTGAATAGTCCGTCAAGTGTACAAATTTTGTCTTTACTTTTTAATCAACATTCTGTTGAATATTTTGAAATTAATTTGACCAGGCACTTTGACCATGCACTGTTACGGCAATAGGCAGCAAAAGCACCCAGTAAAATTAGTTTCAGGATATTAAACACCTTACCTGTATAGTTACCTTGAAATTGGGATTCTGGGAAGTCGTGAATCAAAGTATATAAATTGATTCCAACACGCCGAAAGAACGGACAGAGCTTAGCTAGAAATTGACCCCACCTTTGAAATTGGCATGAACAAATTTGACCATTAAACGGCCACTATCACTTAGAAAAGTGTGGTCCACCCACTTGTAATAAGTGACCACATATTTAATCAAGAGCAGTCAGATAGTTAGCTTTGCCTTGCCAGACACATGTAGACCCAATTGCAATGGACCGATTCTGTTATGGAAAGAAGGTATAACTTATCAAACCTGTCACTCAAGTGTTGATGTCATAATAAATTATGTGACATGTCGGCTGGTGTCACAGTCAAAATACGTAATGAATGGTGTAGCTATGGCTATCAGGAACGTTGAAAAGTCTGTCATCTGTGCGAATTGTATGGCTTTACTATTTAATAAGCATTCTGTTGGATATTTTGAAACTAATTTAACTGTGCTGCTGCTATAAGCACCGACAGCATCTAGTCAAATTAGTTTTAAAATATTCAACAGCTCACCTCTATAGTTACCTTGGAAATGGAATTCTGGGAAGTCACGGTTGAAGGTATGTAAATCACAATGACGACGGCTATGAATATAGGCCGATCATCACCTCTTATTGTCTTTTAACCGCCTCATGGCATAGCTACAGTAATCTTGAGCAATGTCAAATTGCATGCCATGAGGGGACAGTTCTTGATAATGTACCACTGGAATGACTCTCTAGACAGTCATTCCAGATTCAAGTGGAAAATCTGCAAAAACAGTCTTCTCTTGGCCTGCAAATGGACATTCAATATCTAAATATTTTAACATTCTTCACCAAATTTAGACAGTAAATCTTTAATATATTATGATAACAATACCAGGTACTGTGTCTGTTTCATTTCCCATATGTATTATAGCATAAAACATGGGCTGAACATTCGACATAGTGTATAAATTTCCATTGTTATGTCTCATAGAGCGTAGGGGCAAAAACTTTAATGTCGTGGACGCATTTTACTAGTCACTATATGTGTGGTAAATTTTAACAGTAAAACATGTATAATAATATTATAGATGGTGAAAGATTTGACAAAATTCACTAAAAATAATGTGCGTGCGATTTTCATTAGTAATTTATTGTCCTTAATCCTTCACTGGGAAAAGACCCATGCATGCAATTATTTAGCACCATGTATAGACAAATGATGTTTCGAATTTTCAGTGAAAACGGCTGTCAATAACATTGTAATGGGTGGTTAGATACATAAAGCAACAGAAAGGGTATGTATGTGCCAATTTAGTAATGCCTGTAATGTGTTCGGCCCAAGAATTCCACTAATATGGTTAGATAGGTATTTGAATATGCTAATGAAGTATTGAGTTTAAAAATGTTTACCATAAGGTAATTTAATTCGTTGTACACGATTTCATAACAAAAATTGGCTGAAATTTCAGCCAATTCACAGTCTTGACTGCCCAATTGTCTGTAGGTTATGCTCGGCCCCAGATTTTCACCCACATAAACTTGAGTTTAAAAAGTATAATTTAGCCTAAATTACTTAATTCAGCTGTAAACAATATGATATCATATCATTGCTAGCTATAGTCATAATTAAAACAAATTCTACAATGAAATAATTCCATAGTCTGCAATTCCATACCGAAAATTGGCTTAAATCTTGGCAGATCAGTGATTTTCAGTACCATACTGTCTGCAATAAGTTTGGCCCATATTCGGTTCGAAATTCATACATATGGTCAGATCAGTATATGAATACGCTAATGAAGTGTCAAGCTTAAAAATGTCTACCATGAAGTAATTTCGTAGCACACAATTCCATGGCAAAAATTTGTACAAATTTTGGCAGATCCATGGTTTTCGGTAGCCTACTCTCTGTAATAAGTTTGGCCCCAAAATGTCATGTAGATATATAAATATGCTAATATAATATCGATTTAAAAAAATTCCACCGTAAAGTAATTTTATAATACGCAACTTAGTAGCAAAACAAAAGTTGTCAGATGCCAATAATTTACGTACTGATATCTATGTACTCTGTTTGCAACCAGTTTCCGAACATCTAGCCATGCAGAACTCAATATGCATTATTATGTACTAGTGCTGTGCGAAATATTGCACGATTCTACCATCAAATAATATCATAATTACCAAGTATGTCCATGTAGTTACTTATTCACAATATGTCCCCATTCAAAGATAGTTGGTTCACATTAGCCACAATCCGATAGATATTGATAGGTCCTGGCATATCACTTGTAATGGGTTTGACTGCAGAATTTCACCGATATGTTTACATAGATATATATGAATGCGCTAATAAAGTAGAGTTTAAAAAAAATCTACTATGAACTAATTTCGAAATACGCAATTTAGTAGCAACTTGCAGTTTTCAAATGCTAATAATTTACTATATATTCCGTATCAGAATCTCTGTACTCAGTTTGTAACCAGGCTTTCGAACATAATACCATCTAGAACTCACTTGATATTGCACGATTCTATCATCAAATATTTCTTGCAATAATGTGAAAATCTTTCTATATATCCTATAATTTAGCTCCAGATAGAATCTGAATTATCAAACAAAACCCGCAGAATTTACGCAAATGGTCAACAAGATGGATGCAAAGATGGACGGACTGCCCCAAAATATAATCTGCTTCTTCCTATAACCCATAGCTAAGCCAATCCAAGGCCGATGCCATTACAACCATCATAAAGACATGACACTACCAACAAACTATCATTATTACAATCGCAACCACCATCATCACTACATGGGAAAGGTAAGAAACTGTAAATGATAGTCAGACCCTATGTAATATTGAATGTTAATATAACAAGATAAACACATTTCTCTCTGTCTTGCAAAGATATTGTTAATTTATCACATGTCTAATGGCTATATCTTTATAGTACATTGACCTTAAATTGAAGCTCACGTCTTCCTATATTATATAGTGTCGCTGTAATTTTTACATGTATAATTTATTTTTGTTCTATGTAGGGGTCCAAGGTCTAGATATAGTCACTGTCTTTGGTGGACACCCTGTTGTGCTACTGCAAATTGTATATTATATATTAAAATGAATTTGAAACTCAACTTGAATTATAATAATCTCCGGCCATGCTATTTGCCATTGATGCCTTGCTTCAATATGTGTACTTGTCCACTTTAGACATTGGCCCAATATGAAGCTATGATATTAATCCTGATCTGTTGTTTCCTATTAAGTACGAACCTGGATATGCCCCCGTCCATCTATACCAAAACTCTTGAAGCTACAGCCCAAAATAATAATTTGTAACTAACTAACTAACTAACTAACTAACTAACTAACTAACTAACTAACTAACTAACTAACTAACTAACTGATTAGCTAACTAACTAACTAACTAAGTAACCAACTAACTAACTAACTAACTAATTAACTAACTAACTAACTAACTAACTAACTAACTAACTAACTAACTAACTAACTAACTATAAGACATGACGGTTTATTGAGCTACTAACCACAGCTAAAATTCTTTCAAACACGGACAATGGGAGTAGGCCCTACAAAAGATTTTCCAGGCTGTCGTTTCTAGAGTTTTTCGTACACAGGAAATCAACCCTGGTGCATGTGTTACATTGTAGGCTTAAGTTGTAGTTGATTATGACGTCTTAAGAAAAGTAGGTTAGTATGACCTCACAGTGAGCTACTTTTCACGCTTCGCCCGCACTCGCGCCTACCGAGATTCTATCGACATTGTTTTGCTAATACACAGCCTATACATAGTTATAGCGATTAAAAGAACCCTGATAATGCTGGTTACTGGACCAGTACTGGACCAATACCGGGACAATACGGCCCTGTATTGGTACAATATGATTACTGTATTCTGCGGCTGTATAGTAGTAGAAACATCATACAGCTGCAATCAGTCCTTCTTCGCTTTTACTCAGCGTGTCTTGTCTTCAGCCGAAATCCTTACCGTCCTCAAGTCCATTCTTGAATTGAGTGTACCGTGCCCTACTTTCATGAGGTCACCTCGTAGCACGCGCAGTAGATTTATGCAATGACGTCATCTCCTGGCTTTGTATTTGTTGCTCCGAGTCGGCCGAATTTCAATACTCTCTGCGCTGGTGTGTCTTCTGGCATCCTTAGTACATGGCCAAACATGGCCCATCTTTGCTGGGCGACTGTGACAGAGAGCGGCGACGTATTACACATCTTGTAAAGAGCATCATTGGAAATTATGCTGTCTGGCTATCGGTGTCCAGTTATGGTGCGTAGGTGTTTGCGATGGCAGGCATCGAGTTTGTCTAGAGCTCTCTTTAGAGCTGGCTAGCTGTTACAGTTATACAGCATCAAGGATACACAGGTTGCATTGTATAAACGTAGTCTTTTTTATCAAGGTCATTTTTTGATCTACGAATCCATAGCTTCCGGAAGGACTGGAAAGCTATGTTCCCCATAACGCACCGTGCAGTAATGTCAACAGTACTGCAAAGCAGTGAGCCCAGAAATTTACATTTCCTGCATGGTTCGCCGCCACGAAGTGGATCGTAATTTTCTTTAGTTTCATGCTTTGTATATAATGTATATGTGGGTGAACTCTGTTTTGGATTCATTCATAAAGAGATCCTCAATTTTTAATTTGCTTGCAGCTATTGGGAGAAGTTCGTCAAGGGGTTTATTTTCCTCGTCTATGAAGTCAACATCGTCGGCATATTCCATCTCCTGCGGCATACATGTATTGCAGCTCCCGGGGGTACATGCTGGTCCGTTGTGTTGCTCCACTCCATTGCCCCGCATGTACAGGATGCATGGGAGGGTTGGTTAGCTACGGTTCTCGGGGTTATGGATCCAGTATCACAACTCACCGAAGAGTACAAAGACTGGCTTCTAGAGCCGGTGGAACGATAAAGTTCCAGTGGGGCCGTGCGACCATTGCCGCCGAGATTGAACCTCACGGTCTCATCCCAACTATTGGTATCACCGGTATGACCGTTATATCCCTAACAAAAATATGATTGTTGCGAGAGGAAAGTCACAGGAAAATGCCTCTAACGCTGAAGCGGAGGAAGAGAGCTGGCAAAAAGGGCCACTCTCTTGTTCAAAGAAAAAGTTATGTGTAGTGTGTGTCAAGCTAGTGAAATTATAATTAATGTAATGCACGCTGTATTACGTGAAGATGGGGCGGATGATTTCCGAAGAATTCAAAGGCCGTCATCTTATATAGGTCCAAAGATACTGCATTGGTAGTTGCCGCTTTATTCATGCAGGCCTTCTGCTAATTTCTAACCTACCATTTAGTTGTTAGATTCGCTTACAGGCTTTGGCCGCAAGTGGCAGGGATTCCTACCTATCTTTTGACACATGAGTCTAACTAGCGAAGATGTCTGGTTTCCCAAAGGTCACCACACATCATCTCCCTCAGAAAGGCAGCATGTGGACATGTTACGGAGTTACAGTTTCAGAATCACATAATGATCCGGTTACATATCACCCTGCAACCACATATAACATCACTAGGACAAGTTACCATTCACATAAGCAATTTAGAAAATGCATAAGTATTTTATGGCGGTGAGTAAGAGGCAGATATTCATCCCTGATGACTTTCCCGTGAGGGCATGGTGGGTCCCAAGACTGCACCCAGTCACCATACAGAGTTGGATGGAAATCTGCGTGCCGTCCGTCACCCGTGTGTTGTGGAACTAACGTTTGCCTGTCGTTAGGGTTAAGTTTCAGAATGCCCAGAGATGCACTGCATGCTGGTTTTATATAATTTTTATATCATTTTGCAGTGCTTCCTACTTTGGCGGGGTTATCTACGCTAACTGGTATCCGAAGATACAGAAGGGGATGTATGTGAAATCGACACTTTGGGCTTCACCGCTCGGAAACCCCAATAGTTTCCCAGGATCGGATCATGTCAACGTATCTATGGGAGGTCCAGCCATTTATTAAGCCTTGCGGCTGGAGGAGCACAGAAAGAGACAATCACTCAATATAATAACAGGCCCTAAGGTTTTTGGCCAATTTTGCACAATCTGGCCGGTGTGCGGTGCTACATATCCGCTACAGTCGGAAAAGAGGCGTACACAAATGTCTCTCATGGAGAAATTGTCCCTAACTACTTTAAACCTATCCTATCGAGATAGAATAGCCAGGTTTAGTCGATCACCTGTCAGGCTCGAGTAAGGTGAGCATGAACAGTGACCTCAGTGTAAAATTGATGCTGGGGGAAAAGTGATGCGGATATAATGTTGCTGTATAGTATAGTCCAGCGTCCTGCGTCCTAGAGATTTTTTTATAAACAAAACAAAATAACAAGGATGGCTGCTTGCCATATACGTAACTAACTATCACAGTGCAAACAGTATTTCAGGTCATAGGACCTTGCAGTGCTCGTTAGTTGTAAGCACAAAAATAAGAATAATATATACAGTAAAAAGATAGAAACTATAAAATGCGGTCTCAGACGACCGGGGAGGTCCCTATTAGTCATCAGTACCTATAACGGAATTAATATATATATATATATATATATATATATATATATATATATATATATATATATATATATATATATATATATATATATATATAATATATATATATATATATATATATATATATATATATATATATATATATATATATATATATATATATATATATATATATATATATATATATATATAATAGTACAATAGTATAGCTACTTGAATACCTATTGGTCATCGGTACGGAACGAGTCCATAGATCACTGTAGAGACTGTGTTACAGATGAGGAGCGCAAGGTGGCACGATTCTGAAGTTGCTGGAAAATTTCCATGGGCGAATGGTTGATGCGGCTCACTCTCAAGACGGTAAAGAAGAATGACTGTAGATGGATGTCCATTATATAGTCATAATAACTAATATATTAATCTAAACAGTAAGTGAGACACTGTCCATCCGGTGATGGTAGTTTGAAAGTTGTCCGTAACAGAGAGGGCTACAGTTGTAATTAAAGATTGCGTGTACATAACTGGGTACACCGTACATGATACATTGCATAGCGCTTGTGATGTACCAGGCAGCGTCCCACCAGGCTGTGGCCTAAAAGTTAATTATTTAATACATACACGCGATTACGACGTGCCAGTAATATTTTGAAAATAATTTCAATGAGCCATTTAAAGATAACTCGGCCATTTCTGGTCTGATTTTAAAAATGTAAACAGTTTTGGAATCCTCGTCTCATTCTGGTCCTGATTGGCACCAAGAACGACGAGAATGGAGTGATTTAAAGAAATCACGTGCAACAACTCGGTACACTTTAAGTACGCATTCTCTCCTAACGCTGACACGTGTTGTCAAGGAAGCTCTGACACGCGCTACGCGATCTCACGGACTTTATAGCCGTTTTATAAAAAAACCTCCCCCATATGGCTTTATACACGCGTACTACCCTACCCAGGGGGGGGGGGGGGGGGCGTGCTCGGAACGTATCCTGAGCGGCCAGTCCGTACCCAGCCGAGCTGGGACAGTTCGTACCCGTCCGGCTGATCCACGCTGCAGTACCCAGTATTGACACTGGGAGGTTGGATCTTGTGGAATTTTCCCGCACGGATTTCAATGCAGCAGCAAGGTAACAGGTGAAAAGCACAGGGGATAGACCATCTCTCAGTGGAGAGCCGATTGATGTCTCAAACTCTACAGACTTCACTGGCTTGACTCGTACTCTCAGCTTGGTGTCTGCAAGCAGTAGGGCCTAGTCATCGCTCATCTTCATCGCAACTGGCCGGGTGTATTACATCTAGGATCTTTGTGCGTTTAATTGTGTCGAACGCATGTGACATGTCAATGCCCATTTTGTGGAAATCCCAGTGTTTGGACATGACTACCGAGACAAGCATGAGTTGAGCGCATACAATGTCTGCGCAGCTGCGTCCGCGTTTGAAGCCACTTTGACATGATCCGTTGAAGTCTTGTCTCGGATGCGGCATAGAGTAACATTGGATAGGATTTTCCGTATGCTGTTGAGGAGCACAATGAGCCGCAGATTGGCTTGGAGTGGGGTGGGGTTCAGGTGGCTTCTTGGACTTGCGTAGCGCGATAATGATACCTTTGCCTACATCGTCGATGGGAAGGTGGTGCATAAAAGCTGAATTGATTAAGTACGTGATCGGTTTGAGATAATGTCACTTGCATATTTGAATAGTTCATTGCTCATGCCATCAGGTCCAGATGCACGTCCATTTTTCAGGGCTTTAAGTGCCTTCTCAACTTCTTCTGTTTTAATTGGTTTTAGCAATGACCTGGGGTCTCCTGAGAATGGGTGCAAGGGCTCCTCATCGTGGTCAGTAAACTGTTCCTTGAACCATTCTCGAATCACCCCGGCTTTTCCCTGGTTAGTCACAATTTAGGATCATTCAGAGTTGTGCACAGTGTGTGGTGGTGTGTAGTCAGTAACTCTCAGGGCTCGGGCTGCCCGAAACATTGTGTGACAGTCATCAGTGGCAGTGATTTCATCTGCTAGGGAGTCTTTTTCTACTGGACCAATACCTAGCCAATACGGCCAGGTATTGGTACAATACTAGCCCAGTAACCTGCGTTATCGGGCGTAGACCATTTATCTCATCGTACAAGTGATCGAATGCGCATTATGCACAGTAAATATACATACGCTATGCGACTTCTATGTGGTTATTGTCCTGTCAAAGAGAGTTACTCATGTTTTAGTAGCTAAATGGCGATATTTTTTCCTCCGTTCTATGACAATTACCGTGTTTTAAACCGTCATGTGTTAAACGCGCCTCAAATCGCTCAAATGGCGACTTTGATCAATTAATCCTTTAAGGCCCGATTTATAAGTCGAACTTCTCTTGTGGCGTGCCAGAAAAATTTGCCTGAAAATGACAGAGTCCACTACATAAATCAACCAGTCGTCATTAGCGTGGCGCGACAGAAGGTTCGACTTATAAAACGGGCCTAATTTGTCAAGAGATTTCAAGCAAATTGGAATTTTTGCTCAGTGAATGACCATTTGCTGGCCAAGAGAAGACTTGGTTTTTTAAAAAGTTTATAACTGGAGTTTAAGAAAATCGTTTTAAGAGGTGTTTTTGACCGGTTTAGTCAGTGCCCATTTGCAGGCCAAGAGAAGACTATTTTGAAACTTATCACTGGAATGACTGGCTCGGTAACCGAGCCAGTCATTCCAGTGGTAAATCTTCAAAAATAGTCTTCTCTTAGCCTGCAAATAGACAGTCCTCAAGACAACTGCAGGGGAAGTATTGACCGGTTTTAACATTATAAACCACAAGTTGACACAAGAGGGGCTAATTTTCAAACAGACATACACGATAAAATGTGTCGGCTACTTGTTGGACACGTGTCGTCCGCTTAAAAGGATATGCTAAGCATGTCACTGTCTGAACAAAATACTTTCCTACGTGATCCGTCAGGAACACCGGAAATCGGAAATCGCAATGTCAATATTCCTCTAATTTTGTCTCTGAATATCCGAGGAATAGAATAGAAAGATCAAGAGGACGACGACATTAGCAACGTTGTCATTATCAAGACTGCAGTCGAATTATTGAGCCAATGGAGAGAACTTGTCTGTCACTCAAGTATGTGACGTCATAATCACATAATGATGTCACATGTTAGATGACGTCACAATCAAAATGACATCTCCGTCACGAAAATCGAAGAGTCCACCACGAAAGTGTACGAATTGTATGTCTTTGATGAATTTACAGTTTAATAAACATTTCATTGACTATTTTGAAACTAATTTAACTGGGATCTATTATCCCCAGGCAATCTAGTTTCAAAATATTCAACAGCTTACCTGTATAGTTTACCTTTAGTGAAATTTGTATTCTGGGAATTCAGGTTTCAAAGGTTCAAATCGAATCCAGCACGCATACAAGTGGGCTGCAGCTAGCTAGAAATGGGCGGGGCATAGCTAGAGATGGACCAGTCTATTATCATTCCTAAAGGAGAAGCTGCATCATAACATTTGACCGTAACGTTTAAATTAATTATATGTTTCACATTAATGCAGGATTCCAGTATTAGCTATTCTCCACCCATTTCTAGCTAAGCTCCACACGTTGCCCGTGTTGGAATAGATCGATCCATGTACTCCCTGAAAATCAATTTCCAGAAAACTATACAGGTAAGCTGTTGAATATTTTGAAGCTAATTTACCACTGCCATATTCAACAAGTGTGAATGCATTATGGTTGTGATTAGGCCGGCGTTGTCAAAAATGTCAGAAATTTAACATACCGACATACAGACAGACAGAGTGACAGAGCGACAGAGGGGCCGACTTGTACTAGTTGCAAGTCGCAACTAAAACAGCTTTCTGTTGTCCTGCAAATGGATATTTCTCATGACCACTGCAGTATTAAACGTCGAGAAATCCTACATTTTTCTCCGTCAATGTCCATACGCAGTACAAGAGAAGACTAGTTTTAAAAATTTACCAATAGAGCCAGTTATTTCTGAGAAGAGAAGACAAAATAGTCTTCTCTTGGTCTACAACTGGACATTTCTCAAGACCACTGGCTGCAGAAGCCGTTTTTGGCTGATATGAGGGTTCTTATCAGCCAAAAACGGCTTCTGCAGTGGTCTTGAGAAATGCCCATTTGCAGACGAAGAGAAGACTATTTTTGAAAATTTACCACAGGAATGACTGGTTCGATAAGCGAGCCAGTCATTCCAGTGGCAGATTTTCAAAGATAGTCTACTCTTGGTCTGCAAATGGACATTTTCTAGGAGAAAATTGAGATTTTCTTGAACAAATTTCAGGGTTAAAGAGTTAAGGACAGAAGTCCCCCAGTCCGGTGCCGAAAACGTAGCGCAATAATGTGTCACTCATCGAGTAAGAAATGTGCCTTCAGTGATGACGTCCATTGAATTGCGACGAATGTCACTGTCGCAATAATTAAATTGTAAATGTCGACATGATACCAGTAATATAATTCACTTGTGATGGCGGGTAATGAAGACAGGCATAAAACTGGATTAAGTGCGCAGTGGTCAGCGCTGATCGTCTGACAGTATATCATTCGCATCTCACGAGATCTCCTTTGATACGAGATCGCGAAAAAGTATCTCGAAGAAGCCATGCCTCTATTTTTAGATTGATTGTATATATGCAAATATGGTTAGGCCATATGATCCAAGATGGGAACGTGGTTTTATGGTGGTGAGTTAGGTTTGACTTGGGAACAATGGCATTTTCATGCATGGGCCCATGTCTGCCATTGTGTCGTTCCCGAAGGAACTAGTTTGGAACAAAAGAAAACTGAAAAGATCAGAATAAAATGACGTGGCTTGCAACGCATGTTCAGCGTTCCTAGCCTAGTGTGCTGTCGTAGGTGGTGCGTGCATGTTGTGTTATTATTGTAAATGGTATGGGTGATGATGCGCACTTTACAGATCGGGAAAGTGGAGATCAATCGGCAAACAAATGTTTAGAATCATCGTTTCATGTTGTGTTTTGTAGTTAGATATCTTTGCTAGTACATTACCTTGTTATAGCGATTTAAAGAGCCCTGGTAACGCTCGTCAATGGGCCGGTACTGGACCATATACCGAACTAATAAGGTCCAGTATTGCCCCCCCCCCCCATACCGGCCCAGTAAACTGAATTATCGGGCGTACACAACTTATCTCATCGTATGAGTGTCTAGTAGTGGAATATGCACTGCGTACGTTAAGTTAAATGTCGATAAGTTTTCCTCATGCTGTGAAAACTACAATGTTTTAATTACATAGACAAATACGTCACCTGTTAGCTAGCGTTGCAATCAAAATGATGTTGCTCTGTCACGAAAATCAAAAAGTCAGTCAGGAAAGTGTACAGAGTGTATGTTTTTGATGAATTTATAATTTAATAAACATTTTGTTGAATATTTTAAAACTAATTTGTCTGGGAGCCGTTACCATCAGTAAATCTGTATTTTAACATTTGACCTTAAAGTTCTCGTGCCTTATTAAATAGAGAGGTTCTGCGTGATATATGTGATGCCCGTGCAATGCAACCCAGCATGCAATGACTCCATATTCGTGGTAACTATTGGACGTCATATTCGTGGTAACTATTGGACGTCATATTCGTTGAGTCTATTGTCTGTAGAGGCCAGTAGTCAAGGTGTAAATTCTTTAACCCTCGAATTTGTCCATTTGCAGACCAAGAGAGGGACTATTTTTGAAAATTTACAACTGGAATGACTGGCTCGATTATCGAGCCAGTCATTCCAGTGCTAAATTTTCGAATAATAGTCTTGTCTTAGTCTGCAACACATATTTGACAGCATATGAAAATCAGTTTGAATTTTATATTATTAATAGTTATTAATTTAAAAAATAAATTGCCCCAGGATATTTTTCAAAAATAACATAACTGTATTGTCGTGTACTTCACCTACACATTTTATCACATTTTATTTACTTGGATTACAAAAATGGCGAGATATTGATTCGAGTAACCATGTGAAGCATGAGCTGGTGCCAGAGGCCATATTCCATGTTTGATGACAAGGGCAACTTGAGAATTACAACAGCCATGTCTGTGCATAAAGCGAAATTTTAAGTCACTATTTCGCGGTCTATGTTATGTTAGGTTCCAGACATTGACAAGATTGACGGATGTGCTATGGTGTGGGTAATTCACTGGCCTAAAATAGAAGTGTTAACGTCGTTTTTATATATTTCAGAAGTCAGACAAAAACGATGTTTATTCGGTCTTCGATAAAGCATCAAAAGTGGAACTATCATTGGTATCTAAATCTTGATCGGCTGCATCATTAGCTTCACTAATGTCATGTTTTGTCCGCTCCTTGATATTGAAAGGATGTGCGCAGGCAAGACCATTACCGCAGGAGCAGAACCTCGTGTAAGCAAGTTGGCACGCATGCAGTCACAGTTCCGACTTCCCATCTCTATTATGTTCACTTTGATGCGCAGACACAGCTGACCAACTTGAGGACATGTTCGGGAGTGTTGGGTGCGTCACATTCCAGGTTCCATGGGATTACCCAGATTACGCATCTGTATGTGTTATCCACTTTTCATCCATAGTCTACTGCATTGAGAAAAGGTTGATCTGCATTCAAGGCATTGTACTGCTGGGCGAGCTGATGGTATGCTCTGCGAACGTTATGCTCAAAAGCCTCAGTTGCTAGTGGCAAACTACACAGTTTGATGCCCCTCTTGTTTCCCCAGTCTTCTGAGCCCATTGCCGCTTAAAGTACTCCATTATGGACGAACACTGTGGCTTGATGCTGTAGCATGTAGTCATTAAACCTGCCACTTGCTTGGTGACTTTGACAATATCTGCCGTTTATATAGTTGACCGAGCTCATTCTATATATAACCTCTTGAGCCACAACGATTGCTGTTGTCTTGCCAAGTCTGTCGGTCTCCGCACCTGAATCAGAGCCAGTTAAAGCAGGAATGGGGTTCCACGATTTCAGGTATGATCATGGCATATCTGCGAGCGGTTTCCGTCAGGTCAATGCAAGAACGGCCTTGAATTACTGACTGAATTGTCAGGGAGGACTGAAGCGTCTCGCTCTATTAGAAGAAGAGTAGTAGAGCAAACACGTTCGTGTCACCACACAACTGGTGATTCTGTATATTCTGTTGTAAGGTGGATGGCTTGTTGAGTAATGACTATATCCACTTCTTCGCGCCTTGATGCAAGGTCAAAATGAGGCATTCTGCGTAGCTTATACACATGTGTGGGTACTGTGTTGTCTCCCAGTAACCATTAACTTGTGATATTGGGTCACGTTCTGTATGAACACTTCATCAATTATAATCTGCTCGCAAATAAGTTAGTTCAGCTCTGCCTTGTTGGCGGAGTTCTTGAGCATGGCATTCCGATCAGCTATATGGGATTTGAAGATCGAGCTGGTGGACACGGCTAGTGGTTGCTCGAGCGCACCTTCTGCTACTCTTCTTTGAGTTGCGATATCAGTTGAAACGCAGGTGCACATCAGCTTCAGCTGACTGCATGTAGAGCCACACTTTGAAACCCGCTATGAGCGTGTGAAAAATTATGTGATCTGGCCAGTCCGCTGTTCAAAGAACAGCCGACACATCCATCACGGTAGCTGCTTGGCTTATGGTTAAGCATTGTGAAACCTCCACCTGGATATTCTTCTTTAACGTGGACTTCCGGTAGCGATCCACATCTGGCCTTAAACATGGAACACCGATGGTGAATAAGCGGCCAGTTCCATGACGAGCATTTGTTGCGGGGCGAGGTCGCATTGGCTTACTAGAAGGCCGATCACATGAGCGTAGATCGCCTCATGGTCAATGATAGCATTTTCCGTGACTATGGGATGTTTCCTTTTTGCGGCGAAGCTTACCACTTGTTTTGAAAGTGAGCTGTAAACACAATCTGGCCATAATCCCTTAAAATGGGCCAGCTGCTCAGTCCAGATTTTCATGGCCCTGTCAATGTTGACGTTTGGTTGAGCTAGTTGACCACTCGAGATGTTGAGCAGAGATCCTGCCACTTGGACAGATGGATCCATTGTGTCAGTTCGTGACTCTAGAGCTAAGCATAGTGATTTGCGATCACATCTGTCTCGAATGATGCTACTTGCGGACCCATCCTTGTGGGTCATTTGCACATTATCTTCTCCCCAGCCGTCTTCTTGAGACCACCAGTCAAGGCCATACTGTCCACCAACGTTGCCATCGTTTTAGTTCTTTCTGTGATTCCAATAATGCCACCTGGTCTGTGCCCTTTCCGCATCCAGTTTCTCACAATAAACATATTACGCCACTGTCCATTGTAGAGATCAGCATTTACATGAACACTGCTTTCAATCAAAATCGCTAAATATATATTAACATGCACTATTGTATCCCTCTGATCCAATTTATGCAGAAAACACACAGAATTACGACCGATTATAGGCATTTTTCTGCTGATTTCAGTGGCCATCTTGGATTTACACCATCAAGATGGCTACCAAATCGTAGAATAACTTCAGACTCGCATTCCTCCACCTTAAGAGGTCACCATTATCATTCTACAGCACTTGCAACTGTTTTTATGCGTTTTACCATGATTTTGTCGTTTTTATGGTGAATTTGCCAGCCATCTTCAAATTACTTCATCGAGATGGCTGTGGAATGTTAAAATAACTTCAGAATCGGATTCCTCACCCTCGAAAACATACCTATAGATGTCAACATCAGTATTCTACTTTACATCGAACATAGGTTATGACAAGATCCAGATTTTCGCTTCTTGGTAGTCGTCCTGAATTCTGAAAAAGCCCCCCCCCCTCC
This sequence comes from Chaetoderma sp. LZ-2023a, assembly GCA_034401795.1. NCBI lineage: Eukaryota > Metazoa > Mollusca > Caudofoveata > Chaetodermatida > Chaetodermatidae > Chaetoderma > Chaetoderma sp. LZ-2023a. The sequence continues at coordinate 112,907,671 of CM067369.1, read as the reverse complement.
CCTTCTCCCTCGCCCCCCCCACCCCACCCCAAGCCATCGGCCAGCCAAACAGGATTTCATCTAGACGCCAAGCACTATTAAAAATACCAAAAAAATAATTGTAAACAGACAGTGCAAGTCTTTCATTTGGGTTCTGCCCGGACTACCAGTATTGATGATGACATCAACAGGATTTAGTCAAACTATTATCAAAATAATTAATAAGTAATGCGATTACTAAAGATTTGATACAAATTTGAATGAAAATTGTTGCTGCAACTGCATCCAGTCTATATATGCAGCCTACTTTTAGTTGAAACATGCTGTGGATTTGAGTACCCATATAACCGTAAGTTGTATTGTTGCTGACTTATAAGGCACCAGTAACTTTGTCAAATTGTTGTCTATAGATTCAGCTGGCCTTCAATATTGCTATCTTTAAGTATAGTGAGTATATGATTAGATACGCTTTGCCCGCATGAACGAAATTTGTAGCAAAGCTAGTGTGTGTACATTTCAGTTCGATCAATGCTTTTCAAACAAGACCAATCAAACTTACACGCTGTTTGCCGGTCATTGGTGCTTGGCAAGAAAGTGTATATAGGCCTAAGCTCACTATACCTACACAGTAAGATATTGACAGCCAGCGGAGTGAGCGCGTGCGTGAGTGTGGTTACCACTGTTGTTGGTGCCTTAATAATCAACAATTTACAATCAAATTGCTCTTCAAATCCGTAGCGAATATCGACTGATAGCTATGATAATTATTTTAGAATATATAGACTGGATGCAGTTGCAGCAACAATTTTCATTCAAATTTATAGCATAATCTTTAGCGACTAATAATTGCATTACCTACTAATTATTTTGACAATAATTTGACGGAATGCTGTTGCTGTCATTGATATCAACAACTTTCAAGCAAATTATTGTTAATGAATATAAAAGCTTTCTTGTATTTTCTGCTGAAAATCCAATGTACTGCGTCGAATACAGCCTACTTACTTACGGTTCCGGAGCTGGCTGACAAATAAGCATTCGTACGTGAAGAAGGCGTCTTTTTGTTTGAGAAATTAGACTCGGCGAATGTGGTGTCCAATAGTTACAACAAATATGGAGCAGGCCATTGTATGCTTGGTAGCATTGCACGCTGGGTAGCGCTGCATACGTGGTAAATCTAACAGAAATCAATAGGCATCTCATATCTCGTAGAAAGGTTATCTTTTTAATGGGATACGAGGACTTTAATGGCAAATAAATTCAATTTTTCACATTAATTATCCTATAGAGTTTATGCTTCAGAAAATGTAGGAATCCAATTTCTTGCTGCCATAAAATAAATCGAATATCTCTCTTTGATGGATTTAACTTCTATCGGTAGCCTATGCTATATTCTATCAAGAAAATCTTTTTAGAATAATTTGACTGGAAGTCAGGTTCCTGTTAAATTAGTGTCCAAATATTTAACAGCTTCCCTGTATCGTTATTTTCAAATTAAGAATTTAAGAATTCAGGGTTCAAAGGGTTAGATGAAAATAGAATTTCTATGAACATATGGAACTACATTCTCTCGTCTATTGATCGCGTTGAGTTGTTAGTTGTTGAATAAGTTTTTATCAAACCTGTACAACCTGCTATTCTGGGTACGCTCCACACTCCAACGTTATTACACAGATATGCCCTACTAGTAATGAAACTATCCAGTTTATCAATCCATCGTATGGCGTTATAATCAACTACTATGTCATTTGCATCTGAAATTTGGGGGTTAGAGAACACTGATCTGCGTGAGACCTGCCAAATAAAATCCTTTTACACATGAAAAAGTACACAAAATATTATGATCTATACTGATCTAGGAAAATAAGGATACAATGCAATATGGTTCGGTTCTACATAGTAAACACGGGATACGGAAAACTGTCATCGATACTTTTTTATATTAGTCTACATTCTGCGGAAAAGAAGAAATCCCAGTTTAAATGGATAGAGAAGATAAAAGCAATCCTAACATTAACAGGTTATGCTGAAGCATTTGAGAAAGACAGAAATAAAACACAATTAACTAATCAGGTACAAACAGTTTTAGAAAATCAATTTAAAGAGAAGTGTAGAACTGACATCAACGAGTCAAGCCGGTTATCATTCTATAAAAAAAATAAAAGCCGATGTAAATTGGAACGATACTTCACAATTCTACACCAGCGTGATGCGATAACGTTATGCCATTTCAGAACGCTAAATCACAAATTAGCTATTGAGACTGGGAAGTGGACGGAAACAGAAAGGAGCGAACGTCTTTGTGATATATGTTGGCTAACTGCGTAGAGGATGAACTGCACTTTCTTTTTGCCTGTCTCGAATAAAACACAGAAAGACAACAATGTATCCCGGAGTACTACACTACCAATCATACAATAGAAAAAACACAAGGGCTCCATTCAATATACAACAGGCATGTGCTGATAAACCAGTGTAAATACCTTATCCATGCGAAGAAAATAATATAACTCGTGATTTTAAACTCGCTTACAATTATGCCTGCTCTATTAAAATTGTCCGCGTATATGACTATTTTAATTAAACTTAAACAACGCTAATGAGATAACAAACTGTACATAGGATTTTTGAGAAATATTGATGCTCTGTTACATCTTAATGTTATAATGCTAATAATATGAAGTATGTAATTTATATCTACCGCCAGTATATTAATTGTAAAGCCTGAGTGAATAAAACGTGAACATGAACATGATGACGTCATATTAATTGCGTCATTAATGACTCGATTTAATCTGTCTTAAACGCTTAATAGTCCAACGCGTTGTACGTATTTACTATTTAATAAACATTCTGTTGAATATTTTGAAACTAATTTGACTGGGCACTGTTGCTGCCGCAGGCGTACTCGTATAGTTTTCTGGAAATTGATAGTCACGGAGTTCAGTGTCACGATCGACCCCAAGATGAGCGAGGTGTGGGTGGAGCTTAGCTAGAGATAGGCGGGGCATAGCTAAAACTGGAAAGGTCCATTGTCCGCTGAAATTGAAAAAAAGATTCAGTTGATTGTCTAGCAAATATTAAAATTTATGAAGGTATGTCTATCTTTAGGCAAAGTTTACACAGATGTTGTAAGACTGCGCCAGCACAAAACAGTATGTCAGGTACAGATTGGAGGGGGGGGGGGGAGGGGGGGGGGGGCACAATCATGATCATTAACAAATTTATCTTTATGTGGCCTAAAAGTGTATGCACATTTTTAATTTTGGTAGTTTTTGCATGTGCGGGGTTTTCCTGGGCCCGGGATATTGATCCATAGAATACTTTTCATCGTCTAGAAATGTCTTCTTTGGAAGGTCATATACAGATGGCAATCAGTTATCTGGGACATGAGTAGAAATAATGAATGCATGCTGTTTCTCTCTCGAGTCCCATTTACAAGGAAATGACGTGATATCGTGTGTAGACTATCTTTATTTCTGTTGAAATGCCTTCGTTCTCCAATAACCTTCCAAATGACTTATCTAATATAAAGGACCGTTCCAGTTTTAGCTATGCCCCCCCCCCCCCCCCCATCTCTATCTAAGTCCCGCCCACACCACGCTTGTGTTGGGATCGATGGATCTCTAAACTCCATGACTATCAATTTCCATAAAACTATGCAGGTAAGCTTTTGAATATTTTGAAATTAATTCGGCTGGGTGCTGTTGCTGCATATGGAAGCAACAGCGGCCAGTCAAATTAGTTTCAAAATACTCAACAGCCTGTTTATTGAACACAAAATACATACAATTCGTACAACGTGTCGGACTATTAAGCGTTAAAGACGGACTACTTCGAATCATTCATGACGACATGATTATGACGTCAGCAAACACACGCCACGTAGTTGATTATGACGTCATATGACGTCATATGATCGATGGTAAACTTGGAAAGGTGAATTAGGTCAATGATTTTTCTGAAGTTATCGCGATAGTTCAAGCTATGGGGATTTTATGCATGATTACTACGCTTACAAATCATCTCTTTCCTCTGTTCTTTCCCGCCAATATGTCATCAAAGATGTAACCATGGAAACATGGTAATCGCAATCGATCGACCCTTTTAGTCCGACTGAGCCGAAGCGGAATGATTAAACACAGTATAAGATATATTCTGTTAAATATTTTGAAAATGTTAGGACTGAAAACTGTTGCAGCTCATCTAGTTGCGAGTACGCTGTGGGTATTGGTATTCTCCAGTCAATCCAAGCATGAAATGCAAGTTTACGCAACACATAAGGATATTTTAGAGATTTTGATTATACCTTTAAAAATATCTAAACGCTGTAAGCAGGCAAAAATGTCATGCATCCGCACGGCTGTATAAAGGCAAAGACTAACGGGGCTATAGCCCCGGGGCCCCGGATAATAAGGCGTCCCATATCAAAAACAATTCTCGAAGTTTATACAATCGAGCCTATAAACCCAATATCTCACCTTTACAGTCATGATATACGTATGCTGTTGAATATTTTGAAACCAATTTGACTGGAGCCGTTGCTGTAGAGTTTAGCTAGAGATGGTCGGGGCCTAGCTAAAAGTGGATTTATCCATTACCGTATGTGTTTCTGCTCTTTTGAGGAATTAACAATTTAGTAAACATTCCTATAAATATCTTGAAACTAATTTGATGGGAAGTTGTTACTGTCATTGCATTTTAGCACATTTCTTAGGTATAAGATTATCTGAACAAAGACAGAATGGACCTTTCCAGTTTTTGCTAAGTCCCGCCCATCTCTAGCTAAGCTCCACACACTCCTCGCTGGTGTTGGGATCGATCGCTCTCTGAACTCCCTGACTATCAATTTTCCAGAAACCTATACATGTAAGCTGTTGAATATTTTGAAATTAATTTGACTGGGTGCTGTTGCTACCGCGCCAAGTCAAATTAGTTTCAAAATATTCAACAGCTTGTTTGTTAAATAGCAAAGACATACAATTCATACAACGTGTCTGACTATTAAGCGTTAAAGACGGGCGATATGGATTCATTCATGACGTCATGATTATGACGTCAGCATACACATCACGTAATTAATTATGATGTCATATGACGTCAGATCATAGATGGATACTCTGGAAAGGTGAATTGGCAAGGAATGCAACCTATCAGTTTTTGGAGCAATGAGACAACCCTAGGATCCTATTAGAGATATAAGTTGTCGAATATAAGGCCGTGTTCTCACTCGACCAGGTGAGCGCGTGAAACGTGATCAAGCCATCGCTCAATTCTGGTTGCTGCGCTTCTAATGGGCTTGTCCAAGCTGATGTCCAAATATTGCCGATTATTGGTTATTCCGCTGTCTATTACCAGCGGGCACTCGTCTGACTCGCACAACGAGTGAATTTCTTTCCTTCTAATAGATCTGTCCACTGTATCCATCCATCATATGACGCTATAATTAACTACGTCACGTGTAGAATGACATCATAATCAATGGCGTCGTTATGACGTCATGCATGACGTAGATAAGTACGCCACGAACTCTTAATTGAAGATGGACTATGCGTTGTTGTAAGAATTGTAATGTCTTTACTATTTAACAAAGATTCCATTCATTATTTTGAAACTAATTTGACTGGGCGCTGTTGCTGTCATATGCAGCAACAGCGCCCAGTCAGATTACTTTCAAAATATTTAACAGCTTATCTGTATAGTTTTCTGGAAATTGATAGTCAGGGAGTTCAGGGATCGATTGATCCCAACACGAGCGAGGTGTGGGTGGAGCTTAGCTAGAGGTGGGCAGGGCTTAGTAAAAACGGGAAAGGTCCATTGGATTTGTCTGGTAAGGAAAGCGGTTATGACATTAGCTGCTTCTTGGTGGCTTTGTTGTGAGTTATCGGGGTGGGGGTGGGAGGAGGGGTGTGGTGGGGTGGCGGTTGAGGGGATGGGTGGTGGTGGTGGTGGTGTGTGTGTGTGTGTGTGTGTGCGTGCGTGTGTGTGTGTGTGTGTGTGTGTGTGTGTGTGTGTGTGTGTGTGTGTGTGTGTGTGTGGTGTGCGTGCGTGCGTGCGTGTGTGTGTGTGGTCACATTATTATCTTATAGTTAGTTTCATACAATCACACCATGTGAAATAGCATTAGTTTCGTTGCCAATCATAATTGCATATTGCTCGCAAAATTCTGACATAAAAAAGCATGAAAACGCGTCATTGAACATAGTAAATCGTAGTAGACCGGCACTTTTCATTTACTCACTGACTGACGTTAAGCTTCCCACTACTTGAACTTGCACGCAAGACACAGTGTTTGCCCTCTCGGCATCTTTAATCGATGATGTCCAATATCTATCGCCACATAATGACCATTCTAAATGAAATTTAGTGACCTCAACAATTAGAGTCCAAATTTTATTCTCGCTCAAAATGAACTCTATTCCGGAGTATGTGATGTACCTAGCAGGATTCCCACAACACGACATTTCTGTATGAAATCCGCCAAGAAGAATGCTTCCGCGATCAAACATTGTTGCATTCAATTCCTGTAGAGGATAAGCCTTCATTGCAACATTCAAATCATTGCTGACACGTGGATATTTCAGTCCGTTCTCAGCTGCCAAAGTTAAAAACCTGTTCATGGTCGCGTGAACCATATTATTCCATGTAGGCAACGCTGAAATCGGTTCCATTCAAGCGACCACTTAAAATGGTAGCGTATCACTCATATACACGAAAGGATAACTAACCCCATCTCTTAATAGCTATTCAGGTGATCTAATATGCCGCTCATAAACTATGTAGGTAATTTTAAGCTTTTTATCATGCAGCTAAAGAAAGATATTCAGTGTTTAGTAGCTAAATGCTGGTACATTTCTACAGCCTATGATGGCTGTATGATTTACATTTCAACCAATCAGAAAAATCCTAGCGCGCCCGCCTCGTTATATACACTTGGTCATAGAGGTGCCAGCTATGCTTTGGCAATTTCGTATAAAAGCAATCATACAGGTAAGCTGTTGAATATTTTGAAACTAATTTGACTGGAAGTTGTTGCTGCCATAGGCAGCAACAACGTCCAGTCAGATTAGTTTCAAAATATCCAACGGGATAAGTATTACATAATAAAGAATGTAATTCAGTGGCACTTGCATGACATCACACACTATCGCTTGAACGAGACAAAATGGTGGTGATCACTGCTCAATATTTACGCGATATTACAAAGCAGATCATTGTAATACAGATATGGGAATACGACAGTGTATGAATGATGTGGAGTCGATCAACCATAACCTAACGGTGAAATACAAGATCTGAGATAAGATTAGCATCCTTTGAAATAATATTGCACTTATCTGACTCGCCTCTAATGTCATGTGCCAATATGTTTGATAATATACATTTTGGATTGAATAGTCAATATACATGGTTCACCTCATATTGACACTTTGGGCGATGAAGTGGCTAGTTTCAATAGAGCGACCCATTTCTAGCTATGACCTACCCATTTCTAACTAAGCTAAGGAGGGTTGGTAGCGATTTATATACTGTGAATCCGGAATTCTCAGAATCCCATCTTCGAGGTAACTATGCATGTAACTTGTTGAATATTTTGAAACTAATTTGACGGGATGGCCAGTCAAATTAGTTTCAAAATATTCAACATAATCTGTATTAAATAGTAAAAACCTCAAAGACATACAATTCGAACGCTTGACGGACTTAATATCCATGACGGAGCTAGATACATAATTCATTACTCATTTTGACTGTGACATCAGCCTTCATGTGACGTAAGTGATTATGACATCATTTTCATGAGTGACAGCTCGGATTCATCCATTGATTGCGCGGCCTAATGTTTCATTAGCCAGTTCATCGCAATGGAAAAGTCTATGGCGACTTACTTTTATCTGCAAGATATGATCTAGTAAGTGTAGTATATATAAATTTTTTAGTTCAACAAAATTTGTTAGGGCCTATATCGTGGACGTATTTTATTGAGTTCGAAAATACAACACGCCCCCCCCCCCCCCCCCCCCCCGCAACCGCCCCCACTCCACCCAACTCGTCCATAATCCTATCCATGATAATGTGGGAATGTTTAATTTTTTCCTACGCATTGACGCTACTGTATATTTCTTAGCCTATGAATAAGTATGGTGGCTCGCCTTTGGACATTTTCGACTACGTGTAATATGTTTTTCGAGATTTTGCGTCCAGTCCTGGTCTACCGGATATTTGTAGAAACAACAGAAGCTTTCTCTGTCTATGAATTCAAACGCTCGCCTTATCAATCAATTTGATTGGCACCATTTATATTGCTATTTTGTGAATATCACAATGTAATTTGACATCTAGTACTACACATATGCCTCATTCATTTGCATAATAAGTAAGGTCTATGTTTCTGATACCCATGGCATAAATCTGGGACCATTTACATTTTGTAGATATCTGCATAGTTTTGCATTTGACCGGATGACATTTTAGCCGAGAATCATCGCCCCAGTTATATATAAAATTACTGTCATGTTGCAGTGATTCACTGTCTGTGTTATTAAAGATTTGTATAAGTAATTTAATGTCGTCGGCAAATCGGAAAATATCTGATCCACTACTGTTTACGCTGACACCAGTAGATTTAGAGGCAGTGTTATTTAAAATATGACACACCTCTTTCTCTGTATCGAAGTATTTAGAAGCAGTGTTATTTAAAATATGGCGCTTAGCTTTCTCTGTACCGAAGATGAGCCTGACTGTTGCATTTTTTCAGACGACATATTCCAAGAGTTATGTCTCTGGACCTGCTAAATATGTTGAAAACAATTTGACTAAAGGCTGTTGGTGGTTATGCCACCAACAACTTTTAGTCAAATTGTTTTCAAAATATTCAGCGAGTAAGGAGTTTTTGCTCATTGAAATTATCGTCTGGTGGCTTGCGGCAGAGAGACAGTTAATAATGTACCATATACCCACGTTTTGACGTGGAGGTTTCACAATATCACCCAGTACTAACCAGTCACGATATATTCCATCTCGTTTCGCCGCCTCCAATATTTCATACTCTCCCGCACTCAAGGTGGAGATTGAGTCAAATTCATGTTCCTGAAAAAGATGGAATCTAGGATACTGATGCCCTATATACTCGACGTGCGCTTCCTTGAATATCTATTGTTCTTCACATAATGCACATTCGGTAACATAATATACCCGCAGTCAAGCGTATAGGGCGTTATTCCCACACAATGTCTCTGTCAGAACATCATAATTATGCGAAACCAAATCTGTCAAAGTCAAGGAAACTGCACGAGGAGTCGCGAACAGTTTTGCCAGTTTTAAGGACACCTTTTAAAATGTCACGGTCACGGTGATCCGAGTAATATATAAACGCCGCGGAGCATTGCACAAATATGTGCTTGTTTCAAAATGACTGCATTTTCTATGCAAATTAGCATGATGAGGGTACCAAACTGCACTTGCATATTTCAAAACTGGTCGTAATGTCTCTGTCTCCTCTACGCACTATTGAATCTTAGTTAATTTTCAAGTCTGCCTTGCATTATTGTACCAGCGGTATATATTTCTTTGGGCTGAAAGGTGAACAGTTTTGATTTTTGGTTCTTTCTAGGAGTAGGTGGCACGTTCCAAAATGTATGCGATCTTTGCATTGTAGGCTAAATTTCATTGATCCTAATATTGCATTTCCCTTTAGTAATCCTTCCTGGATGAAGTGTGTCCATTTGAAATTCTTTGACGAAATTATCCTTAAACTTATGAATCAGGGGCCCGTTCAATAGCGAGAACAATGTTCGCCGTTACGTAACAGTGTTCAGTAATGTGTCATCTATATGACTAAATTGAAGTATATGGTGGGTATGTGACACATTACTGAACACTGTTACGTAACGCCGAACATTGTTCGCGCGATTTAACGGGCCCCCGATCTATCACTCAAGTATACTGCGTCACAATCAAAACGATTAATGAATGACGTAGATATGTCCGTCACGAACCTTGTTGGTTGTATGAATTGTATGTCTTAACAACAGCCCCCACGAGCTAGTCAAATTAGTTTCAAAATATTCAACACTATAGTTACCTTGAAAATGGGATTCTGGCAAGTCATAGTTCAAAGTACATAATTCGATCCGCTCAATGCATCGGCGGAGCTTAGCTAGAGATGGGAGAGCATATCTAAAAGTGGATTCATCTCGAACCATGAAGGCCAGGGTCAAGTTCGACTCCTAACCATAGTTAGCTATAGCTAACTAGAATACCAGTCGAACTTCAAATAGTTAACTAGCTAGTCAACTATAAGTCAACCGAGCACCCGAGCTCGGTTCAGATGGTTAGTCCGATATTTGCGTAAATTTCAAAATGGCGGACTACGGTCGCTTGGCGTGAATAAATGCATATAAAAGTGTAAATATTTCATTAACTAACTTAGGTTTGATGAAATTATGCTTTCCCACTGTATGTCAATGTTCCAAAGCCCCTATTCACCCCCACTTTATGTCATATGGACGCTTTTTGACGGCCTAGCGGACAAAAATAACCCTTTTTCGTAGCTCATTAAAACAGACGACGGAAAGGGTTAATGGAGACTGGTACCCGGCTCCATATTTCGCCAATAGTAATTCAATGCAGAACCGGGTACCAATGAAATATAGTTAACTATTCAGCGTTCGGCTTGGCATAGTGACTGCGCATGTTCATTAAACCATGAAACTGACTATGGTTAGCGAGTCGAACTTGACCTAGTATTGTTTCTGCTAGCCTAATTGTAGTATGACGTAGGATGGTAAAGTGAAATCAGTGACATCGATCGCGTAATTATCTTTAAAACTTCAGATATTACGGCCCAAGTAGGACTATAGCAGTATAATGGATTGAAAACAGCTAGACGTTGGTGTAATGGTTAATAAAATAAGCAGTGGACAGCAGCAGGTGCACCTAGCTATGTTGGGTTTTTTGCACTATGTCAAATCATATAAAAAAAATTCACACGGACATTCCATTGTAAAGAAATTTTTTTTATTTCATTTTTCTGTTTCAAAATGTTATATCCTCAATGAAATTAACCATCAGTCATCAATGGTGGACTCGCGTATAATCACATGTGTCCTAAATAATTTTAAACAGAAATACTTTGACACGCCATAGCTGCCCGTAAAGGTTCTAATGATAGTCTGGTTGCCAAATCCTGATTTTTAGCCGAACCTGGCAAAATGCGGTACCTTGTTGATTTCGCTTGCCTTTGTACTTTTGAGCTGTCCTAATTACAGATCTGAATGATGCCACCATGGTACACTTGGGGAAATAGAGAAATCCAAGATGGCGTCCAAAATCGCCGCCATAATACGAAGCCGGACATATTTTCGGTCCAGAGATCGGTTAGGAAGATAATTCTGGTGGCTATAACTAGATTTTGGAGATCAAGGAATCCATATTTTACATTGTCAAAGATATGACGTTACCATAATGGCTCCTGTGAAACTGAAATTGTGCAATATCTTGGCTTCCAGAAGAGCTAGATTAATAAATCATGAATGATGTATCCGAGACGAGATGAAGACACCGCATCACGCGTTTTGACCAACAAGGAGGAAATGGATGCTCGAGAAGTATCAGATTCGAAAGACAGGGAGGAAATCTGCAAAATTAAAAGCCTTAATCGACCCATTAAATACGGTTGAGCATACTGGAAACATTGCCAACATTGCCACAGAAAGAATTTCCAGTGAAAACGTAATGCAGACAAGGATGTAGCCATAGGCAAAGAACAGATGGTGGCATATGACGGAAATTTACCAGAATGTTTCAATAAACAATGTTTTATACTACTCTATCCATAAAGTTTTAGCTACGGCTGAGCGTAAGAGAAGTGTGAAGATTGGTCTGCCGCCTCGTTCGACTTGATATATTAAAAAATCATGCATGGGCTTGTGAAATTCACATGACATAGACATGTAGAATATATTTTTTCATTAACTGTCTCCAGTACCAATATCCATGTCTGCTGACAATGGTGGCATGCTAGTAACACAATCTACATTGAAGCAAAAACGTGAGGTTGAACACTCACCTCGAACAAATGGCACAGTCTTTATTAACAGCTGCATAGGATACATTACCAACACACGTAATCAAATTGATGTGTATCTTATCTTTGATAGATATTACGACTACATCATTAAAAGTGCATCCAGGAGTTCCAGTGCAGCCTGCAGACAAGTAGAGAACATAACCGCACATTACATACTCCTTCCTTCCGCTCAGAGGATTGTTCTATCCGTAACCTTTGCTCCAAACTTTTAGATGTATCGATAAATCTACAGGCTACTAGCACTGCATACAGCCACAGACTCATAGTTACAGGATCCAACCATATTCCACATCAAGTTCAAATGTGACTACTGTTGCAAATGGATCGGATGCGGACCACACACATAGAGGCAGATGCCATTCTTGTTCAGCAAATGATGACTATAGCAACAAATGAATCATCAAGAAGCATCATTGTGAAATGTTATTATACTGATGTGTTTATCCTCTTTATGTATAGGTACCACAAGCAAACCATAACATAGTCTGTTTATAGAGGCAGACAGTCCACAAAGAGCTCATGTGGATATAGTGGTTATAGTTCGAACTCATGCTGCAATCATTCCGCGTGTCTTGGCAGCTCAGGCGATGTCAGGATTTGACACTGTTTCATCCATGTTTAGAATTGGAAAAGCCACGGCCTTGCCGATATTAATCAAAGTATACAAACTCGAAAACATTGGTGACTGTGGAGCACATGTTAAGGACGTTATTGACGAGGTAATGTAACATGGAAGTAAGGTTGCAGAGAGTGTGTCAAATGTTCGCTATCAAACATGGCTGCGAAAATGTTGCAAACTTAAACCGGGCCACAAATACTCCAAAACAGAGATCACTTCCACCAACATCAGAGACATTTATTGAAAATGTCAAACGTGTCCGTCTGCAGATTGCTATTTGGAGGGTAGCATTAGACGAGAAGATCCTACAAGCTGTCAGCCTAAAATTCTAAAGATGATTAGATGTCGCTGATAAATCCTGTGAGGCAGAAAAATGTTGCCGATACAAAGATCAACTTGCCTGCACAGACCGATTGACGCAATCCATGGACAAGTTTGCTACACAGAAAAAAGAGGGCAATCAAACAGAAGATGAAGATGAATAACTTTGTAACAATCTAATATTCTAATCACTGTCACGCGAAATTTATTGCAGTTACAATTTATAGTTTTGCCCATGTAGTAAAATTTTCTGAGCATATCCATAAGAGAAACATTAATTCATCAATGGACTACATGTACTGGGCTGCAAATTGTAGTTTGACGGAATCAGTTTTAATTTCTTCTAGATTTAATTCACCTTTCCAGAGTACACACCCACCATATGACGTCATAATGAACTGTGTGATGTGTACAATGACATCGTAATGAATGACGTCATGAATGACGTCGATAAGTACGTCACGAACGCATATTTGAAGACGGTCTTTGCGTTGTTGTACAAATTGTTTGCTTTTACTATTTAATAAATATACTGTTGAATATTTTGAAACTAATTTAACTGGGCGCTGCTGCTGCCATAGGCAGCAACAGCACCCAGTTAAATTAGTCACAAAATGTTCAACAGCTTCCCTGTATATTTTTCAGGAATTTGATAGCTAGGTCATTTGGGGATCGATCAATCCCAACACGGTGAGGTGTGGGTGGAGCTTAGCTAGTGATGGGCGGGGCATAGCTAAAAATGGAAAGGTCCATTGTACTTGATAATTTTATATGCCAAATGTAAGCCATGGCCATTAGTTTAGAATATGAAAATTCTTGTACACGAACATTGTGGCTAAACGTATTTAATTACGGTAGCCTGTGCTAGGGTGTGAGCTTGATAAAAGAAGTGACTTGATCACAAAAAACTAGTTATAGACACCAGATTTATTAATTTAGCTCATATGGAAGCCAAGCAATTGGCAAATTTTAGTCTGGCAGGAGCCTTTATCGCAGCCATCTTGGTTGGATATGGCTGACTGAGCAACCTCATATCATGGATAGTGTAAAATATGGATTCCATGACCGCTAAAATCTAGTCATAGACACAAGAATTATCTTAATAGTCGGTCTGCACCCCAAAATATATTCAGTTTCGCATTGTTGTGGCCATCTTGTACGCCATCTTTGATTTCTTAATTCCCCCCAAAGATGTCAGGGCCGGGCATCATTCAGATCTGTAATTGGAACACATGAAAGGTACACATTCAATTGAAAACAACTAGGTACCGCATTCTGCAAGGTACACGACTCTGCCACCAGAATATGATGATGCATACGCTCACAACCTGATAGCGCAGGCTACTCGGTTGAAACTCTGCCAAGTCCCGACCCAGTGACCTGAGTTATCAAGGCACTGGCCTATAACGGACGCCTGCATATGTACTCAGAGTGACCAAATTTTAATTATTTAACGTTGAAAAATATTGAACAGCCAGTGCATATTGGATTAATCTTTCAGTGGATGAATCTAATCTGTCACTCAAGTATATGACGTCATAATGAAGTACGTCAGATGTAGGCTGACGTCACAATCAAAATGCGTAATAAATGGCGTGGCAAAGTCCTTCATGAACTTGTAAAAGTACGTTTGGTGTACGAATTGTTTGCATTTAATAAAGATTCTCTTGAATAGTTTGCAACAACAGCACCCAGTCGAATTGGTCTCAAAATATTTAACAGCTTGCCTGTATTGTGACCTTGAAATGGGAATTCTGGGAATTCAGGAGTCAAGGTATATATAACTCGATCCCAACGCGCGCAAATCATGGGCGGAGCTTAGCTATAGAGATGGTCGGGGAAATAGCGAAACGTTGATACATCCATTGCATTTTCAACTGTGGCCATGCATAATTATGACGCCATAGGAATGCCATGTAAAAAGCGGGAATTATTTACTTGTAGGCTCTTTGCTTATTTCTACTTGTACGGTGCCATAGATTTATTGGATCTAAACTTACAGATTTACGGTGATAACAATGGGGCGTGAATATTGATTAATAATAGTTTACTCAATAGGAACTACTGGCGATTTGAAAACAGAGTCTTAGTTAAAAGCTGTGGGTCGACGCTTACAGCGGCTACTATAGAGCTATTTACCGTGACAACTAAGTTGCTCTCAGTTCCCGCCCTTTAACCCTTGGAATGCCAATGTCTCAATTTCAAGACAACTATACCGAAAATCTGTTGAGTAATTTGTCAAAATAATCAGTTTTCAGGGAAATTAGTTTCGAAATATTTAACCGAATGTTTATTATGTCGTATAGAATGTGTTATTTATGGTTGCCCACGGTTGTGTCAACAGCGACTCAAAGCGCTCAAAGTGCTATTTATATTATATTAATTAACCCTATAATGGTGAGAAAAATTAAGTTTTTGCTCAATGAATGCAATCCAGTTGCAGGCCAAGTGACAATTTTGTTAAATTTAACAATGGAATGTACCCAAAAAGGTTTTCTGTTGTCCGGCAAATGGAGGCTGTTTCGGACAGCTTGAACATTAAAAAGTCAAGAAAATTCAAATTCTTGCAAAATCGATGTCCATTTGCAGGCTAAGAGAAGACTATTTTTTTAATTTATCACTGGAATGACTGCGGTAATTAAAAAAAAAGTCTTTCCTTGGCTTTCAAATGGCCATTCCTCGACACCATTGAAGAGGCTGTTTTGGCCGTTTCAACATTAAATGGTTAAATTAATACACGATTTAAAGGGTTAATGACGCATGCAGTGTCCCATACACCCGGCGCCGTTGACAAGCGGTCCACCGATATCAAATTCCACATTGGCGCATTACTCTAGTTCTAGTTGGCCTAGTGAATTATCCACGGTTGCACATCACGCGATGAATTAAAAAAGAACCCAGAATTCTTAGTCATGAACAAATGCTACAACTGGCTTTCTCAAGATGGCATTAGGAACGTTGTCATAGAAACATGTCTATTGTCTCTGTTTTTTGTATCTGTATATTTAGAGATAATCTGCTTTGCCGGGAATAACAGGGAATAACAAGCGAGATTGTCCTTATTTGTATTAGTTAGTTTAAGGGGGGGGGGGGGGGGGGGCGGTTGGCTATTAGAAAATAGCATTGTTGCTGATAGTTGGCTTTCTCGTAATCGGCAGTCCCCGTTACAAGCGGTTAGCGCGAAGATGGTTAGAAATGCTGAATAAATCCAACATTAACATTGTTTATCACGCGGGAAACCGAGTTGAGAAACTTCTAGAATCCAATTTGGCTAGGAACGAATAATATTGTAAAGATAATTGCACAAATAAATCTGTCTGATTCACGAGCGCAGGAATCAATGGTCCTTTCCGGGTTTTGCTAAGCCACGCCCACCTCTAGCAACGCTCCACCCACACCTCGCTCGTGTTGGGATTGATCCACGAATCCCCTGACTCATCAATTTCCTGAAGACTATACTGTTAAGCTGTTTAATATTTTGTAACTAATTTGACTTGGTGCTGTTGCTGCCTATGCCCAGTCAAATTAGTTTCAAAATATTCAACAGAATATTTATTAAATAGTAAAGACATACAATTCGTACAACACAGTTATATTCAGAAAACCTTTGAAATCGTTGCCAGATATAAGAAACCACTAATCAGTAAGGTATCAGTATAATGGACCTTACCATTTTTAGCTATGCACGGCCCATCACTAGCTAAGCGCCACCCACACCTCGCCGTTTTGGGATTGATCGATCCCCAAATGCTCTAGCTATCAATTTCCTGAAAACTGTACAGGGAAGCTGTTGAATATTTTGAAACTAATTTGACAGGGCGCTGTTGCTGTTAATATTTATTAAATAGTAAAAGCAAACAATTTGTACAACAACGCATAGACCGTCTTCAAATATGCGTTCGTGACGTACTTATCGAAATCATCCATGACGTCATTCATTATGACGTCATATGATGGGTGGATACTCTGGAAAGGTGAATTGGTGGATGTTGCGTATCAAACATTAAAATGATTTAAAGGGGACGACTGTAATACTTATTCTAGGGTATAATTAATACCGCCTGAAAAGTCAAAATGCATTTACTTATTTAATAACGCCTATAATGCTTTGTTAGTTTTTCGGGTAAAATTAAATTTTAGTCAAATTTTAGTCAAATGCACAGAATCACGATTTCAGAGCACATTCGACGTTAATTCATTGCAGGGAGTGGTTGAGAAATTGTTTCATACCATTAATACGGCATTAGCACTAAATAGCACTACCGTTAATAGGACATTAGCATTAAATCATATAACTGAGAATGAAAACGCACGAAGGAGAATGGTTGGAAGAGCCTGGTCCATCGAGTTTCAAACGCAATAAATCATCTTATATTGATCAGAGTAGTACATGCTGCACTGGTGATAATACAAAGCTGGTGGCTCCACAAGAGGGAATAAACTCATGGCCACCATTACTAAATGCAGCTAACATAAGCGGCCACACAGCACTTATAAATATTGCGCGCAAACTAGCAGATGAAGAAATCGCCAACATTTTTTACCGTAGAAAATGCAGGAGTAGTTTCACACTTAAGAAATCATTAGATCGCATTACTGGACAAGCACTAAAGAATTCCATTACTACGCAACGTCAGTCGTCTCGCCAAATACAACACCAGTCAGTCATAGGTATTGGAGGCTAGATGTATATTCTGTCTGCGGGTACGCAGATGTAAAACAATCAGAAATACATCGACACGGTAAAGAGCTACGTGCAGCGAACACAGTTAGAAATACAGCTACAGGGAATCAAAGATACATATATTCTAACCTTACTTACAGCTGCAGCTCACTACCACAGTTCTTACTCTAAAAATGGAGGATTTCAGTTTAAGCGATGCCCCGCCCATAGCAGCAACATCGCTCAGTCAAATTAGTTTCAAAATATTCAAAAGCATGTTTATTAAATTGTAACGGCATACTAAATTGTACAACAACGCTTAGTCCGTCCTCAATTATGCGTTCGTGACGAACTTAACTACGCCATTTATGACGTAATTGATTATGACGTCAGCATACATGTAGCGTACTTGATTATGGCGTCATATGATTAACTACGAAACTGGATTATGATGATGATGATGATGATGATGATGATACACTAAGCCATTACTATAACTATAATTGTATATACAACGAGAGTAGTGACATGGTGTAGATTCCCGCACGGGTAACGTAAGTAGACTATGCATTTGTGGCCGGGCATCCGCAGTTCGTCAGACGTCCCCCCCCCCCCCCCCCCCCCCCCCCCCCCCCCCCCCCCCCCCATCCGGGTGGTCGGGCGTAGTGGTGCTGCAGTTGGGGTGGCAGGTTTGTGGGGGTGCGGGGTGGCTGTGGTGGGGTGGAGGGATCAGGCATTCAGTCGTCACTAAGGGTCGCATTGTATCGCTCGAATTCCGGGTCATCGGCTGGTCGATGGTCCGGCATGGCCTAGTCGGCCAGTCGGAGGTTTTCCATGGCCAGTTTTTCCTGGTGGCTCTTGGTCATCCTCGGGGCTTGCGACGCCGTCACACGGCCGATCTTAGATGACTACCCCACAAATAATTGCTGGCCGGAGAAGCCAGCCGCTTCCTTGGAGACGCACAGGTCCGGTCGAGCATTCCCGGACACGGCATGTTGGTTGTAGTTGTCAGGTGATCCGTCTAGGGGGGCATGCCATCTCTTCCTCACCGTCGTCGAAGGGCGAATGACGGTGCGGGTGACGATGCTTGTGGTGGTGATATGGCAGTGCTGGTGGTGGTGGTGCGGGTGGCGGTGCTGGTGGCCGTGTTTATCGTCGGCCCTGATTCACACAGATGAGGTGTCCTCCCTGGTCGGCTGGTCCTTCCCGCAAGAAAGAGGAACAGGAGGTTGGGTTATATTTGTGGATGATTGTGATGTGAGGCATGCCTGGAGCACACGTAGAGGCGCAAAGCGCTACAGGTGGCTCTTTTACCGCAGGTGTTTTTTTGTCTTCTCTACCTGAGGCACTTCTCTCTTGGGGTGCTAATGTGATGAAGGAGAGGAAGGGAGAGAGAGAAGTCGCGAGAGGGTTCTAACCTAGTATAGAGGCTTCGTGCATGGTATTTTCCATCGGCCAAAAGGACGCGATTGGGTCGGCGAGAGGAGAAATTTGTGTCCTCATCATCGGGGTGGGTGTGGGGTGGGTGTGGTGGGGGACGTTGTTCTTACTCCAGTTGTTGCTCAAGAGGCAGTAGCGCCTGTTTGATGGGTAAGTATCTGTTTCTTGGGCGCTAACTTAACACGGTTGGGTCGGGTCAGGACTAGACTAGACTCTGGGCGGGGTCAGGAAAGGCTTGACGGAGTCCAAGGATGATCTTACCGAGTTGCAGATGCTGCAGGCGACTCATGTAACTAAGAGGAAAGAGTCTAAGGAATTCCCTTTCAAATCTTGTTGCCGCAGTGATCTAAGTCGATGGCTCTCTGAGAATGGCGCAGGTGATTCGAAAAGGATTCCAGATGACCCGATAGTTATCTGTTTCGGCTGCCAAATTGAAGTGTGATAACTGCAGAATCGAGTAATGAAGGGAGTTTATCCTGACCACTGGCCAAGCGGTCAAAAAGATAAAGGAGTCACTAGTCGAAGGAGAAGTTCATGCCATGGTGAAATTTCTTCAGGGGTGCGCATACAGATCGCTGTTGTGCTGTATTTTTGAGCGGCAACGTCTTCTCTGAGAGAAAGAGAGGAGGGGCGGGGGGGGGGGGCACTAGACCCGCAAAAAGCTAAACACGTGTGAAGGAGCAGAATTCCTTGAGAGAATACGTCCACGGGGAGCAATCTGATCAGTGCGAGCGGAGTCGTGACATTATGGTCGTTTGCAGTGGGCGCGGGGAAGCAGCACTTGAACAGGAGCGTATGTGAGTTGAGGAACATGGTCAACCAGAGGCTCAGCTTTCCTTCACCTACGATTGTTCGCTAACCAAGAAGGCTATGTGCTACTGGCCTCGAACCAGTCTTGGTAAGTAAATTCCCAAGGCACAATGTCACGTGGATCATGGGATTCCTAGTGGAATAGTTCGTACAGTTCCTAGAAACACGCACATACGGATCGCTGGCGGTCCTTAGCAGAGTTTCAAGGGCAGAAGGAAGTGGATCCCTCCATTGCAAATTAAAAGTAATAGCATATTTGATGAATCGCGATTGGTTTTGGAGACCATGGTTATTGTAGTATTAGTTCTATCATTGCGTATTGCATGATGTGTGCTGGCAGTCAGTTTGTAAATTGCTATAAAACATATCCATGGTTAGGCCAGACCAATTTAATGTTTCGTTTTATGAAAATTCCCACCCAAAACAAACAATAGTGCGTGCGTGCGTGCGTGCGTGCGTGCGTGCGTGCGTGCGTGCGTGCGTGCGTGCGTGCGTGCGTGCGTGCGTGCGTGCGTGCGTGCGTGCGTGCGTGCGTGCGTGCGTGCGTGCGTGCGTGCGTGCGTGAGTGCGTGCGTGCGTGCGTGCGTGCGTGCGTGCGTGCGTGCGTGCGTGTGTGGGGGGGGGGATAAAAATAATGCAAAATTTGAAGCCTTGAAGTTTTAAGCTATTACAGCATTAACACTTTCATCATGTTAATGGTCATTTCCAGTTTTAGCTATGCCCCGCCCATCTCTAGCTAAGCCCCACCCACAGCTCACGTGTGCTGGGATCAA
Source organism: Chaetoderma sp. LZ-2023a (assembly GCA_034401795.1). Lineage (NCBI taxonomy): Eukaryota > Metazoa > Mollusca > Caudofoveata > Chaetodermatida > Chaetodermatidae > Chaetoderma > Chaetoderma sp. LZ-2023a. Next base: position 112,886,975 of record CM067369.1, on the reverse strand, counting down.
TCGATCCCTGAGCTGCGTAACTATCAATTTCCAGAAAACTACAGGTAACCTGTTGAATATTTTTAAACTAATAGCAGACATACAATTCGTACAGCGTGTCGGACTATTTATTATTAAGACGGACTAAATCGAGTCATTCATGACGTAATGATTACGACGTCATCCTACAAGTCGCGTAGTTAATGATGAGGTCATATGAAGGATGGATAAACTGAAACGGGTAAATTGTCAAGATTGATCAAGAAAATCCAAAGCATTTTCTCAGTCAGTGTCCATTTGCAGGCCAAGAGAAGAGTGTTCTTGAAAGGCTGACTCGTTATTGAGCCAGCCATTCAAGTGGTAAATTAAAAAAAAAACCTCTCTGGTCTGCAAATGGATTTTTTTAATGACCATTGCGAAGACATTTTTGACAGGCTTGCCCGTTAAATGGTTAACAATGAACCTTTCCATTTTTAGCTATGCCCCGCCCATCACTAGCTAAACTCCACCCACACCTCGCCGTGTTGGGATTGATCGATCCCCAAATGCTCTAGCTATCAATTTCCTGAAAACTATACAGGGAAGTTGTTGAATATTTTGTAACTAATTTGACTGGATGATGTTGCTGCCTATGGCAGCAACAGCGCCCAGTCAAATTAGTTTCAAAATATTCAATATAATATTTATTAAACAGTAAAAGCAAACAATTTGTACAACAAGGCATAGGCCGTCTTCAAATATGCGTTCGTGACGTACTTATCGACGTCATTCATGACGTCATTTATTATGATGTCATTGTACACATCATGCAGTTCATTATGACGTCATATGATGGGTGGGTACTCCGGAAAGGTGAATTCTATAGAGAACACAACGAGTTACAGAAAGTTCTGAGGAATTCCAAGTGATAAGGATTTGGCTGACAGAAACTGTTAGATGGGAAAAATGCTGAAAATAATGCCTTAATATTCTAGCATTAGTTTTCTTCTAGACATGGGAAAATTAAGTTTGTAAAACAACAAACATCATTGGCATGGCCTTATCGCACGAACCCTTCTCTCCTCGAGTTGTTACCACCCCACCCCCTCAGCTTTTGCTGGCTTACCGGCACCTTCTCGAGCATAACGCTAAACGAAGCTCTAAATTTAATATGAAATGTCAGACTCGTATGACACCCTATATTCATGTTTAGTCAGACAATTTAACTGTTCCCACGTCTAAGCGATACAATTGCCTGTTCGTCACGGGGAATTTTATCACCACCATGGGTGTGATAAGTCTAGTAAAACTCGTTGTTATTCATTTATCTATGTGTATGATGGTGATTAGATGTGGACGTTATGGCGTTCCTGTCTGGCTGGCTTAATGGAATCGAAATGAGGTGGGGCTTGGGAGGGGGTATTCTCCGAAATCTGGGGTAGTGTAGTCGCTATCAAGCTTTTATTGTTAATCTAACTATGTGGAAAGTAGGCCTATATATATATATATATGGGTTCTATGTTTATGGAGGAATCAAGTTTTAGCAATTCCCCGCCCATCTCTAGCTAAGCTCCACCCATGCTTTACCAGTGTTTGGACCAATCGATACTTACACTCACTGAATGCCAATTTCCAGGAAACCATAGGCAACAACAGCACCCAGTCAAATTAGTTTCAAAATTTTCAACAGCATATTTATTAAATAGCAAAGACATACAATTGAAATGAAATATGTGATGGTGGTTATGATGATGATGATGATGATGATGATGATGATGATGATGATGATGATGATGAAAATGGGAGTGGGGGTGACCGTGATGATGGGAGTGACACGAGCGTTGGTGATGAGGGGGTGATGACGGCGATGATAATGATGAAAATGTATTGTTGTCGCTCTTAAGAGAGTGTAACATTGCTTTTCATAAACGTTTGTGGATTTGAACGGGAAATTGAAATATCCAGAAATGGTCGAATTTATTAAAAGGTATGATATAATATGCATATAGCCGAGACTAAGCTGAGCGATCACGACGTAGTCCGCCTTCCAGATCCTAACTTTGTAATACATCAGAAAGACTGGGAAAATGCTGCCAAGGCCTTGGTAGGATTAGCGGTTGTGGTCAAACGTAATATGGCTGACTATGTTAAAGAAATTAAAACCCCTTGCGACTATGCCAAGTAGATTACAATTTCTAAACGATATGCACAATTACCTAGCAGGATCGTAATTTGAACTGTTTATATCCCGCCTGAAAGCTCGAAATACTAACGCTTAAACGCATTTGACGAAATAGAACAAGAACTTTTAACTTTTTTGAGTGACACACAATATATACTATTACTTGGGAACATGAATGCTAAAACATGGCAACTAGACGATATAGGCTCGAAGTGGACCACGACTTAATGGGAAAATATCACGCGGGTGTGGGATGGGATAGCTCCGGGAGATCACAGCACATCAACTACCCAAAGTAAACGTATCATACGCGACGCGAACAAACCAAATGCATATGGCAAAAAACGTATTGATATATGTAAAAACAATAATCTCCTCATATATAATGGTAGGATTGGAAACGATTTGCCCATAGACAGCTGACTTGTAAAAATCGCCCTGTCGTCGATTATTCCATCTCTACATACAGATTAGTTGACCACGCACATACTTTCAAAGTACATGACCATTCGATGTTTACTTCTGACGTACATTATGCACAGTCACTTAGATACCAATTTACTACCAAAATTGCCCCCCCCCAGAAAATATAATATGCCCTGAACATATAGCCGGAATAACCAAACCAACAAGGCACGCCCTGCAAGCTGGTCCCAGGAGAAAGGAATGGACTTCCTAACATATCTAGCTAAAAATTCAAACCTAGAAGAGCTCAGCCAACCCATACACGAAGAAGTTGTTAGCCCACACCGAATTGAGCAAAATGTGTCAAAGATAAACGAACTTTTATAAGAACTGCTATCTAGACATTTGGAGAAAACAAGACAATAACTCTAGCATAGACTTGCGCGATTATTGCTTTCAGTAATCATGATCGAGTATTTAATAATAATCGCGATTACTTGATTAATCAGCTTGAGTACAAATTACCCAGTTATAACAGCAAAAAAAGCATATCAATGACGAAAGCTGCAATGATGTTGAGAAAGGTCGATTTGCAGGCCAAGAGAAGACTATTTTTGATAAAGTGCCACTGGAATGCCTACAAATGGACATGCATTCGCTGAGCAAAATGTAAATTTCCGTGACCGATCGCTTTAAAAAGTAATTAAAAGGTAGGTATTGAAATATTTTAGGCTGTAGAATTATTCACGATTATTCGATTTAAAAATTTCTAATCTTATAAATTCACGATTTAAAAAATACTCGTGATTTTCGATTTAATCACATAATCGCACAAGCTTAATCTAGTTGCCAAAAACAAAAGGAACAAAAAGCACAACGCCCCTGGTTTACCATAGAATCCAGTAAAAAATATTAAAATGCTTGATAAATGAATAAAGCAATTCAAAGAAAGGATGAAACATAAGGAATTTGACCTATAACGACCCAAGGGCATATTGCAAACTAATTAAGCAAAATGATACCAAAAGCAATAATGCCATATAAATATCGAGAATATGTTCAGATACTGGATTATTTCCAGGAAATAAATGAAAAAGAAGCTAATTACTAAATGATCAACTTTCAGATCCATTTGTATGTAAACAGGGAGTGCGACAAGGGGAAATGTGTCGCCAATACTGTTTAGTCTTCAACTAAATGATCTTATTGATTATTTGGAAAACAAAAATTGCGTTAGAATGAAAACTGAATACTAGCTTTACTGTATGCAGCCGACACCATTATTATTGCTGAAAATAAAAATAACTTGCAAATCCTCCTAAATGAATACAGTAGTTACTGCGAACTTTGGAATCTGAAAATAAATGTTGAGACAAAAATTGTTATCTTCGGAAGCCCGCAAATACTGCACTTTACTAAGCATAATAAAGAAATAGAAATTGTAAATTCATATATAATTATCTGGGAATATATTATTCACGAAACAGAAGATTTACAGACAGCATTACACATTTAAGGGACCAATGTCGTAAAGCAATATTCTGTCTCCTAAAATGCATTACTAATCTTGATCTACCGATAGACTGTTAACTAAAACTGTTGCCCGTAAAGAAACGCTACCGAAATACTATTATAATAGACCAAATTATTTTAAATTCCATCACTACTCTCTTCAACAAAACTATCGTTATTACACAGACTATGCCGTCTCGTTAAGAAGATACTGATAAGATGTAGTAGAGATAAAAGCTAAGCTGTATATTTTTGTTAATGTTTATGTTAACGTCTGGGAATAGATGACAGCGTGAGACTGCACTGATGATTTTTATGATGATTAATGATGATGATATAATGATTAAACGACAATATACAAATAACAGAATTATGTGAAAACGAAATGATTTGATGATGTGATGTTATGATGATACCATTATGATAAGTAAATGGGATACATATACAACGCTGACGCGACTGAAGCTGATCAAATGACATAAGGTTATGGCGGAGACAATTTTGCAAAATGATGATGACAGCATAAGGATACTATACAACTAACATACCAATGTGAAATGAAACAACATAATGATGAGTTGATGTTAGTGGTGAGAATATGAAAATGGTATTACGATGATGACAAAATGATATAAACAATATGAGGCAAATATAATGAAGATGACAGTATTATCATCTAATATATACATACTAACTATATATTGCAAATGATGATGTATATATGATGATGTAATATACTCATAACACTTTATGTTGTAAATATATCTATCCCATATGTCATTTGTATGACCTGGGAATGATAATAAACAAACAGTACAAACAATACAGAAATAAACTAACTCCGATAAACTATATTAAGCTATATAATAAGTTAGAGAAACTTGTTGACTATATTGACTTGACAATTAGCAATATCAGCAATAACTACGATTACGAAAACTGGTTACTACTTGTAGCACTGGTCTCATCCATCCTTTAACCGTAACCATTTCTCTGTTTATTAAAAAAAAGCAGCCAGGCTAATATAAGCATCGGCAAACAAGATAATTTGTCAAATTCTAGATATTTACTATGCAAAATTGCGAAGCAGTGATATTAGGGGAGACTGGGGTGGGTTGAAACAGTTTGGAAGTCCTCGTTGTGTTGTGTGTAAGACGCCATTAGAAAAACTTTAAATTAGAAAAAAGCATCACTGTATCAACCAATGACAAGCAGTTTTATAAGATCGTCATTTATGTGGCTTAACTTTATCCTGGACAGTTTAAGAGCTTTGTAAACAGACTTGGTGACATATAATGGGAGACGATTGGCCGTGGTGTTAGCGTCATCGACTGGTAATCAGCCGGGTATGTTTCCAATCCCGCTCGATTGCCAGGCGATCGGGTGACAGACGAGCAGTCGGTGGAAACATAGGCAATCCCCTTCACTCCCCGTTGCCCCTCTCAACCCAAGAGTTTAAATGTGTACCAGTGTATATATACATCTTAATGAGTTTCGTAGGCTGCATAGGAAATATCATGTATGAAAGTGGTATAGAGGATATCCACACTTGAGCTGGTCTATCCAAGATGATAAAGGAGGAAATTACCCACAAAATATATGAGCGCATAGAATATTAATAGAGAATATAGGCGTCTAGGCCTCTTATTACAGAATTTCTCCTGTATGAGGATCTGATTCTTAACCGGAATACAGAGCATCCCAACGTGCCACTGTAAAACTTAGGATGGGAAATTGGATAACGCCTGTATTTATAATACTGTTATTTGTCAGAGCAGAAGGAGTGGCTTATTAGCTCCTAAATCTTTGTGCAGTAAAAGACACCAGTCCATACTATTTTGCAGGGGTTTATAATTAGATGCTCTGAGAAGCCATTTAATGGCTTCTCCCCTGATAATGTAGCTTACTGGGCTGATGCTGGGCCGATACCGGGCCGATACTGAGGGAATCGGCACGGTATAGGGCCAGCATCAGCCCAGTAAGCGGCGTTATCTGTGTCGGGGTATCTAATTTTAAATTATCTCCCAGGGGTGGGGTGGGGGAGGGATCCATGTCCCCTCGTCTATGGGAGTGGGACATGCTGCCATTTCAGGCAGGTAAATAGCATCTATATTTTTCTTCGACTGTTGCCATTAATTTTCAATAAAATTTGGACAGAAATTTAACAATCATCTTATCACAATAATTCTCTTTGATCACTCCTTCTTAAGCAGTATAATTTTGTCTTCAAAGCACAACAATATTTCTTGATGAATGCCCCCAGATAAATTTTCAAATTAGTTTTTGGTGGATGACGATGGGCACCTGCCCGGTCCTATAAGTATCAATGTTAACATTGTATATAATACCAGCTGCTGTACATTTTTGCTGTAGAAGACAACAACGCTTTACAGGCCTGAAGGCATGTTATGTGCAGATATGGCTTAATGTTGAGCGAAGATATCTAAGGATATTACATCTTGTTCCAATGTAGTTATAGCTGTCATTATTGAAATGAACCAAAGAGCATAAATGTCCCTCACACGCACCCCTATTCCCAACTTGGACAATCTGTTACTGATCTTGTTTTTTCGTGGCAATTACCAATATCCAATTATATATGTTGTCATGGAAACATTGCCATTTTCTGTGTTTCTACAGATCTGTATATTTAGAGTTAATCTGATTATACAGCAGAAAAACAAATAGAATATAATTAGATTGTTTAGAATTATTTCACTTCAACGGACACGCAGAGCTACTACTACTACTGCTGCTGCTGCTGCTGCTGCTACTGCTGCTGCTGCTGCTGCTGCTGCTGCTGCTGCTGCTGCTACTTTCACTGATATTGTTATGGCTACTGGTACTGGTACTACTACTACTACTGCTACTGCTACTACTACTACTACTACTACTACTACTACTACTACTACTACTACTACTACTACTGCTGCTGCTGCTGCTGCTGCTGCTGCTGCTACTACTACTATTGCTACTTTCACTGATATTGTTATGGCTACTGGTACTGGTACTACTACTACTACTACTGCTACTACTACTACTACTACTACTACTACTACTACTACTACTACTACTACTACCACTACTACTGCTGCTGCTGCTGCTGCTGCCACTGCTACTGCTGCTGCTGCTGCTGCTGCTACTACTACTACTACTATTGCTACTTTCACTGATATTGTTATGGCTACTGGTACTGGTACTACTACTACTACTGCTACTACTACTACTACTACTACTACTACTACTACTACTACTACTACTACTACTACTACTACTACCACTACTAATTCGTGTGGTTGTGAGTCGGGTGGTTGGAAGCTGGTCTGGTGAAAGAGGATTTTTGTCCTCTGGATCGTAGACCAGTGGGTAGAGCACTCGGCTCCCAAACGCTAGGCAGAAGGTGCCGGAGAATTGCCAGGTTCGAACCCCACTCGGGTCGAATGATTAAAAAGGTAAAATTACATTCTAGATGATGAATGAGCTACTTCCTAGTGCCAGTGTGTCGTCAAAGACAGGGTTCATAGAACTAATGCTTGACAATAATATAAACTGCATACTTGCGAGTGCCTAGTGATGTAGCAGGAGAGATCTCAGAAACGTAAAAGTAAAAATATCTTAAATGTACAACATCAATTCCAGTCAATTCGTGTGGTTGTGAGTCGGGTGGTTGAAAGTTGGTCCGGTGAAAGAGGTTTTCTGTCCTCTGGATGGTGGGCCAGTGGGTAGAGCACTCGGCTCCCAAACGCTAGGCGGAAGGTGCCGGATAATTGCCAGGTTCGAACCCCACTCGGGTCGAAAATCGAAAAATGTAAAATTACATTCCAGATGATGAATGTGCTACTTCCTAGTGCCAGTGTGTCGTTGCCTTAGGCAACACCAGTCTTCAGCCAAATTGGTTTCAAAATATTCAATAGCGTACGTATATCATGACTGTAAAACGTGGATTATAGCTGAGTAAAATGCGATAATTGTTTTTGATTTGGGGGGCTACTTATTTTTGGGGCCCCGTAACTGTAGCCCCGTTATCCCGAGCCTTAACCTGTCTCTGCAGACACATTGCAAGTATGACGGTAATCTATTGCATCACTTGATGGGTTTTTTTAAATCGCGTTGCTGCAGATTGATAATCTAGCGGGCAACAGTAATTGTAAATAACGTCGACAGCATTCGAAATGGAATGGTTAGCTCTTTCACAAACTGGCCTCGCAGCGGTCTTGAGAAATGATGAACTGCAGAACAAATCTAGTTTCTATCCCTGGAATAACTGGCGCGGTAACCGAGCCAGTTATTCCTGCGGTGGATTAAAACAAATCACCTGTTGTTCTGCAAATGAACATCATTTATGAGAAAATTTAGTTTTTTTACCAATTCGAACGTCAAGTTGTTAAGAAGTTGATTACATCTCAATCAATCTGCGTTATCGTGTATCGATTGTCGTGCATTATAAAATGTTCCGTAACCCCTGAAAAGCCAATTTCTCTCAGAACCATTAAACTGAACAAAAATAGATAAATGCGCAGAGATCTTTCTTGATTTGTTAGCCACGCTGTAGAAGACAGGGACCATTGCAGAGTTACGATCTGTCACTCACGTATATGACGTCATAATCAATTACGTCACATCTATGCGGGCGTCACACTCAAAATGTGAGAGAGAGGGAGAGTGTGTGAGAGAGAGAGAGAGCGAGAGGGATGAGGGGGAGGGAGGGGTGGGGGGGGAGTGGTTGATTTGGGGCGTGGGTGAGTGAGTGTGTGAGTGTGTGGGTGGGTGAGTGGGTGAGAGGGTGAGTGAGTGATATATTTTCTGTTGGTCTGCAAATGAATATCATCTATGAGAAAATTTAGTGTGTGATCGAGTGAGCGAGCGAGCGAGAGAGAAATCTAGGGATGTAGGGAGACAGGAGGTGGGGAGGGATGGAGGGAGGGAGGGGTGGAGGGAGGGAGGGCGGGAGGAAGGGAGGGAGGGAGGGACGGAGAGAGAGAGAGAGAGAGAGAGAGAGAGAGAGAGAGAGAGAGAGAGAGAGAGAGAGAGGTGTTGTTATTTTTATCGCCACGTTTTTAAAAAAACGTCGGGGATATGAAAATCTCCTCCGTCCGTCTGCCCGTCTGTTCGTCCGTCTGCCCGTCCATTCATCACGAATTTAACCAAATTTAGTATGTGGGCTACTCATACAACGTTTAGATTTGGCTCCGCCCACATTACGGCAGGGCATGGGTCAATAGGTTATATTGATTATAGCGCATCTCTTCCGAACTCGTGGGACGGAACTCACTCAAATTTGGTATGAGAGTTTCCCATATGAATTTGGAGTGCAGGAAAACATTTACATTTGACTCCGCCCCCTGTGGGTTGGTTGTGGGGCCAAAAGTATACAGCGGTTAACGTGGGGATTTGCAATGACGCGCCATCGACCGAACAATCTAGTTCTTATTGATTTCGAATCCCACCCCCCCCCCCCACCAATTCCTTGCCAATAGACCTTTCCCACATTAGCATATTTTGAGAAAACACCTTCCCAGAATACATTGCGCATACCACTTCTGGCCGGTAAACGCGATAGCCGACTTGCAAACAGCATTGCTTTACTATTGGAATCAGATACAACGCACTTTAAGAAGTTTATATGAAGAACTAATTTCATAATGTTATTGAAGTCATACATCATTGGAAAGCTAAGCCAATTTTCGATACATTTCTGTATTCGTTTTTAGTTTTGTAAAATTCAATACAGTTGACTGTAATTTTAAAATAGCCCCTATTGTCCACTTGATTTAATGAGTCTAAGTATAATGGTGTATTTTATATACGCAAATAATCCAGTGAAAGTTTTACAAAGATATAAAAACTTTCTAATGATGTATGACGTAAATAGTATAGCGAATTTAGTTTATCAGGAACGGTATAAACCGCGGTGTATTTTAGTGCAATAGTAATTCTTTCCGGTCAGCAGTTCTGCTCTGCGCGTTGATTTAGGGGAATCCCGGCGTAATGACATCGATGTGTAAAAGGTGTACTCGCTTCATATTCCCCATATGCCATTATGTGGCCTGGGGGTGTAAATAAAATAATCTGAAATCTGAAAATCTGAGCTTACATAATTCCGAGCATTTTGCGTCTAAATAGTTGCTGCTGTGGTCAAATCACCCGCATTATGCCCGGTAAATTAACTCGGTAGATCATTAATAAAGATGATGATGAGTGCAGAGCGGATAGCTCATCCTTGCAAAGCAGTTTCCCATAGTTGGACGAGCTTGCCTTTTTGCCATTTCAGATTAAACCTTTTCCGAGATGCTTCTGAATGAGGTCCTACTTTCAGAATGCTTTCGTCAAGTCGAAGGAAGTAGTTAGCAGCTTCTTCTTTTACAAAGAAATTCTCGATATACTTAATTACATATGTAACCTCGTCATCCGTACTTCCGTACATTCTGAATCCTGACTGGCAGTCGTCTATTGCATGACGTCTCTTTCCTTGCACTTCTCTAGTATGGCACTATCTCTGCTTCTTTCCACTCCTGGAGGAAGGCGGACTTATGGCAAATCTGGTTAGGTAGTTGGAGAAGCCTAGATCCTCCGAGTTGTCCAAGATACATGAGAAACTAATTTGCTGCCTCATCTGGTTTTGAGGCGTTTGCTCTTTTTCGGTTTCCTATTGGCTACTTGCTAGCTTGTTTGAGATCAGAAGCCTGAATGTATGTAGTCAGTATATCAGGTACTGTTGTGGATAAAGCTCTGCCCATCCATGATCTAATGGATGAATCCAGTTTTAGCCATACTACGCCCATCTCTAGCAAGGCTCCTCCCATGCGTTGCCAGTGCTGTGATCGACCACCTCCCCAAGCACTATCTATATATCCCCTCGTGTGTCAACTTAACCCCTTAATGGTCAAATTGACAAAAACAACAACTATACAATATATATATATATATATATATATATATATATATATATATATATATATATATATATATATATATATATATATATATATATTTGTAGATTTTGTGCCAATAAATAATCTGAACCTGAATCTGAATCTGTTTATTAAATAGTAAAGACATACAGTTCGTACAACAAAGCTTAGTCCGTCATCAATTAAGCGTCCGTGACGAACTTAGTTACGTCATTAATGACGTAATCGATTATGACGTCATATAATTGATGGCGAAAGTGACATCCTCCATTACCGACTCGGTTTCTTAATAGACCTTTCCCACATTATCGTATTTTGGGAAAATACCTTCCCAGAATGCAGCGCGCTACATCGGGCTAGGAACTGCGATAGGCCACGCTCAAACAGCATTACTTTACTATTGGAATCAGATACAACACACATTAAGCAGGTCATATAAAGAACTAAATTCATAATATTATTGAAGTCATACATCATTGGAAAGCTAAGCCAATTTTCTATTCATTTCCGTATTCATTTTTATAGTTTTGTAAAATTTAACACACTTAATTGTAATTTTAAAATATCCCCTATTGTTCTAGGTATACTGGTGTATTTTATATAGCCTACGCAAGTAACTCAGTGAAAATTTTACAAAAATAAAAAAGATTTAATACGCTTTGGTTTAAACGTGATTTATTTTGTTCAGATGGAAGCACGATAAGACTTAGAGTCTTATGCCCGTGTCTCCCATACACATACAGATTATTCAAAACTTTTTTACAACAAAATGGCGGCAAATCATAATAGTTTAATTAATTGTAGTCTATTAGTGTGCATAAGTGTGTGGATGTTGAGTGTGAGGTGGGGGGAGAGTAGGAAGAAATACCGAGATAGAGAGAGGGGGAAAGGGGGGGGGGGGGGGAGAGAGGGTGAGAGATAGAGAAGCGAGGAATGAGATCAAATGGAAGAATAGCAGAGGTGAGCTCTAGGTGCTGCCTTCGCCCCGACCTGTACGTGTTGGGCTGCTGTCCATTTACCACTTAAACTATAAGTTCGCGAACGGGAAGCTACTGAAAGCGGTTGGTGTTAATTATGTATTGACATACCGTATTACAGATCAGTTTGTTCATTTCCAAGTTGGCAGTGTAAGCCCCGTATAATACGCTTTCGGATGATGTATGACACATAATATAGTGATTTTAGTTTATCATAGGAACGGCTTAAATTGCAGTATATAGTGCAATAGTAACTCAATGTCCGTCAGCTGCTTGTTAGCGCCTTTACCAGCCAACAGTTTTGCCCTGGGAGTTGATTTAGGGAATCTCGTCGTAATGACGTCAATGTGGGGAAAGGTGTATTCATGAATCCTGGGTCCGTTCAGGAGAGCGAATATTTTCCGTTCGCCGAGCAATTGATAGGTCACGTGGTACGTTCGCACTCCTGAACGAGCTGTTTGCCGAACGTTCGCGGCGAACGTTTTGTGGCGAGGCGAACAACTTTATAGGTGACTCGCCATGATTTGCCGTGAAAACAAAGATGGCGGCAAAATATACAGCATCGTCAATTGAGACACATTGATTGTCAATTTAACCATAAATAATGCATACCAATGCGTTCTTAGCGATCGTAGTGTTATGTTAGTCCTCAACAAATATGTGTGTGCTTGTAGATTGTTTCTGAGACCCTGATATTCATTATGACGTAATAATTATGACATCAGAATGCATCGGATCTGACAAAAAGTTAACCCTCATAACGTCGTACCCTCTCAAACGCTCTCTCTCTCTCTCTCTCTCTCTCTCTCTCTCTCTCTCTCTCTCTCTCTCTATATATATATATATATATATATATATATATATATATATATATATATATATATATATATATATATATATATATATATATATATATATATATATATATAAAATATATATATATATATATATATATATATATATATATATATATATATATATATATATATATATATATATATATATATATATATATATATATATATATATATATATATATATATATATATATATATATATTATATATATATATATATATATATATATATATATATATATATATATATATATATATATATATATATATATATATATATATAGGTGCGAAAGGACGATTAGTATAAGGTGTAATCATCAACATATCACGAAAAAGCATGGATATGTATCAACTAAATAATATACTGAACCTCAAGTGGATACATGCATCTTCCAAACGGTGCATAAATTTAGGTCAACGGCACGCCTATAATTACACAATATATCAAATACTTGGCAGAAATGCGATATCATTTCACGTAGAACTTATACATTTTACCGACTCCACAGTTTTGATAAACAACAGCGAATCTTGGAGTCGGGTAATTGAGAAATAGCATATTTGGTACCCGTTTAAACACGATCGTTTGCAGCTTGCAATAGAAATGAATGATTACAAATCTGTATCCAGTAACATTGGGTTTCAACAGGAGTTTTTCAAAACAGAACTTATATTAGCTATATTTGTGGGAGGTTTTTGGTTGTCACTTTCCGGATTTTCTTTCTCGGTCAGGCTTCTCTGATAATTTTGGTATGTAGACGAGTTTTATATAGGACGAATTGACTGAATATTTTAACATTGATATTTGTAACTAGGGACTCGTTTCCACCAAATGGAACCGGATAACTGCTCTAACGAACTTGACCATTTTGAAATTTGTAAACATTGCGCAACGAAATGGATGGGTTCTGTTGAATTGAATCGAAGGTAGTCTTACTAACATTTATATCAACCAAAAGTGGCGAATTGTCGGTTTATTGAAATAATTCACAACTTCTTTATACAAATTGATGTGCATCTCATATGAAATTAAGGTAGTATTGAATACTTTATAAATGTCACATTTTGTTACGTATATTAGTTTGACGGGGAGTGTCGTCGGATAACCTAAATGTGTTCGTATATTATGAAATTCCTGGTGTAGTTATGTCGAAATGCTATACAGCGTCGGATAGATATATGTATCCGCTTTAAGCGCAACATATTATTTAGTAAATAAACTTCATTGGTTTTATGTCAGTCCAGAGGAATCGTAGTAGCATCAAAACGCCAATCGCAACTGATGCAAACCTTTAGTCTTATATATAAATAGGAGAGGACACGACGTCACGCTAAAATTGCCTATGGCTCGTCGAAGTTACGCGTGACAACTCGTTGAAGGCGAATATAGTCCGCGACGAACAGCGAACGTTCGCCGAACATTTTCCTTCCTGAACTCACTCCTGTTCTCATCAGCACTCAGCCATCCTATTCGCAGCAATCGCGCCTGAGAATTATGCTCCCACTGTTTTATGCCCTACCTTTGTAACGTAACAGTATCATCTTATTTATATATCGACTCTTCGAGTTACCAGATCTTTGTGGAATCATTTACACAATTTATAACGACTTCACCTTTTCTCTCAAGCTTCTTCTACTCTTTAAATATCTCTTTCTTAACCCCTCGTGTGTCAACTTAACCCCTTAATGGTCAAACTGACAAAAAACAACTCTGCAGTGGTCCTCGGACATGCCTATTTGAAAGGCCTTAGAGAAGAGTATTTTTGTAAATTTACCACTAGAATGACTGGCTCGGTAACCGAGCCAGTCATTCTAGTGGTAAATTTTCAAAATACTATTCCCTCGGCCTGCAGATAGGCATTTAAAAACTTAAATTTTCTTTACCATTACCCCTTTAATTGTCAATCCGGGGTAAAATTCAGTGGTAAATTTACAAAAATAGTCTTCTAAAATTAAAATATCTTGAAAAATATTGACCATGGCAAAAAGTTTAATTGATATATCAAGTAGTATTGTGACTGACTGGCCGACTGACCGACCGACTGCCCAATCGCCAGCCTCCACGAGCAGTCAAAAGTGTGCGACAGTATATTTCTTGAACTGTAACATAATTTTCGTATTTAGCCTTTCGGGTTCAAATGGTTAATAGCCCTCGGCGACAGCTCTGATTGAGGATGGTTCAGTTTCTGTGGTTAACCTTATTTCAATGACACTTTTGTAAACCTTTTTATTGGAAAATACAAAATCTCGAATTTTTGCTGCGCCATAAACGGGTCTATTCAAACACGGTTGATTTGAAAATGTGTCACCATACATCGTTTCTATGGTTTCAAACATTTGGCATTACAAATTGTGCATCTCGGCTAGTCATCAATTTTCGAATCTATTAATAGATGGTGTTGAAAGGATTCTTCTTCAAACTAAACGAATTAACCTCTTTCTTGCGGACTTCTTACGGCATTGGCAGACAGAATTATAGTGTCATGTAGCCCTATGACCTTTATTGATCCCCCGCTGGCCGATGTGGCACGACCCACGTCATCCATCCCTTTACGATACATGATGACCTTGTATAGATACATTCGAACGTAAACTATGTGGACCATCAAAAAGTGGTCACTAAGGACAGGTGAATGCGGGGTGGGTTCAGTAGGGTAGGGTGTGGTGGGTGGGTTAGACCTGCCGGTCAATTATATGACGTCATGATCAAAATACGCCACTTGTTAGCTGACATCGCAGTCAAATAGCGTAGACCGGTCACGAAAGTGGCGCAGTTCTGCCAGAAGAAGGTGTAATTGTGAATTCACAATTTCATAAACATTCTCATGAAAATTAAAAACTAATTTGACTTGCTTACTATATAGCAGCTGCCATGCAGTCGAATTAGATTCAACTGTAGATTTGCTTTAAAATTGAGATGCTGGTACATGTATATACTTCGGCGAGGCTTAACAATGGGTACCTCTATTCATTCACTATAGAGTATGGCTTTACAAGGTCAAAGGTCACGGGCAATGTGACCTTGATACAAAACTGGGTTTTTTTTCAATGTTAAGTTTTTGCGTTTAGCAAAACTTCTTGGCTTATCTTTCAGGATTGGTTAATCCTATTCGAAGTAAACTTGGATCCATTGTTACCTATGATGTAGGAAGCAGCATGCTGACACTGAAGTCACACCGTCGAAGGTCAAGGTCATTCTGACCTCTACAAAACTTTATTTTTCAATGTTAAGTTTTTAGGCTCAGCAAAACAAATCATGTTATATTTCGGGATTATTTAACCCTAATGGAACACAACTTGGGTACATGGTTGCTTATGCCAAGAAGATACAGGATGGTGACATCTAGGTCACCCGGTCAAAGGTCAAGGTCATTCTAACATGACCTAGGCTTTTTCAACCTTAAGTTTTTCCATCAGCAAATCATTTATATTTCAGGATTGGTTAATCCTATTGGAACTAAACTTGAATCCATAGTTACGTATAACGTTAAGAAGCAGCATGATAACACGGAGGTCACAAGGCCAACGGTCAATGCCACTGTGACAAACAAGAGACATGCGAGACATTTAATTCTGCGGAATCCTTGTTTTGTTATCCGTGTTCTTTTCAGATTATCAATATTTGTTCGGGTTTTCTGATGTTTTCGGATTTTCCAAATTTTTTCAGAACACGTCAAAAGTTGTGGCATTTCTAAATATGGTAACACTGTATTACAATTTTAAACAAATCTGACCAGCAGTTTCCACAATATGCACAGGTCCAGGTTTTGATCAAATACCGATCTTGATATGTTATCCAGATCATGGCTAATGTTCGGAAATTCTCTTGCATGGCAAGTTTCTCAGTTGTGTTAAATTTGCGGTAATTCTGATCAGTATGTTTTAGATACAGACCGACCGACCGACCATGCGACGGACGGATGGACTGACGGATGGGCGGGTGGGCGGTCGGACGGCCGGGCGGACGGCCGGGCGGACAGAGGAAGGGAGGGAGGGACGGACAGACGGATGGACGGGCCGGCGGGCGGGCAGGCAGGCAGGCAGGCACGCATACGTGCAGTCACGCAGGCACGTAGGCAGGCAGGCGCGCATGCAGGCCTCGCATAGCGAGGGTAATGAGCAGGAATTTAATCGATATAAGACACTTGATTTGGAACCCATGAGTAGAATATATCCCTCGCATACATAGCGGCCTTTATCTTTGGGGATGCCACTTCCTTCAGTTCATTCAAAAATGAGAGATAGCATTAAGATAGCTGGTAAGAGGACTCCCACCCACCCCACCCCACCCACCCCACCCCATCCCGAGAATTAAATTTATTCATACTGGATAGAATTCTTCATCCCAGTCAGCCCACACAGATACGATGCACATTTTATTTTTGCTAGAAACCATCTGCTATTTCCGATATGAACGTTATTTGGTCTTCTGCCGATCGATAGCATCCACACACCAGGTCTTTCATCACTGGACTGGACCGTTTCTATTTATGCCACGCCCATTTCCAGCTAAGCTCCACCTACGTTGTACGCGTGTTAGAATCGAATTATATACTTTGAACCCCGAGTTCCAAGAATCCTAATTTCAAGATAATTATACAGGTAAGCTGTTGAATATTTTGAAACTAATATTGCTTGGCGTTGTTGCTGCCTATGCCAACAACAGCTACCAGCCAAATTAGTTTCAAAATGTTCAACAGAATGTTTGTTAAACAATAAATTCACCGATGACATAATACAATTCACCTTTCCAGAGTACCCATCTATCATATGACGCCATATGACGTCATAATAAGCGGTGTGTAGGATGGCGTCATAATCATTACGTCATAAATGATTCTATTTGACCCGTCTTTGACTCTTAATAGTCCGACACGTTGTTAATAGTCCGACGCGTTGCAGGAATTGTATGTTTTTGCTATTTAATAAACACGCTGTTGAATATTTTGAAACTAATTTGACTGGGCGTTGTTGCTGCCATACAGCGCCCAGTCAAATTAGTTTCAAAATATTCAACAGCTTACCCGTTCAGCTTTCTGGAAATTGATAGTCAGGGAGTTCAGGGATCGATCGATCGATCCCAATACGAGCGTGATGTGGGTGGAGCTTAGCTAGAGCTGTGAAGGGCCTAGCTAAAATTGTAAAGGTCCATTCATCACGCTCAACAATGGAGACAAAATCCCAGTGTGACACCCTCCTGGCGGACGTTCAGAGCTTCGTGACAGAGCTACATAATGCCGATTGTTGCATAAGCTATAACTATACTGACGTTATTGATTTTGACGCCAGAT
Source organism: Chaetoderma sp. LZ-2023a (assembly GCA_034401795.1). Classification (NCBI taxonomy): domain Eukaryota; kingdom Metazoa; phylum Mollusca; class Caudofoveata; order Chaetodermatida; family Chaetodermatidae; genus Chaetoderma; species Chaetoderma sp. LZ-2023a. The sequence goes on along the minus strand of CM067369.1, from coordinate 112,868,883 downwards.
ACATTAGCGACAGGCCGGACCCCTTCATTAAACGTCCGCTTTCCCTAGGTACCACTTTAGTTTTTGATCTATGGCATCGACACTTTCCAAATTTGCAGATGCAACAGTGTATCTGTATTTGCCAACTTTTGTTATTTGTGTGCCCTTTGTTACATTTTAATACTAATAGATAAATATCGATACATTTATTAATTTTATTAAAATATGTCGTGACTAAATTCTCAAACAATCAGAAAAAGCCTGCTACGTTTTTATACCCGCTTCATCAGTCGTATAGACACACTCAAATTTTATTGGTGTGTTGGAAAGGTAGCCATACATGTAAGCCGTTGAAACTAATTTAACGCGAAAATGTTGTTGCCGTTGTTTCAACTTATTGAACACGGTATTTAGTGATAAAGAATTCCTTGTATCTGACAGCATGTGCCATCACGTACCTAACCGTTAACCCTTGCCACTCTGATGTCAATAATCCATCTTTTACTGAGTCAATATCAAAGAAACTGGTGTACATTTTTCAACAATTTTGGTGGAAGATGTTGCTGTCTACGACAGCACCATCTCCCACCAAATTTGTTGAAAAATTAACACCAGTTCATCTTTTAAATTAATTTGAAAACTGACACCAGAGTGGTAAGAACTAAAGGGATAATCATGTCATCTCCAGTCGAATGATGTATTTGACTGATAGATTGTGGAATAGAGATTCCAGATCAATCAGTTTTAGAGATTGATTGATTTATTCCACAATAAGCAATAGGCCCTTGAGTGTACATTTAAAACATATATAGTTCAGCGCGTGTATGATGACGTCATAATCATTACGTCACAAATGGTTCCATATAGACAGTCATCAAATCTCAGAGTCTGACACGTTGTATAAATTGTATGTCTTTGTAATTCTTTGCTATTTAATAGACATTATATAAATATAATGTCTATTAAATAGCAAAGAATTACAAAGAAATACAATTTATACAACGTGTTAGACTCTGAGATTTGATGACTGTCTATATGGAACCCTTTGTGACGTAATGATTGTGACGTCATCATACACGCGCTGAACTGATTATGACGTCATACTAGGTCAGATGATGAATGGATACTTTGGAAAGGTGAATTCGTACGTGTCCGACTATTAATCGTTTAAGACTGACTATATCGAGGCATTCATGGCGCCATGATTGTGACGTCATCTTACAGATCACGTAGTTGATTATGACGTCATATGACCAAGGGATATACTTGGAAGGGTCCATTTTATCATGTATATATCTTAAAGGTGTATATCCACAGCAGAATTCCCGAAAACAAAACTGCTAAAACCACATGCTCCTGGAGGCCTAAACTGTGCACCCAGATGCAATAAAACGAAATAAATCCCAGCACACGATGATTTGACTACGCATATTAATTAATATAATTTCTTTAAGCTGCCAAATTGAATTAGAGGCACGAGTCTGCCATTCAAATTCACAACTAACCTTACGAAATTTATTTATATGGAATGAAATCACATGCGCCATGACTCACCCCGCCCTACTGCATCGAGGTACGCAATCCAAGCCCCCCAAAGCACATAATCTCAACAATTCTATTCTCAAGCATTCTGGCGCGAGCATGCACCTTTAATTACTGTAAGTTGTATTGATTGGCTCGTGTTATTTATGATGATTTGCCTAAACAGGCAAAAATACAAATAAATATCATATCATATCATATCTAGGATAAAAGAAATGGCCGAACGCTCACCCGGAACATAGGACATTAGATATGTTCGGTTATATTTATTACAATTACGTGCGTTTGGCGCTGCGTTAACGCTGCCTTATGGGCGTCTACTTTTTGTTTCTTAAACGCAAACATAGCTCACATTTTACAATCCATTCACGTGACGCAATATGCCCCATATGAAAAAAAATTTCCCGATCTGGACCACGCCGTCAAAGGACGATATTCATGCCTTAATATCTAAATGAAGACTCCCATAAATTACCGTTCAACCAATCAAAAAGTCCTAGCCTGCCTGTCTCTGTATATACGCTCCATCATATGTGTGCAGTCTCTAGTTTGGCAGAGCGATGTAAAATAAACCAAATAGAAAATCTGTTGACTATTTTTAAACTAGTCTAGTGCAACAACAATTTCCAATCAAATTAGTTTCAAAATAGTCAACAACTTCCCTACACGTGCTTTGCTATAACCGTCTCAATCATACAGACCAAGTGCACCCTAATTGCCTATTCAACTGGATCGTTATTACATAATAAAAAATGTATTGTATCTGCACCTATATGACGTCACAGACTATTGCTTAAGGTGACAAAATGGCGGCGCCTGCGAACTGAAGTTATTGGGATATTAAAAGACATTATTCCTTTAAGTTGTAGTATGTGATAGCATGCAAAACAGATACAAGAAATCCCGTATGATTAATGTTTAAGATAACCTGTCCACGGTCTCAAAACTTGTGGCTTTAAAACTGTGCATCTGGGTTAGTCGTGGATTTCTAAAGCTATTAATAGATCTTGCTGAAAGGTTTCTTCTCGAATCTAAACGAATTAAGCTGTTTCTTGCAGGATTCCCTATCACATTGCAAACAGACATAATTATACTGTCGTATATGGCCTTGACTGACCCCGCTAGCCATCGGAGGCGTGTGAGTTGACTAGTACCCTTACCGGTATATGATTACCGTTTAGCAATCCGTGATAACGTACGCTAGCTACTGTGTCGGGACTTGGCCAATACCGGGCCGTATTGGCCCGGTGTTGGCCCAGTCCCGGCACAGTAGCCCGCAATATCATGGATGTGATGATAAAAATGTTTATATTACATCGTAACACCATATATGGCTACATGTCTACGGTAGTTGGAGCAACAGGGTCTATAGTCGTTAACATTGTAATGCTGGTGCCACAAAGATTTATTTAAGCACTTTGAAGAACTGTACTTTTAAAACCCAACATTACTAATCACGTCGCTACGGATAGATTTGTCTTCGTTCTACAATCTACACGAAGCAGACATAGTCTGAGTGCCATAGCCATTAACGTCCTTCTGATTATATGGTTAAGGAACGTCGATTTGCGGGCAAGGAGAGGACTATTTTTGGAAGCTTACAGCTGGAATGACTGGTACGGTGGCGCGAGCCAGTCATTCCAGTGGTGGATTTTCAGAAGAGGTCTCCTCTTTGTAAATGTACACTGACTAAGCAAAAATTTGAAATTCCTTGACAATTGACCCTTTTTCTTGTTTACCCTAATCAAAAACCGTATCCGTGCAGGTCTTCAACAATGTTCGTTTGCATGGCAACAGACAGCTACGCTATCCTTGCATGGATAAGTGCACAAATCTTATTCTTGACATTCTTGATCGTTACAGGGTTAAGGTAGACGTAGCTTTTTGAGCGCTCTGAAGCGCTGTTGACAATTTTTTCAATATATTTAGACAATTTAGTAAAGACGATAATAATGACAATAATATTGACAATGATGTTGATACTTGATAAGGATAATAATATTATGACATATAAATATTGTACTACTTCTTCCACTTGTGCCACGTTGTGGCTTGTGTGTAGATAAATAAATGAAAAATGAAAATGAATGGAAACGACGTTTACTGAATACTATTTGTGTATTCAGCAGCAACGATTTTCAGTCAACTCTGATCAATATATTCAGGTTTCATATTTATCTCCAGATTAAAAAGTGCTAACACCAAATTATCTGTAGACTGTTGCCGCAGTCGGATGAGACCTGCATGCCTCGGTGAGCCTGCTTCGGGACTGCTGGGTAAAGGATTTACATTGGGCCATATCATTATAAATATACACTTGTGAATGGCTATTTACTCTTGTCTTTGTTTAAACCTCTAATCCCCAAATCTAATCAAGAAAATTTCAATATTTTTCATAGAAAATATCCATTTGCAGACCAAGGGAAGACTATTTTTGATAATTTACCACTGGAATGACTCGCAACGAGCCAGTCATTGCAGTGGTAAACTTTCAAAAATAATCTTCTCTTGGTCTGCGAATGAACATTTTTCAAGACCATTGCAGAGGCCGTTTCTGGCTGATGTGAGTATTAAAGGGTTAAGCTATGGTGGTTATTTTGAAACAATCTAATTGAAAGTGGTACTTGTATTGACGGAACCGCAGCTTTCAGTCAAACCTGCTTAACATTTTCAACAGGTTTCAAATTTAACTATGTCACAACAAGGTATATAGGTGTTCATAATGAAATAGGTTAGTAAATAGACACCCCCCCCCCCCCATCCCAGCCCGACACTTATCTTTTAGTATGCGACAGTATAAATGGCTATCATCGTCGGCGGCGGCGGTGGTGGGCGGCGACGATGACGACGACGACGACGACGACAATGACGACAGCAGCATGTGCCTCGATGACGTCGTTGAGGACGACGACGACGATGACCATGACGACCACGACGACGACCACGACGACGATGATCATGACATCCACAACGACAATGATGACCACGATAACCACAACGACATGGACGACCACCACAACGACGACGACGACCATGACAACAACCATCACGACGAGTCAACGACGACCACCACGACGATGACCAAAACCATGACCAAGACGATAACTACGGGACGGCGATGACGACCATAACGACTACCATAACGATGACCAGGACGGCCACGACGACGACCACAACGATGACCATGACGACCACGAAAACGGCCACAACGACGATGATGACGACAACCACGCCGGCTACCACGACAACCAACACCACCACGACGATGCCCACAAGGACGACGCCCACAAGGACGATGCCCACAAGGACGACGGCGACAACCAACACCACCATGACCACAACCACCACCACCAAGACCAAAACCACAACCACCACATCGACGATGACGAAGACGTGGGGAGCAGCAGCAACAGGATGAAGAGAACTGGGAGGGGGAGGGGGTTGGGGTTGGTGGTGGTGGCTGTCAGAATATATGTAAACATGTATTAATGACACTACGACGGCATACACAAAAAAGAAATTATAAATGTCTTGTACTTAACTTCAACGAGGCTTTACTTCGCATAGCATCAATGTTATGAGGTAACACATGGGTTGAATTCGAATTTTTAAACTACAATTTTCACAGATTCCAAAATTATTGTTTTTCACTAGAGACTATTTTGAAAATAATTTACTCACAAATAACTCCAGAAACGTTTGCTAATTATTGGCTACCTTATTGAGAATTGGTACATGTGGGAACGAACTATTTCTATTTCGACTTTGAAATACGTATGCCTCAAGACTTTGAAGTGGAAAGTACCATTGCGCTATACGCGAGGGAAATCAACTCTGCCTCGATTATAGCACAAATCCGCAAGCTTATGTGGTTACCTCCCTTGCATTCATAATTCGCTTTCGATTACGTAGCCTACTATGCGGACAAGGAGCCTTATTCATAAAAGGCACGCATGCTTTAGCTTGAGCGCAAATGGCACGTTAACACCACGCAACTATTTCGTCGGTACTCAAGAAGACCACGCTATTTTAGAGTGGACGCAAACTGTCACGCTAACTGACCATTTTTTTGCGGGAGCTATTATGAGTCCCGCAAACATCGCTGAACAGCGAGACATTGGCGTTACTACTAGCTGTGGATGAGTACATTCGTAAAAAGTTACAAAGGAATAGGATATTTCACATGTGAAGTTCTCTACATAAATAGTAGTAGTAGTAGCAGCAGCAGCAGCAGCAGCAGCAGCAGCAGCAGTAGCAGTAGCAGTAGCAGTAGCAGTAGCAGTAGCAGCAGCAGCAACAACAGCAACAGCAGCAGCAGTAGCAGTAGCAGTAGCAGTAGCAGTAGCAGTAGTAGTAGTAGTAGTAGTAGTAGTAGTAGTAGTAGTAGTAGTAGCAGTAGCAGCAGTAGCAGCAGCAGCAGCAGCAGTAGTAGTAGTAGTAGCGGCGGCGGCGGCGGCGGCTGCGGCGACAACGGCGGCAGCAACCGCGGCGGCGGCGGTGACGACGACGACGACAACTACAGCAGCAGCAGTAGCAACAGCAGCAGTGGCTCTAGCAAAAGTAGCAGCAATAGTACTAGCAGTAGAAGTAGCAGCAGTAGGAATAGAAGCAGTAAGAATAGCAGCGGTAGGAATTGCATACAGTGGGAAAAACAGCAGAAGTAATAGCAGCAGTGGTAATAGCAGCAGTAGGAATAGTCGTAGCAAGAATAGCAGCAGTATGAATAGCAGCGGTATTAATAGCAGCCGTATAAATAGCAGCAGTAGTAATAGCAGCAGTAGTAATAGCAGCAGTAGTAATAGCAGCAGTAGAAATAGCAGCAGTAGTAATAGCAGCAGTAGGAATAGCAGCAGCAGGAATAGCAGCTGTAGGAATAGCAGCAGTAGGAATAGCAGCAATAGGAATAGCAGCAGTAGTAATAGCAGCAGTAGTAATAGCAGCAGCAGGAATAGCAGCAGCAGGAATAGCAGCAGTAGAAATAGCAGCAGTAGGAATAGCAGCTGTAGGAATAGCAGCAGTAGGAATAGCAGCAGCAGGAATAGCAGCTGTAGGAATAGCAGCAGTAGGAATAGCAGCAATAGGAATAGCAGCAGTAGAAATAGCAGCAGTAGGAATAGCAGCAGTAGAAATAGCAGCAGTAGGAATAGCAGCAGCAGGAATAGCAGCTGTAGGAATAGCAGCAGTAGGAATAGCAGCAATAGGAATAGCAGCAGTAGTAATAGCAGCAGTAGTAATAGCAGCAGCAGGAATAGCAGCAGCAGGAATAGCAGCAGTAGAAATAGCAGCAGTAGGAATAGCAGCTGTAGGAATAGCAGCAGTAGGAATAGCAGCAGCAGGAATAGCAGCAGCAGGAATAGCAGCAGTAGTAATAGCAGCAGTAGTAATAGGAGCAGCAGGAATAGCAGCAGCAGGAATAGCAGCAGTAGTAATAGCAGCAGTAGTAATAGCAGCAACAAGAGTAGCAGCAGTATAAATATCAGCAGTAGGAATAGCAGCAGAAGTAATAGCAGCAGCAGGAATAGCAGCAGCAGGAATAGCAGCAGTAGGAATAGCAGCAATAGGAATAGCAGCAGCAGGAATAGCAGCTGTAGGAATAGCAGCAGTAGGAATAGCAGCAATAGGAATAGCAGCAGCAGGAATAGCAGCAGCATGAATAGCAGCAGTAGAAATAGCAGCAGTAGGAATATCAGCAGCAGGAATAGCAGCTGTAGGAATAGCAGCAGTAGGAATAGCAGCAATAGGAATAGCAGCAGCAGGAACAGCAGCTGTAGGAATAGCAGCAGTAGGAATAGCAGCAACAGGAATAGCAGCAGTAGTAATAACAGCAGTAAGCAGTAGGAATAGCAGCCGCAGGACTAGCAGCTGTAGGAATAGCAGCAGCAGGAAAAGCGGCAGTAGGAATAGCGGCAGTAGTAATAGCAGCTGTAGGAATAGCAACAGTAGGAATATCAGCAATAGGAATAGCAGCAGTAGTAATAGCAGCAGTAGGAATAGCAGCAGTAGTAATAGCAGCAGTAGTAATAGCAGCAGTAGGAATAGCAGCAGTAGTAGTATCAGCTGTAGGAATAGCAGCAGTAGGAATAGCAGCAATAGGAATAGCAGCAGTAGTAATAGCAGCAGCAGGAATAGCAGCTGTAGGAATAGCGGAAGTAGTAATAGCAGCTGTAGGAATAGCAGCAGTAGGAATAGCAGCAGTAGGAATAGCGGCAGTAGTAATAGCGGCTGTATGAATAGCAGCAGTAGGAATAGCAGCAGCAGGAATAGCAGCAGCAGGAATAGCAGCAGTAGTAATAGCAGCAGCAGGAATAGCAGCAGCAGGAATAGCAGCAGTAGTAATAGCAGCAGTAGTAATAGCAGCAGCAAGAATAGCAGCAGTAGGAATATCAGCAGTAGGAATAGCAGCAGAAGTAATAGCAGCAGCTCGAATAGCAGCAGCAGGAATAGCAGCAGTAGAAATAGCAGCAGTAGAAATATCAGCAGCAGGAATAGCAGCTGTAGGAATAGCAGCAGTAGGAATAGCAGCAACAGGAATAGCAGCAGTAGTAATAACAGCAGTAGGAATAGCAGCAGCAGGAATAGCAGCTGTAGGAATAGCAGCAGCAGGAAAAGCGGCAGTAGGAATAGCGGCAGTAGTAATAGCAGCTGTAGGAATAGCAACAGTAGGAATATCATCAATAGGAATAGCAGCAGTAGTAATAACAGCAGTAGGAATAGCAGCAGCAGGAATAGCAGCTGTATGAATAGCAACAGTAGGAATATCAGCAATAGGAATAGCAGCAGTAGTAATAACAGCAGTAGGAATAGCAGCAGTAGTAATAACAGCAGTAGGAATAGCAGCAGCAGGAATAGCAGCTGTAGGAATAGCAGCAGCAGGAAAAGCGATAGTAGGAATAGCGGCAGTAGTAATAGCAGCTGTAGGAATAGCAACAGTAGGAATATCAGCAATAGGAATAGCAGCAGTAGTAATAACAGCAGTAGGAATAGCAGCAGTAGTAATAACAGCAGTAGGAATAGCAGCAGCAGGAATAGCAGCTGTAGGAATAGCAGCAGCAGGAAAAGCGGCAGTAGGAATAGCGGCAGTAGTAATAGCAGCTGTAGGAATAGCAACAGTAGGAATATCAGCAATAGGGATAGCAGCAGTAGTAATAACAGCAGTAGGAATAGCAGCAGCAGGAATAGCAGCTGTAGGAATAGCAGCAGCAGGAAAAGCGATAGTAGGAATAGCGGCAGTAGTAATAGCAGCTGTAGGAATAGCAACAGTAGGAATATCAGCAATAGGAATAGCAGCAGTAGGAATATCAGCAATAGGAATAGCAGCAGTAGTAATAACAGCAGTAGGAATAGCAGCAGCAGGAATAGCAGCTGTAGGAATAGCAGCAGTAGTAATAGCAGCTGTAGGAATAGCAACAGTAGGAATATCAGCAATAGGAATAGCAGCAGTAGTAATAACAGCAGTAGGAATAGCAGCAGCAGGAATAGCAGCTGTAGGAATAGCAGCAGCAGGAAAAGCGATAGTAGGAATAGCGGCAGTAGTAATAGCAGCTGTAGGAATAGCAACAGTAGGAATATCAGCAATAGGAATAGCAGCAGTAGTAATAGCAGCAGTAGGAATAGCAGCAGTAGTAATAGCAGCAGCAGGAATAGCAGCAGTAGTAATAGCAGCAGTAGTAATAGCAGCAGCAGGAATAGCAGCAGCAGGAATAGCAGCAGTAGTAATAGCAGCAGTAGTAATAGCAGCAACAAGAGTAGCAGCAGTAGGAATATCAGCAGTAGGAATAGCAGCAGAAGTAATAGCAGCAGTAGGAATAGCAGCAGCAGGAATAGCAGCAGTAGGAATAGCAGCAATAGGAATAGCAGCAGCAGGAATAGCAGCTGTAGGAATAGCAGCAGTAGGAATAGCAGCAATAGGAATAGCAGCAGCAGGAATAGCAGCAGCAGGAATAGCAGCAGTAGAAATAGCAGCAGTAGGAATATCAGCAGCAGGAATAGCAGCTGTAGGAATAGCAGCAGTAGGAATAGCAGCAATAGGAATAGCAGCAGTAGTAATAGCAGCAGTAGTAATAGCAGCAGCAGGAATAGCAGCAGCAGGAATAGCAGCAGTAGAAATAGCAGCAGTAGGAATAGCAGCTGTAGGAATAGCAGCAGTAGGAATAGCAGCAGCAGGAATAGCAGCAGCAGGAATAGCAGCAGTAGTAATAGCAGCAGTAGTAATAGGAGCAGCAGGAATAGCAGCAGCAGGAATAGCAGCAGTAGTAATAGCAGCAGTAGTAATAGCAGCAACAAGAGTAGCAGCAGTATAAATATCAGCAGTAGGAATAGCAGCAGAAGTAATAGCAGCAGCAGGAATAGCAGCAGCAGGAATAGCAGCAGTAGGAATAGCAGCAATAGGAATAGCAGCAGCAGGAATAGCAGCTGTAGGAATAGCAGCAGTAGGAATAGCAGCAATAGGAATAGCAGCAGCAGGAATAGCAGCAGCATGAATAGCAGCAGTAGAAATAGCAGCAGTAGGAATATCAGCAGCAGGAATAGCAGCTGTAGGAATAGCAGCAGTAGGAATAGCAGCAATAGGAATAGCAGCAGCAGGAATAGCAGCTGTAGGAATAGCAGCAGTAGGAATAGCAGCAACAGGAATAGCAGCAGTAGTAATAACAGCAGTAAGCAGTAGGAATAGCAGCCGCAGGACTAGCAGCTGTAGGAATAGCAGCAGCAGGAAAAGCGGCAGTAGGAATAGCGGCAGTAGTAATAGCAGCTGTAGGAATAGCAACAGTAGGAATATCAGCAATAGGAATAGCAGCAGTAGTAATAGCAGCAGTAGGAATAGCAGCAGTAGTAATAGCAGCAGTAGTAATAGCAGCAGTAGGAATAGCAGCAGTAGTAGTATCAGCTGTAGGAATAGCAGCAGTAGGAATAGCAGCAATAGGAATAGCAGCAGTAGTAATAGCAGCAGCAGGAATAGCAGCTGTAGGAATAGCGGAAGTAGTAATAGCAGCTGTAGGAATAGCAGCAGTAGGAATAGCAGCAGTAGGAATAGCGGCAGTAGTAATAGCGGCTGTAGGAATAGCAGCAGTAGGAATAGCAGCAGCAGGAATAGCAGCAGCAGGAATAGCAGCAGTAGTAATAGCAGCAGCAGGAATAGCAGCAGCAGGAATAGCAGCAGTAGTAATAGCAGCAGTAGTAATAGCAGCAGCAAGAATAGCAGCAGTAGGAATATCAGCAGTAGGAATAGCAGCAGAAGTAATAGCAGCAGCTCGAATAGCAGCAGCAGGAATAGCAGCAGTAGAAATAGCAGCAGTAGAAATATCAGCAGCAGGAATAGCAGCTGTAGGAATAGCAGCAGTAGGAATAGCAGCAACAGGAATAGCAGCAGTAGTAATAACAGCAGTAGGAATAGCAGCAGCAGGAATAGCAGCTGTAGGAATAGCAGCAGCAGGAAAAGCGGCAGTAGGAATAGCGGCAGTAGTAATAGCAGCTGTAGGAATAGCAACAGTAGGAATATCATCAATAGGAATAGCAGCAGTAGTAATAACAGCAGTAGGAATAGCAGCAGCAGGAATAGCAGCTGTATGAATAGCAACAGTAGGAATATCAGCAATAGGAATAGCAGCAGTAGTAATAACAGCAGTAGGAATAGCAGCAGTAGTAATAACAGCAGTAGGAATAGCAGCAGCAGGAATAGCAGCTGTAGGAATAGCAGCAGCAGGAAAAGCGATAGTAGGAATAGCGGCAGTAGTAATAGCAGCTGTAGGAATAGCAACAGTAGGAATATCAGCAATGGGAATAGCAGCAGTAGTAATAACAGCAGTAGGAATAGCAGCAGTAGTAATAACAGCAGTAGGAATAGCAGCAGCAGGAATAGCAGCTGTAGGAATAGCAGCAGCAGGAAAAGCGGCAGTAGGAATAGCGGCAGTAGTAATAGCAGCTGTAGGAATAGCAACAGTAGGAATATCAGCAATAGGGATAGCAGCAGTAGTAATAACAGCAGTAGGAATAGCAGCAGCAGGAATAGCAGCTGTAGGAATAGCAGCAGCAGGAAAAGCGATAGTAGGAATAGCGGCAGTAGTAATAGCAGCTGTAGGAATAGCAACAGTAGGAATATCAGCAATAGGAATAGCAGCAGTAGGAATATCAGCAATAGGAATAGCAGCAGTAGTAATAACAGCAGTAGGAATAGCAGCAGCAGGAATAGCAGCTGTAGGAATAGCAGCAGTAGTAATAGCAGCTGTAGGAATAGCAACAGTAGGAATATCAGCAATAGGAATAGCAGCAGTAGTAATAACAGCAGTAGGAATAGCAGCAGCAGGAATAGCAGCTGTAGGAATAGCAGCAGCAGGAAAAGCGATAGTAGGAATAGCGGCAGTAGTAATAGCAGCTGTAGGAATAGCAACAGTAGGAATATCAGCAATAGGAATAGCAGCAGTAGTAATAGCAGCAGTAGGAATAGCAGCAGTAGTAATAGCAGCAGCAGGAATAGCAGCAGTAGTAATAGCAGCAGTAGTAATAGCAGCAGCAGGAATAGCAGCAGCAGGAATAGCAGCAGTAGTAATAGCAGCAGTAGTAATAGCAGCAACAAGAGTAGCAGCAGTAGGAATATCAGCAGTAGGAATAGCAGCAGAAGTAATAGCAGCAGTAGGAATAGCAGCAGCAGGAATAGCAGCAGTAGGAATAGCAGCAATAGGAATAGCAGCAGCAGGAATAGCAGCTGTAGGAATAGCAGCAGTAGGAATAGCAGCAATAGGAATAGCAGCAGCAGGAATAGCAGCAGCAGGAATAGCAGCAGTAGAAATAGCAGCAGTAGGAATATCAGCAGCAGGAATAGCAGCTGTAGGAATAGCAGCAGTAGGAATAGCAGCAATAGGAATAGCAGCAGCAGGAATAGCAGCTGTAGGAATAGCAGCAGTAGGAATAGCAGCAACAGGAATAGCAGCAGTAGTAATAACAGCAGTAAGCAGTAGGAATAGCAGCCGCAGGACTAGTAGCTGTAGGAATAGCAGCAGCAGGAAAAGCGGCAGTAGGAATAGCAACAGTAGGAATATCAGCAATAGGAATAGCAGCAGTAGTAATAGCAGCAGTAGGAATAGCAGCAGTAGTAATAGCAGCAGTAGTAATAGCAGCAGTAGGAATAGCAGCAGTAGTAGTATCAGCTGTAGGAATAGCAGCAGTAGGAATAGCAGCAATAGGAATAGCAGCAGTAGTAATAGCAGCAGCAGGAATAGCAGCTGTAGGAATAGCGGAAGTAGTAATAGCAGCTGTAGGAATAGCAGCAGTAGGAATAGCAGCAGTAGGAATAGCGGCAGTAGTAATAGCAGCTGTAGGAATAGCAGCAGTAGGAATAGCAGCAGCAGGAATAGCAGCAGCAGGAATAGCACCAGTAGTAATAGCAGCAGCAGGAATAGCAGCAGCAGGAATAGCAGCAGTAGTAATAGCAGCAGTAGTAATAGCAGCAGCAGGAATAGCAGCAGCAGGAATAGCAGCAGTAGTATTAGCAGCAGTAGTAATAGCAGCAACAAGAGTAGCAGCAGTAGGAATATCAGCAGTAGGAATAGCAGCAGAAGTAATAGCAGCAGCAGGAATAGCAGCAGCAGGAATAGCAGCAGTAGGAATAGCAGCAATAGGAATAGCAGCAGCAGGAATAGCAGCTGTAGGAATAGCAGCAGTAGGAATAGCAGCAATAGGAATAGCAGCAGCAGGAATAGCAGCAGCAGGAATAGCAGCAGTAGAAATAGCAGCAGTAGGAATATCAGCAGCAGGAATAACAGCTGTAGGAATAGCAGCAGTAGGAATAGCAGCAATAGGAATAGCAGCAGCAGGAATAGCAGCTGTAGGAATAGCAGCAGTAGGAATAGCAGCAACAGGAATAGCAGCAGTAGTAATAACAGCAGTAAGCAGTAGGAATAGCAGCCGCAGGACTAGCAGCTGTAGGAATAGCAGCAGCAGGAAAAGCGGCAGTAGGAATAGCGGCAGTAGTAATAGCAGCTGTAGGAATAGCAACAGTAGGAATATCAGCAATAGGAATAGCAGCAGTAGTAATAGCAGCAGTAGGAATAGCAGCAGTAGTAATAGCAGCAGTAGTAATAGCAGCAGTAGGAATAGCAGCAGTAGTAGTATCAGCTGTAGGAATAGCAGCAGTAGGAATAGCAGCAATAGGAATAGCAGCAGTAGTAATAGCAGCAGCAGGAATAGCAGCTGTAGGAATAGCGGAAGTAGTAATAGCAGCTGTAGGAATAGCAGCAGTAGGAATAGCAGCAGTAGGAATAGCGGCAGTAGTAATAGCAGCTGTAGGAATAGCAGCAGTAGGAATAGCAGCAGCAGGAATAGCAGCAGCAGGAATAGCAGCAGTAGTAATAGCAGCAGCAGGAATAGCAGCAGCAGGAATAGCAGCAGTAGTAATAGCAGCAGTAGTAATAGCAGCAGCAAGAATAGCAGCAGTAGGAATATCAGCAGTAGGAATAGCAGCAGAAGTAATAGCAGCAGCTCGAATAGCAGCAGCAGGAATAGCAGCAGTAGAAATAGCAGCAGTAGAAATATCAGCAGCAGGAATAGCAGCTGTAGGAATAGCAGCAGTAGGAATAGCAGCAACAGGAATAGCAGCAGTAGTAATAACAGCAGTAGGAATAGCAGCAGCAGGAATAGCAGCTGTAGGAATAGCAGCAGCAGGAAAAGCGGCAGTAGGAATAGCGGCAGTAGTAATAGCAGCTGTAGGAATAGCAACAGTAGGAATATCATCAATAGGAATAGCAGCAGTAGTAATAACAGCAGTAGGAATAGCAGCAGCAGGAATAGCAGCTGTATGAATAGCAACAGTAGGAATATCAGCAATAGGAATAGCAGCAGTAGTAATAACAGCAGTAGGAATAGCAGCAGTAGTAATAACAGCAGTAGGAATAGCAGCAGCAGGAATAGCAGCTGTAGGAATAGCAGCAGCAGGAAAAGCGATAGTAGGAATAGCGGCAGTAGTAATAGCAGCTGTAGGAATAGCAACAGTAGGAATATCAGCAATAGGAATAGCAGCAGTAGTAATAACAGCAGTAGGAATAGCAGCAGCAGGAATAGCAGCTGTAGGAATAGCAGCAGCAGGAAAAGCGATAGTAGGAATAGCGGCAGTAGTAATAGCAGCTGTAGGAATAGCAACAGTAGGAATATCAGCAATAGGAATAGCAGCAGTAGGAATATCAGCAATAGGAATAGCAGCAGTAGTAATAACAGCAGTAGGAATAGCAGCAGCAGGAATAGCAGCTGTAGGAATAGCAGCAGTAGTAATAGCAGCTGTAGGAATAGCAACAGTAGGAATATCAGCAATAGGAATAGCAGCAGTAGTAATAACAGCAGTAGGAATAGCAGCAGCAGGAATAGCAGCTGTAGGAATAGCAGCAGCAGGAAAAGCGATAGTAGGAATAGCAGCAGTAGTAATAGCAGCTGTAGGAATAGCTTCAGTAGGAATATCAGCAATAGGAATAGCAGCAGTAGTAATAGCAGCAGTAGGAATAGCAGCAGTAGTAATAGCAGCAGCAGGAATAGCAGTAGTAGTAATAGCAGCAGTAGTAATAGCAGCAGCAGGAATAGCAGCAGCAGGAATAGCAGCAGTAGTAATAGCAGCAGTAGTAATAGCAGCAACAAGAGTAGCAGCAGTAGGAATATCAGCAGTAGGAATAGCAGCAGAAGTAATAGCAGCAGCAGGAATAGCAGCAGCAGGAATAGCAGCAGTAGGAATAGCAGCAATAGGAATAGCAGCAGCAGGAATAGCAGCTGTAGGAATAGCAGCAGTAGGAATAGCAGCAATAGGAATAGCAGCAGCAGGAATAGCAGCAGCAGGAATAGCAGCAGTAGAAATAGCAGCAGTAGGAATATCAGCAGCAGGAATAGCAGCTGTAGGAATAGCAGCAGTAGGAATAGCAGCAATAGGAATAGCAGCAGCAGGAATAGCAGCTGTAGGAATAGCAGCAGTAGGAATAGCAGCAACAGGAATAGCAGCAGTAGTAATAACAGCAGTAAGCAGTAGGAATAGCAGCCGCAGGACTAGCAGCTGTAGGAATAGCAGCAGCAGGAAAAGCGGCAGTAGGAATAGCGGCAGTAGTAATAGCAGCTGTAGGAATAGCAACAGTAGGAATATCAGCAATAGGAATAGCAGCAGTAGTAATAGCAGCAGTAGGAATAGCAGCAGTAGTAATAGCAGCAGTAGTAATAGCAGCAGTAGGAATAGCAGCAGTAGTAGTATCAGCTGTAGGAATAGCAGCAGTAGGAATAGCAGCAATAGGAATAGCAGCAGTAGTAATAGCAGCAGCAGGAATAGCAGCTGTAGGAATAGCGGAAGTAGTAATAGCAGCTGTAGGAATAGCAGCAGTAGGAATAGCAGCAGTAGGAATAGCGGCAGTAGTAATAGCAGCTGTAGGAATAGCAGCAGTAGGAATAGCAGCAGCAGGAATAGCAGCAGCAGGAATAGCAGCAGTAGTAATAGCAGCAGCATGAATAGCAGCAGCAGGAATAGCAGCAGTAGTAATAGCAGCAGTAGTAATAGCAGCAGCAAGAATAGCAGCAGTAGGAATATCAGCAGTAGGAATAGCAGCAGAAGTAATAGCAGCAGCTCGAATAGCAGCAGCAGGAATAGCAGCAGTAGAAATAGCAGCAGTAGAAATATCAGCAGCAGGAATAGCAGCTGTAGGAATAGCAGCAGTAGGAATAGCAGCAACAGGAATAGCAGCAGTAGTAATAACAGCAGTAGGAATAGCAGCAGCAGGAATAGCAGCTGTAGGAATAGCAGCAGCAGGAAAAGCGGCAGTAGGAATAGCGGCAGTAGTAATAGCAGCTGTAGGAATAGCAACAGTAGGAATATCATCAATAGGAATAGCAGCAGTAGTAATAACAGCAGTAGGAATAGCAGCAGCAGGAATAGCAGCTGTATGAATAGCAACAGTAGGAATATCAGCAATAGGAATAGCAGCAGTAGTAATAACAGCAGTAGGAATAGCAGCAGTAGTAATAACAGCAGTAGGAATAGCAGCAGCAGGAATAGCAGCTGTAGGAATAGCAGCAGCAGGAAAAGCGATAGTAGGAATAGCGGCAGTAGTAATAGCAGCTGTAGGAATAGCAACAGTAGGAATATCAGCAATAGGAATAGCAGCAGTAGTAATAACAGCAGTAGGAATAGCAGCAGTAGTAATAACAGCAGTAGGAATAGCAGCAGCAGGAATAGCAGCTGTAGGAATAGCAGCAGCAGGAAAAGCGGCAGTAGGAATAGCGGCAGTAGTAATAGCAGCTGTAGGAATAGCAACAGTAGGAATATCAGCAATAGGAATAGCAGCAGTAGTAATAACAGCAGTAGGAATAGCAGCAGCAGGAATAGCAGCTGTAGGAATAGCAGCAGCAGGAAAAGCGATAGTAGGAATAGCGGCAGTAGTAATAGCAGCTGTAGGAATAGCAACAGTAGGAATATCAGCAATAGGAATAGCAGCAGTAGGAATATCAGCAATAGGAATAGCAGCAGTAGTAATAACAGCAGTAGGAATAGCAGCAGCAGGAATAGCAGCTGTAGGAATAGCAGCAGTAGTAATAGCAGCTGTAGGAATAGCAACAGTAGGAATATCAGCAATAGGAATAGCAGCAGTAGTAATAACAGCAGTAGGAATAGCAGCAGCAGGAATAGCAGCTGTAGGAATAGCAGCAGCAGGAAAAGCGATAGTAGGAATAGCGGCAGTAGTAATAGCAGCTGTAGGAATAGCAACAGTAGGAATATCAGCAATAGGAATAGCAGCAGTAGTAATAGCAGCAGTAGGAATAGCAGCAGTAGTAATAGCAGCAGTAGTAATAGCAGCAGTAGGAATAGCAGCAGTAGTAATAGCAGCTGTAGGAATAGCAGCAGTAGGAATAGCAGCAATAGGAATAGCAGCAGTAGTAATAGCAGCAGCAGGAATAGCAGCTGTAGGAATAGCGGAAGTAGTAATAGCAGCTGTAGGAATAGCAGCAGTAGGAATAGCAGCAGTAGGAATAGCGGCAGTAGTAATAGCAGCTGTAGGAATAGCAGCAGTAGGAATATCAGCAATGGGAATAGCAGCAGTAGTAATAGCAGCAGTAGGAATAGCAGCAGAAGTAATAGCAGCAGTAGTAATAGCAGCAGTATGAATAGCAGCAGTAGTAATAGCAGCTGTAGGAATATCAGCAGTAGGAATAGCAGCAGTAGTAATAGCAGCAACAGGAATAGCAGCAGTAGGAATAGCGGCAGTAGTAATAGCAGCTGTAGGAATAGCAGCAGTAGGAATATCAGCAGTAGTAATAGCAGCAGTAGTAATAGCAGCAGTAGGAATAGCAGCAGTAGGAATAGCAGCAGTAGGAATAGCAGCAGCAGGAATAGCAGCAGTAGTAATAGCAGCAGCAGGAATAGCAGCAGTAGTAATAGCAGCAGTAGTAATAGCAGCAGTAGTAATAGCAGCAGTAGTAATAGCGGCAGTAGTAATAGCAGCAGTAGTAATAGCAGCAGTAGGAATAGCAGCAGCAGGAATAGCAGCAGTAGGAATAGCGGCAGTAGTAATAGCAGCAGTAGTAATAGCAGCAGCAGGAATAGCAGCAGTAGTAATAGCAGCAGTAGTAATAGCAGCAGTAGTAATAGCAGCAGTAGTAATAGCAGCAGCAGGAATAGCAGCTGTAGTAATAGCAGCAGTAGTAATTGCAACTGTAAGAATAGCAGCAATAAGAATAGCAGCAGTAGATGACAGTTCAAGATCTGTTATTTTACGCCATAGAATATCTGAAAATACAATTGTTAAAATTGTATAAATTTAGAGGCTCAAATTGTGTAACTAGATGTAATGAAACGAAATAAATCTTAACATAATTATGATGAGTTCATAACGTATAAATAATTATTCTATTTTTAGGTGTGAATTTGAATCAGTGACTCGTATGAGTTGGATCTCTAATATAATTTCACAAGTTAAAATATATATACGTAATGAAATCATCGTATGGTAACATATATTTCATACTGTTACATCTAGTCACACAATTTAGACCTCTACAAGTATTCACATTTTAATTTAATTTTCACACATTCTCCTGTGAATGTGCACCTTTAAACAAAGATACAAATAATTCTACGCAGTCAAGCCTGTCTACAACGGGCACATCTAGGGGTTATGTAAACGTGGCCACTAAAGAGGGTAATACCATACATAATACAACTCGTTTTCAATAGTATGCCTAAATGATTCTAAGACCACATGACGGCGATTCCTAAGACATGTGGTCTTATGACTACCGGCACACTGATAACCATTCCCTGGGTCAAAGACAAAACGCTACACCAATATCCAATCGCATATATGGTATATATGTCTCTGCTCTGTTGACCAACCGGATTGTTTGGCAAATATAATACTTTCCCAATTTGAGAAACTCGTACGCGCACACTAGTTTCCCGAAAAACCAACAACGAATAATAAATATGTATGACAGGGTCGGAATTACCACGAGTAATAATGCACCAGGGCTGTGTTCGCGCAAGCGACTAAGGCCGTGTTCTCACCGGAGAGTTAATCGCGGAATAACGCCATACCTCAGTATTGCGTTACGCCAGTTAAGTCTCTTGTGATAAGGCAGCCTGAATCAGGAATAACGTCATACCGATGCATGGCGTTATTCCTGATTAACACTCTAGTGAGAACACGGCCTAAGATTTATATTACAACCAAAATACAGAATATCTCCACAATTATTTATGCCTCTGATCAATGGATGACTCCAATCTGTTACTCAAGTGTATGACGTCATAATGAATACATCACATGTAAGCTGACGTCATAATCAAAATAGGAACAGTCAGTCATGTATACGAATTGTATGTCTTTACTACTAAATAACCATTGTGTTGAATATTTTGAAACTAATTTAACTGGGCGCATAGGCAGCAACAGCACCCGGTTAAAGGGCGCATAGGCAGCAACAGCACCCGGTTAAAGGGCGCATAGGCAGCAACAGCACCCAGTTAAAGTAGTTTCAAAATATTCAACAGCGTACCTGTATGGTTTTCTGGAAATTGAGAATCAGGGAGTTGAGCGTTCGGCCGAACCCAGCACGGGGAAAGCGTGGGCGGGGCTTATCTAGAAATGGCCGGGGCATAGCTAAAAATTGATTCATCATTGTCTCTTTCATATCAACATTGTCATCCTCGTTTAATAACCGCTACCGCTGATGATATTTACTAAACAATGCGGATAATATTGATATTAAACGGGACGCGTTTGAGATCAATCACTAGGGCTATGTAATATATCCGCTTCCCTAATAATAACGCATCAATGAATCAAGCGAATGTACACTTGATTGAACCGCTTTTACGATCCGCGTTTCCACCCACTTAGGCAACGTTATTGTGATCTTGAATGGGGTATTACCGGGCATGGAGTCATTCAAAGATATAACAATTGATGAATCCTGTTTATCGATCAATCTTATGACGTCATAATCAACAAGGGCATGTGTAGGGTGACGTCATAATCAATTACGCCATGAATGACGTAATTTATTCCGTCATAAACGCTTAATAGTTCGTCAAGTTGTACGAATTGTATGTCTTTACTATTTAATATACATGCTGTTTAATATTTTGAAACTAATTTGACTGAGTGATGTTGCTGCATATCAGCACCCAGTCAGATTAGTTTCAAAATATTAAACAACTTATCTGTATAGTTTTCTGGAAATTGAGATAAAGAGAGTCCAGGAATCGATCGACCTCAACGCGGAAAACGCGTGAGTGAAGCTAGAATTGGCAAGAATTCTTAAAATTCTTTTGGAGATGGGCCGGGTAAAGCTGGATTACTCCGTTATCCCAAATAATCGGTATTTACGAAAATAGATATTGATTATCCATATGAATAGAGTATCATTATATCGACATTTGATCGTGTGTTATGTGACAGACACAAAACAAAAATAAGGATAGAATAAAAGCGACACAACAATTCCCAAAGATGTTACGTAATAGCGCCACCAGCTAGCCGGCGATTGCTGGCTGTATTAACCATTTCACCGACGAATTCCTCATATGATGTTTTAAATGCTACCATACACATATTTCAAAATATCCAATAGAATAAGTTTTATGTCGTAAAGAATATACTTTTTTCAGGGAGTCGTCAGTGAAAGGATTAATAGGGCGGGTGTGGGGGTGCGGTTAAGCGCACCCCGGAAGGGGATTTTATTTTTTAACAGAATCTTTGGTTTCAGGAACCATGAAAACAAGTTTGATACCATACCGAGACTCCTTGCGTTTATCAAGTATAGACATGTGTGGTAGCCTTGTCCAACAGCGAGGCCGGATTATCTTGCGGGGATATTGGTAACAAAATGACCATAACTTTGGATATTATCATAGTAAACAAACAAATGACCGCTCAATATGTTGTGGGCCGAGCCCTGCAGCGTTTCCTATATGTTATATGCAAATCAGTTGTGTAATTAGGTCAACAACCTTTCTAATTTTATATATGTATATGCAAATCAATTTAATGCAATAAATCTACTCTCTCTCTCTCTCTCTCTCTCTCTCTCTCTCTCTCTCTCTCTCTCTCTCTCTCTCTCTCTCTCTCTCTCTCTCTCTCTCTCTCTCTCTCTCTCTCTCTCTCATGCACTGTCTTGCTGGTCATTCGCTGCCGTGTCACATTTCCTCTCTATGATATCTCCATTGCACGCGGCAGTAGCTCATCCTCACATCGGGTAAGCTTCAGTGATTGATCATCCCTCACAGTCCAGCCAATAACCTGAGTTAGTGACGGATGTCTGCGTTAACACATGGTTTCTCTTCCGATTATCTATACCTGATAGTTAATGGAGTTGGGAGGGTGCATGGGTGGTGGGCGGGTCTGCTTTTGGTGCATGGGCTCTCATCTTAACATCTACCTAAGAATTGATAACTCCACCTTTTATCGGAGTCGAACGGTTTCTCTGTATCACACTACTTTGCCATTAACATGGGGAAAAGAAGTACATCCGTCGTGTGCCTTGTGTAGATTAAATCATTTAATTGAAGAGTGGGGTGGTCTGAGGTGTGCCATGGCTCACCAACAAGGTGTACAGATCCCTGACAGTAATCCACCATCCAACACGTGTATATATGCCATTGTTAAGTATGGCCTACTGATGTCCAAATGCTTAAAAGAAGCCACCTTATTGTATACTAACCTTTCAGGTAATAGAATTTGCCACACATAATCCATCCATCATATTTTAGATTTTTATCATGCCGACAACGAAAGATATTTATTCAGGGTTTAGTGACTATAGGGGCTGTCATGATTTACTTTTCAACTAATCAGAACACAATTAGCGTGTATGCCTCGGTATATGTTCTCAGTCCTAGAGGTACCATCTAAAGTTTGGCCATGCGGTATAAAAGCAATCATACGGGTAAATCGTCGAATATTTTGAAACTAATTTAACTGGAGGTTGTTGCTGTCATAGGCAGCAAAAACTTCCAATTAAATTAGTTTTAAAATATTCTACAAAATGAATACTATATAATAAATAATGTAATGCATTGGCACTTACAATGACATCAAACAATGTCACTTGAGGAGACAAAATGGTGGTGATCACTTTTCAACATTTACTCGATATTACAAAGCAGATAATTGTGATAAGGGACTGTGACAGAATATGAATGATATTGAACCTATAAACCATAACCTATTGGCGCAAATTGATACAACATTTGAGATGAGATTAGCATCCCTTTAAGAGGTTTGGCAAGAGGACGCCATAACGTCACTTGACTTTTGCATTTGTATGTATGCGTACCCTATCATCTGGAAAAGTCCATGCTACTGCAAGCACCACATATAGTTATGATTGGTACCTTTGATTTGGCATGCGCCTATATGAACCTGATAGAGGAGAAAACGAGCGATGGTTTTGTTCTCTTTGTTTCCTGTCTAGGTATGCATGGGTCATGTCTAAAAATGGCTGAACTGTTCTTATGTTTTGATGGGCACGATTATGCAAGGTATATTAGACCGGATTTATAAGTCGAACTTCCCTTGTACCGTGCAACCTAAATCTGC
The DNA here is from genome assembly GCA_034401795.1 of Chaetoderma sp. LZ-2023a. Classification (NCBI taxonomy): domain Eukaryota; kingdom Metazoa; phylum Mollusca; class Caudofoveata; order Chaetodermatida; family Chaetodermatidae; genus Chaetoderma; species Chaetoderma sp. LZ-2023a. Next base: position 112,846,315 of record CM067369.1, on the reverse strand, counting down.
GTGAAAGTGAATCCACTATATAAATCAATCAGTCGTTATTAGCGCGGCGCGACAGAAAGTTCGACTTATAAAACGGGCCTTACCTATTTTACCGTTCTCTTGACAAAGACATCACATCCTGAAGCAACATAGTTGGTCAAACTAAGTGCTTTAAGTGTTGCGAAAATGTTTTGTGCCAAGAAATCTGTGTGCAATAGTCAAAGCAAGAGATGAGAGATTTATGAAAGAATTGGATCTCTCAAGTATACGACTTCGTCGGCTGAAGAATCTATCAGCGTATGTAGTTTACAAATGGGATGGCAATGGGAATGAAAGATGGCGGTGATTTGTCAAGAAATAATAGAACTGCAATAAAGCAAACGTGTGCATTTAATTAGTGAAACGTGCTTACGCATTCGCACGTGCACTCAAGCAGGGTTGAACTGTAGGCACTGCAACACGTGCACAGGCCCCACAAATTTCCAGGGCCCCAAAAACGCGGCACAAAAATGTTTTTATCTTATTTTGAGGGCCCCTGTGTAATATCAAGATAAACGCATCTATTCCACACCTACACACACTGATGTGGCCAAATCACACAGCCCTCAGAGCTCATGGGGTTCCATCGGCATTACGGTTGAAACGGGACTCGCTTTCTCGCGATCCAAACAGTTCCGAGTGTCCCCAGGTAAGAATTTCAGAAATCGTCCACGCCCCCCCCCCCCCCCACCACCCCGAGTCCCAAGTTCGGTCCTGCGCACGGGCATTGCCAAACTTCATTGTCGAAGGACTGCTTGCTGTGTGTTAAGGAATCAAATCGGCAAAACATTGAGATAACGACGCCACTTGTTAGCAGAAATTCAAATGTATATCCAAGCTGTGGCCAGGATTCACAGTAGTATGGTCATCGTGATCTTCTGTTATAGATATAAGTCGCAGCTAGACACATCGGAATGGAGGATTCCAGTTTCTCCATCGATCATACGACGTCATAATCAACAACGTGACTTGTAAGATAACGTCGTGATTAATTACGTCATGAATGACGTAGGTAAGTCGCTCACGAACTATACACTGCATGTGCTTTTTGAAAGAGGCGGTCATCAGCAGTTGGTTTTGACGACCATCTCTTAGGCGGGGTTCTCACTGGAGACTTAAGCGGCGTAGAACAATACTGAGGTATGGCGTTATTCCCGATTAACTCTCCAGTGAGAACAAGGCCTTAGAAAAACATCTGCGGTGTAACGCTTTGTGTTAGTTCGGCATTGGTGCATTTTGATCTCATTTAGAATACCGGCGATATGTAAAACGCATTGGGTAGGCAACTACTACACATAAAAAAGAAATACAGGATACTGTGCTCTTAGAAAATACGTCATGATGGAAAATCATTTATACAGGACAATATCGATTGAAATGAGTGTCATGTCCTAAAACTGAATATCCGTAAATAGTGCCCATAACCTTTGAGGAAGCGAAAGATAAATCTAATTCTCTAACACCATTTTACCTTCCGTAGTATTATCTGCCATTCAGCTGAATGCCGTCACTTGCTGGTGCAACGGTCGGATGCAGGGTGCATCTTTTTGAACAAAAACACCTCCACCGATTGCAGCTGAGTCCATTTATTCATTCCACCTACAGAACACTGCCATTCGTCATCATCAAAGCCGAATCAGTACATCTAGCAAATGGAAAAGTGCACCCCTTTCACCGACAAATTCCAGAAAAAGTATATTCTATATGATATAAAATTATTCATTTGGATATTTTGAAATTAATTTAACTGGAAACCGTTGCTGCCTAAGGCAGCAACGGCTTCCAATCAAACTAATTTCAAAATATTCAACAGTTTTCCAGTATGGTTGAGATATGGGGAAATCATCGGTGAACGGGTTAATTAATCCCTATCAACGCGATATACTGGAAGCTTATGAAATATTCAGGTGTCGAATCTAGCACACCTGATAATATAACCAGTGCACGCGCCCTAATTATAGATTAATTGATAAATCCATATGTCGCTCAAGTATATGACGTCATAAACAATTACGTCATATATATGCTGACGTCACAGTCATAATTGACAGAAATACTCTGTCATGAAGCTGGAATAGTCCGTCAAGTGTGCGAATTGTATGTCTTTGACGGATTTAGGGGAACATGGGGCAAAACGGGGTCGCTAACTTACCATTGCCATAAAATGAAGACAGATACATTAACAACATTAACACTTTATTGAATACATTAACAACCCCTACCTCTTTAAAAAGCAAAGAGTATCTAGAGTTCTGTCCAGTGTAAATGGTTAAATTCGAACAAAATCTAAAACTGGCACGTGACCCTATTTTGCCCCATGCCTGGGGGCAAAACGGGATCCAGGCTGGGGCAAAATGGGAAACAAACTAGTTGTTGGACATAGACACCAAGCATGATTTTAACTGTAACTTTAGTGGCTGGTGGACATTATATCTAGTGGCAGAGGTCACAGACGTAGTTCAGTTCTTCGTCATCCACTCCTGCGCATGAGCAATGTGCCCACTGCTGACACTCTTCACAAGCTATCCACCCTTCTGTTGAACGGGAGTAAAGGGCCCCACAGAAAAAGCATTCGGTATCAACGCCATTGGTGTCTTTGAATGTGATTTTCACTCTGGTTGTCTTTTTTACTCGTTTTTTCTTTTGCTCATCCGCGTTCAGACACCGTTTGGCTTTCTTTGGTTTTTCCTTCCGCTGCTGTTGTTCTAGTTTGTACGGCGAATCAGTGAGGATTGCAGTTTTCCCTCGATTTGCACGTACACCCCGTTTCTTCTGTCCAGTCTTTGGAATATGAACAATCTGTTCGGCAGATATATTGAAAGAGGAATTCTTCTCATTTCTTTGGCTGGTGGGGGTTAGGTCAGTTGAGGTTTTAGGCGAATTGACATTACGCCAAGAGGAACATCCGGGTTCAGGTTCAGGTGGCCTGTTTGGAGATAAACTCTCTGGTGATGGCTGAACTTCAAGCATGTCATCTTGTTCGTCGGGGTGTGACTGCATCTCAAGAGTGTTTTCCACTGGACGTGACTGCACTTCGGGAACATCATCTAGCTGTTGTGCATGGGGCTGCATTTGGAGAATGTCTACTGGATCTTCCAATATCTCGATATCAGTAGTTTCTGCAGCCAGGAAGTCTGCCTCTGTGAATACATTTCGTTGAGGTGGCCAGATTCCAGTTTTATTAAACCCGCTAATGGCAGTGCCCATTAAAGCTGCTTTCACTAAGGCTTTACCAAACAAGCCAGCAATCTGATACTGTGTAACAACACGACCTGGATGAGCGCGGAGCCAGGATTTTACTTCGTCACCATAATATGTGCTGAGTGGTTTCATAAAACTCACATCCAGTGGCTGAAGATGATGGGTGCAGTGAGGAGGGAAGCACAACAAAATGACACCACTTTCACGCGCTAGATCAATCAGTTCCAAGTTTTTAGTGTGTGTGGCATGGCCATCTAGAAGTAACAGCACCGGAGACTCTTTGGTTGCCCGTGAGAATGTGATAAACCGCTTAAACCATGACATGAAAATATCTGTCTGAATCCATCCACTTGTGTGACATTCGGCCCAAGCACCTGGTGGAGCTCCATCCATAAGCTCTGGTTTTATCCTCTTTCTAGGGAGTATCAGCATGGGTGGCATATATGAACCATCTGCTCCAATACAAATCTCAGCCGTGACAAGCTGACCCCGTTCAGCTGACGTCAAAGTTCCCACTTGACGACGTCCTTTTGTTGCAATGATTTTCTGATGACGTTTTGGCACAGTTGTCAGCCCCGTTTCGTTACAGTTAAAAATTCTACTTGGTGTCAATTTATGTTTATCAACTATTGTCTCAAACAAGTCAAAGAATTTCGACACTGCAATCTTATTGAAACCCATTGCCCGGGCAGCTGAAGTGGGCTCTGGTTTTCGCAACGATAGATCATTGTTT
>CM067369.1:112804863-112837363 GCA_034401795.1 Chaetoderma sp. LZ-2023a | reverse complement strand
TGCCTAGTGATGTTAGTCTTATTTACGTTTTCTGCGTTAAAGGCTGTATCAAATCCTGTTATTGTTAGTATTTCTTTAACTTTTTCTATCCATTTAAACTTGATATTCTTTGTCTCCGTATACTGTAGGCAGGTATAGTAAAGAATTGACGAAAGTTTTCCATATCCAGAATTATATTGCACTGTATTATAATATGTAATGGGTATTTACCTAACTCTGTATAGATCATAACATTCGGGGTACTCTTCTTCATTTGTAACATAATTTTATAAAATCGTATTTGGCAAATTTCTAGCAGTTTCGTGTTTTCAAAGCCCCAGATTTCGGACGCGTATAATATAACTGGTATAATCATAGAGTCAAAAAGTGTGCACTGTAAATCTATCGGAACATCGATCGCTTTAATTTTGTGAATTAGTGAGTACATTGCTTAAATCCCCCGTCGTGTGTTCCTGCGCGTGCCTTTGCGCCTGTGCTGTATGCTTCCAGTCCTCTGTACAATAGATGGAAAGCAAACCTGATTGTCCAAAGACTTGTAAGGCTTCATTGTTAATTCAAAGAAGACATCAGTGTAGATGCCTTTCATCTGTGGCATATAGTGCGAAGCAGCTGATTAAACCATACTATGGTCTTCAGATTGGCCGGTAAATTCAAAGATGGGAGAGAAAGTAAAGGGTTGACCAAAGATCATGTGACGTGCATCGTCGAATAGAGGGAGCAATTTCTAGCCAAGCTCCGCCCATTTCTAGCTAAGATCTGCCCACTTTTGGAAGCAATTTATACACTTTGAATCCTAGATTCCCAGAATCCCAACATTTTGAACTAAGTTGACTTGATGCTGGTGCTGCCTATGGCAGCAGTAGCGCCCACCAAGTCAAATTAGTTTTAGAACATCCAACAGAGTGTTTATTAAATAGCAAAGACATGCAATGTGTACGCTTGACGGACTTTTCAACGCTTATGACGGAGCTAGATACATCACTATGTATTGTGACGCATATGAAATGTAATTGAGTATGACGCCATATATACTTATGCAGATCGGATACCTCCCTTATACAGCACACAGAAAGCAAATACTCATATTCTACTACATGATGCTGCTCGAATAGGGGACCGACAACTCCCAGTGAAACCAGATTCAAAATATTCAACAGAATGTTAATGGTTACCGGGATTTTCGATTTTTGTCGTGACGGAGCGACACCATTTTGATTATGACATCACAACTAAAAGGTGACGTAATTGATTATGACTTCAGATGCTAGAGTAATAGATTGGATCGCTCTATCCATCTTTAAAAATACCTAGCATCTTTCAGATGTCACTTCCTTGATGCCATATATGTCCCTCAGTCTCTGGGGTTTCAGGATGGAATTTCTTAGCGATAACGCTGATCGATTGGCCGGTCAGGCGAGTCAGTGTTTAGCCAACAGTACAATACATGGACTGTTCTGTACTACTACTCGGAAGAGCAGTCATGATAAATCGGCCTCATGTTTCCTGAGGCTATGGCGATTGAGGAATTTCAAATACTGCGTGGCAGAAACGGGTCGTTCGATACATACCCATTTCCCGCATATTTCGTTTCAGCGGCAGGTTATCGATCAGCGTAGACCAGAGCTCGCGAGATACAACTGTACAAACCAATTTCTTCTATTCTCCCCCTCGTGATCCCCCTCCCTCCTGCCATATTCATGTCCGTCTCTACATATCTCGTGGCACCATATTGCGTGCTGCCGCTACTACTACTACTACCGCCAGCGCATCAATCTATTGCTGATGAAGCTGCTTGTTGTTGTGGCGGTAATGTTGTCGGCTGCTATTGCCTCGTTTCCAGAAAATATTCTTGCTGTCGTTTCGCGTCACAATAGAGGATTGCCATCGTAACTGCCATCATAGGATTATCGACGGCTGCTTATTCACAGTGACCTTGATTCATCATTCGCCAGTTACGATCATTAACTTTAAGCTTAGCTATAATCAGGACATTTTGCCTGGTCGTGACAGTAGCCTTTAAGCTGACAGCAGACGTCGCGCAGTGGACACTTACATATGGAGGTGATTAGATAGTTCTGAATATTGTTCCTATTATGATCATTATTATACTTACTGTCACTTACAATGACTTGTTCCAGCAGCTTGTCGATTGCGTGGATTCGGATTCAGAGCGCGCATTGCTTATTTAATCACATTCCTCCGAAAAGTAGTCGCCGATTGTAAAATTCTGTCTTCACTGCTGTATCATACAATAATTTCAATGGGCAATAACTCTGAACCTGCTGAATATCTTGAAAACAATTTGACTGAAAGTTGTTGGTGGCTAAGCCATCAACAACTTTCAGTAAAATTGTTTTCAAAGTATTCAACAGGTCCAGAGTTAAAACCCCATGGAAAATGTAGTCTGCAGAAATTCAGTGAGTAGATAGTTACCTACGCCTGCTAGAGCTGAAAATCTCTCGGTTATTTAAAGAAATTGCCTGAAAGTCGTTGCTGCTTGCTATCTTCAGTCAGATTGTGTACAAAATATTCACCGCGTTTTTGGATTCGTCGGGTTTCTTAAAATAATATTTCTGCGAATTCACGATGAATTGAGTTTCTGAAATATATAATCACGTTGAACAATGGTACGTACAATTAATCATTGCCATTCTGATTGCCTAGAAACATGGCTTCGAATGACCGAAATTGTCCTAAGACGGATGTTACATATTTTGAAAACTATTTTACTTATTGCCGGATACGGAAACATCCACTTTCAATCGAATAGTTTTCAAGAATATGAGCAGCATCTTAACAGTCTGTTGCATTTAGAATGCCATTGGTTACGGCTAAGGTTTAACATTGCTTGTCTATATTATAATTATTAATAGATGGACATTGGCAAAATCAACAATCAGACACGCGCGGGGCAGTCTCGCCCGCCTAAGCAAACGCGTCGCGTGTCGGTTCCGTGTTTACTGCGTGGGCTGATGTTTTTACTGGGTCCACTGTCGACTGTCGTCTGTCAATACCATTTATTGTTGTTATTGACGACCAAACGTTCCACAGGAGCGCATAAGTTTAATTCGAGTAATCAATTTGAAAAATAAAATCATTAATAATCTTGGAGATGAAGCCGCCGATATAATTATTAGGCCTAGGGTAATGTAAAATCTGTCTCATTCGTAATCTATTCCAGTAAGCATCGTATCTATCGAGATGTATTGGGAGACCTGCTGCAAATATTGGCAACGATTTGACTGAAAATCGCTCATTTATTCGTTAACAACAACTTTCAGTCAATGTGTCTTAAAGAATAATCAATAGTCGTTTAATTACATAGCTTTATTTAACACGGATTGGATGACGCAGAATGATTACCCCTTGGAACACTAGACTCCCAGTATCTCAAATTCAAGGCAACACTACAGTTGGCTGTTGAATATTTTGAAAGAAATTAGACCGGAATCTGTTGCTGCCATGGCAGCAACAGCTTCCAGTCAAATTAGTTTCAAAATAATCAACATAACATTTCTTACATTGTACGCGATTTATCCTATTTGGTCCGTCTGGTTCGAAACGTTAAGCAACGCTCACACGGTGTAGGTCTGCGAGGGATCAGCGTGGAAAGCAGCAGCGGACAACGTATGAATATTTCCCATCTATGTAGATACGCTGATTATCCTGAATACGAGGGGAGGGCGTTGCCATACGTACACCCACGCGTTTTCTCTTCACATACCAAGGTCTATGGCCGGGGTATTTCTATGCAGAGAACTATCTTATCTCTTGTTGCATTGTACGGATAGCGAACAATATAAAACAGTGGATCTATTTATTTTTCATGATGGAATCCGATATTTGTTATTGATAGCTTCACAGGAGCTTAACCCATCTTGTGTTAACTTAACCATTTAATCCTGAAACCGATCAAAGCAATCTCTTCAGTGGTGTTGAGGTATGTCCATTTGCAGGCTAAGAGAAGACTATTTTTGAAAATTTACCACTGGAATGACTGGCTCGGTTACCGAGCCAGTCATTCCAGTGATAAATTTTCAAAAATAGTCTTCTCTTGGCCTGTAGATGGACACAGATTATGCAGAAATTTGACTTTTCTTGACCTTATGACGTTCATACAGCCTTCATTTTCATGACAATTGGAAGACTTTTTGTAAAATCCATTGGAAAACATTTATAAAATGTCTTAAAATTAACCTGCAAATGGATTGCGTTCAATGAGCAACAATTTCTTCTTTATTTCTTCTTTATTACACATTTGACCATTAAATGGTTAATTAATATATAAGTAATATTTTGAGCGCTTTGAGGCGCGGTTGATACAAGAGCGCTTAAAGCTCGATACACACGACACAACAAGTTGCATACAACAAGTTGGTTCCGACAGTACACACGAGCCAACGAGTTGCATTCAACATTTGTGTCCAAAATTCAAAATCGGAATAAAATATAACATATCAGAATTAGTAAAATATCACGTCTCTTCGTTTATTGCGATAGAAGTATTTTCACATTAAATAAACACTTGCAGTCTTAGTAAAACTCTACTATATTGTCGAGTTTTTCGACCGTCCAAGTAACTTTGCTATGGGCAGCCATTTTGTTGTAATGTGTCGCGTAAATCACGTGTATTAAATTGGGGCAATTGATTGGTCGCATAATGTGTTTGATGGGAAATGTTGTAGGAAACCGATACACACGGTCCAACAGGTTGTATGCAACTTGTCGTATCGTCTGTATCAAGCTTAACAATTTCATTCTGAATTGTGAATTACGGCAAAAATGGCACCCATGATAATTTCGCGCCAGTATTTGGCTTCGAATAATAACCGTTGACATACATAGTTGATCCGTTGACCTCAAACTCAAAGTAATGATAACCTGTTGCAATATGACGGCGTGTGCTAAATCTGGACTCTTGCTTTCCAGAGGTATGGCCAGATCTATGGGTATTCCAGTACGCACTTTGTCACCGCGTGACCTAGATATTTTATGTTTTGTCCTGAAACTCATAGAACTGCTTGTAACCTGTAATATAAATGCATGTTCCAAATTTCAAATTTGGTGATTCGACTTACTTGCGTTCCAGAGTTTTGGCTAAAAATGTGTACTTCGGGATTAAGTTAATGACCCCGTGACCTAGATATTTGAACATTTGCCCTGAAAGAAAATTTTCGTTCTGTCCAACAGCAATATGAATGTATGTTGCTGATTTGCCGATTCTCTTTTGGACCCAAACTAAATGTCTTTCTAGCCGACATTATATACATTATATCAATGTATGGTGCCAAATTTGGTGATTCTACCTAATAGGGCTCCATAGATATACCTCGAACAGACAGACAGGCGGCTAGACGAACAGACGTACGGGCGGGCGGGCGGGCGGGCGGGCGGGCGGGCGGGCGGGCGGGCGGGCGGGCGGGCGGGCGGGCGGGCGGGCGGGCGGGCGGGCGGACAGACAGGTAGGCAAGCAGGCAAGCAGGCAGGCACCAACCACAATATTCACACCAGCCTTCGGCGGTATGAGTAATAACACTATACTTGTAGATATAGATACGGACATAAACACTAGTGTTTATCGCCAAGCTTGAACAAAAGCGGCACCGATTTTCGAAACCCCATTTGCGTCAATCATCTAACGCGTTAGATTCAATACATATCCGCAAATGAAAGCGTATAGGTTCTTATATAGTTTCTTTTGATCGTCATTTATTTCCCGATACCAGGTACAGTACGGCTTATAACTAAGCTAATGTGCTTCCAAAAATACCCACGAAACATGTTAGTTAGAACAATTTTGAAAACGATGGAAGAAATTTTCTGTTGAACATTTTGGACTTAATTTGATTGGAAGCCATTGCCGCCGTGCAATGGCTTTCAATCAAATTAAGTTCAAAATATTCAACAGTCGGCTAAGTTTTATTTAATTTTGGAAACATCAAAGCATTCAAAGTTATTTTTCAGCTGTATTGTATTCTGAATTTAACCTGGTGAATTCTACGGTCACAGAAAATAATGGACAATGAAATCGCGATAAAAGCGCTTCTCAGAAATAGACGAGTGATCAAGAGATCGAATGTCGGTTATTCCTTAAAGCGGAACTGGCGCAAGTTATTTTAGACAAGCGTCGTTTGTTCGTCAGTTGGATCCATTGTCGCATGATAAATACATTTTTTCTATCTTATTTTTATTTTTCTACAGCCGTGTTTACGTTGAAACGAAGTATACCGCATTCAAATTCAGCGGTGCTTGTTACAGTGTCAACGTAGTAGGGCCCTATACTTGTTCCGTGTCGAAAGTGTGACGTCAGATGCGAAATACGACTAGAATTGTGAACTCTTGACTCGTATATTCTGTCTCTATGTTGATGATGTAGCTAATCGTACATAGGCCTAAAACTATCACGCGCAGTAGGCCTATGTCATTCTGAAAATTTAAAAATTATCAGACTTAATCTTAATAACCCACATTTTGTAGCTGTAGTTTAATGATTAACTTTTCGCATGCAGATAAAACCTCGTTTTATGGCTAAATGGATGTGTGACCCTTAAAACGAAAGTAGGCGAAATATAAACGCTTTAGTACTAAAACAACGTGAACATTGTTACTACTTACGATGCCTGAGCATGAAAAATAGCCATACAATAATAATAACAATCTGGAAGAATCTTAAATTCTTTTTTTCCAGTTAAGTCTAATAAGTCATTTCACATATTCCCGTCGCTGTTTAATCCCATTCCTTGGGCACATACGATTCCACACTGGAGCGAAAGAATAAATCTCAGGTAAGAGAGTCAGCCATTGAAACTTCGAACCCGAATGACCGAACTAAAAAACTAATTCGTAATTCAATAAATAGTATGTTGAATATTTTTAAAACTAATTTTACTGGGAGCTGTTGCTGCCAACTCCCAGTCAGATTAGTTTCAAAATATTCAACACCTTACCTATATAGTTACCTTAAAATTAAAATTCTGAGAACTCAGGGTTCAAAGTATTGATTATAATTTTAATCTTAAGGTTATATTGACGAGATGTTATTATGAAATATTTAGAGAACGATCAGTGACGATCTTGTTATTTGAAGCCGACATTTTAGTTTGATGTTCGAGTCCTCAGTACTTGAGAGTCTATTCTTCTCGCTGTCGTGGAACGCTTAATATAAAAGCCATTCCCATAACATTATTGATGGCCATTGTATCGCCGGCTTCCAAGGCGAGAAGAGCTACCTCTCTAGTGCATAAGAGTGCATAAGAGTATAGGACCCTATAATTCCATTCTAAATGCGTATTTCCTATGATTGAGTTGAAACGCACTAAATATTTGTATAACAAATTGACTGAAAATGATTGTTGGCTATTGCAGCAAGAACTTTGCTTCAAATTGTTCTCAAAATTCTCAGTAGCTTGACTATGACTTGGCACTGTTGCTGCCATAACACCAGTCAAATTAGTTTCAAAATATCCAACAGCTTACCTGTATATTTCTCTGGAAATTGAAATTCAGAGAGTGCAGGGATTGAATGCAAAGCGTGCGTGGAGCTTAGCAAAAATGGGCGGGGCAGAAGTAAAACTGGATTCCCCCATTTCGTTTCATGGCGAGGGTATAAAGATACTGCTGAAATAATGAGCATAACCTCCCTGAAAGTTGTTGGTCTCGTACATAGGCATGCATATTTACCAGAAATTAATCAGTTTCAAGATGATCATACAGGAAAATTGTTGAACACATTGAAACTCCTCTGGCTGGAAGCCGATGCTAGTCAAATGGATCTTTCCAGTTTTAGCTATCCCCGCCCATCTCTAGCTAAGCTCCACCCACACCTCGCTCGTGTTTGGATAAAACGATCTCTGAACTCCCTGACTATCAATTTCCTGAAAAATATACAGATAAGCTGTTGAATATTTTGAAACTAATTTGGTTAGGTGCTGTTGATGCCTATGGCAGCAACAGCGCCCAGTCAAATTGGTTTCAAAATATTCAACAACATGTTTATTAAATAATAGAGACATACAATTCTTATAACGTTTCGGACAATTAAGAGTTACAGACGGGACAAAAAGAATCATTTATGACAAAATGATTATGACGTCATACTACACGCTACTTAGCTGAGTATGACGTCATATGACGTCAGATGATAGATGGATACTCTGGAAAGGTGAATTGCAATTTGGTGGTCAATTTAATGGACCTTTCCAGTTTTAGCTATGCCCCGCCCATCCCTAGTTAAGCTCCTGCCACGCCTTTCCCGTGTTGGGATCGATCGATTCCCTGACTATCAATTTCCAGAAAACTATACAGGTAAGCTGACTTAAAGACGGTCCATTATAGAATCATTTATTGACGTAATGATTATGACGTCATCCTACACGCCGCTTAGCTGATTATGGCGTCATATGACGTCATTACTCTGGAAATGTCCATTCGAGTCACAGCTTCAGTTTGCGTAATGCTCATACGTATACCCGAACATATTGTGTATTTTATCAGAGGAAATCTCCGAGTCTGACTTTCACAATTTGGGGGTGTGCTGTGCCTTGGTGAGGTGTGGAAACGCGCTATAAGCCCACCCTATATGACATAAGAAGAAGATACTGGCTCATGTGTAGATTCTTCCCTCCTGCTGTACGACCTGCCCGACCGCCCACTCACCAGCCTGCCCGGCCACCCACATGCCCATCCGTCCACCTGCCCACCTGCGAGCCATCCCTTTCTGCTTTCTGCCCATCCACCTATTCACATGGCAGGTATCCTGCCTGCATGCCTTCCCACTCTCCCGCAGGCCGGCCCGTCAGCGTCCAGCACTCACTCACTCACTCACTCACTCACTCACTCACTCACTCACTCACTCACTCACTCACTCACTCACTCACTCACTCACCCACACACCCACCCACCAACCCACCCACCCACCCACGCGCACTGACGGGCACACGCACGCACTGATTACCAGTGTGCTATATATAGTTAGCTTAATGTTACACAAGGTAACGAATTACGCTAATTAACCGATCGATTATTGATGTAAGTTACACCTGCTATAGCAAACTCCTGATTACGAGCGGTACTGTCGAATAGTCAGAACTAATGTAATATTAATAACCAATCAGAAGCCGGCCTACTTACGCCAACAGCGATTCGTTTAATCAATTTCTCGTGTCGGGATGTCAACATTCAATGTATAACTAATCGTGATTATCTTTCATAATTTATTGGTTGCTAATAACAATTTTTTTTCAAAACTGCAGCGCTAACCTTTTGCCTAAATAAGAAATCTCGTGATTATTACGGTAACATTATAGGCCTATACAGCTCAGATATAACTTTTTCCAGTTTCTATAGCAATGTAAGTATGTGTGGTAAGACGTACTGTTGAATACTTTAGACTTAATGGCTTCCAGTCAAATTAAGTTCAAAGTATTCAACAGAGCATTTTCAATAGCTAACGTGTTTCTGTTTTAGTTTTGGAAATACGTTAACCTATTGCCGAGCTGTACTATAGCGCACGACTTCAATCTTTTGATTTTCAGAAGTGATCGCTTTGCTTGTACATGTACGCTGGCTAAGCAAAAATGAAAAATTTCTTGACTATCGACCATTTCATGGTTACGCCGAACAAAAGCTGTATTCGTAGAGGTCTTGAACAAGGTTTGTTTGCAGGGAAACAGACAGCTACGCGATACTTGCAGAAATAAGGGCACGAATCTTAAATTTCTTGACAATTATTGACCATTAGTCATAACGGGTTAATAGATAGACGTGGTGTTTTGAGCTCTATGAAGTGATGTTGACGCAGGAGGGGTTGTGGCTCTTTCCTAAATTGTTGTAGCATGGTAAAGAGTTCTAATGACGATAATAATTATAATGATATTGATAATGATGTTGATACGTGATAATGATAATAATATTATTAGTAGTCTTATCTAGGCCTAACCGCGATTAAGATACAAAAACAGTGTACTCCTTTGCCCCCTTGTGACGCGTTGTGGCTTTGGTGTAAATAAATAAATGAAAAAATGAAGATGAGCACTAATTTCCCAGAATTGCAAAAAGTGTGTTTTCGGAAATCAAAAAATAATATCTTCATTCTTTGATCCATGATCCGAAAAAGAAATCTTGGAGAAAATTTTGAAAAATCAGGAGAAAAGTGATGGCTGTAATAATTAACGCCGTTAACCTTATCAACCAGGAACAATAAACTCTTTATGATGTAAGCCATGGAATATCATGTTGAATACAATTAACCTAATTTATAGCGCCAACAGTTTCCAGTCAAATTAGTTTCAAAATATTCTACAACTTTCCTTATGAGACTGGCAATTCCTTTGTTAATTCTATATAGGCCTACCCGAAATGTAATTGTGGTATTCAGCCTGTTCGTAAGTTATATACGTAGTATGGGGGATTGATCTTTCCAGTTTATCCATCATCTTGTAACGTCATAATCAACTTGTAACGTGTAGGATGACGTCATAATCAATTACAGCATGAATGACTCGGCTTAGTACGTCTTAAACGCTTAATAGTCCGACACGTTGTACGAATTGTATGTTTTTACAGTTTAATAAACATTCTGTTGAATATTTTGAAACTAATTTGACTAGCCATAGGCAGCAACAGCGCCCAGTTAAATTAGTTTTAAATTATTCAACGGCTTACCTGTAGCCTATAGTTTTCTGGAAATTGATAGTCATAGCGTTCGGGGATCGATCGATTCCGACATGGGCGAAGTGTGGGTGGAGCTTATCTAGGGCTGGGCGGGGCATAGCTAAAACCTGAGTTATCAGTTACTTCAATGGAGGAATCCAGTTTTAGCTATGCCCCGCCCACCTCTAGCTAAGCTCCATCCATGCTTTGACCGCGTTGAGATCGATCGATCTCCCCACTCTCTGAATCTCAATTTCCAGACAACTATACAGGTAAGCTGTTGAATATTTTGAAACTAATTTGACTGGGTGCTGGTGCAACAACACCCAGTCAAATTAGTTTCAAAATATTCAACAGTATGTTTATTAAATTGTATAGATATACAATTCGTACAACAACGCTATAGTCCATCATCAACTAAGCGTTCGTGACGAACCTATCTACGTCACCCATGGCGTGATAGATTATGACGTCATCCAACACGTCACGTAGTTGATTGTGACTTCATATGATTGATGGATAAACTGGAAATGTATATTCTCATAAATTATGCAGTTAAGCTCTTTTTGATGTTTTGAAATTAATTTGATTACGCATTTAAGAAGTTATCGTACCTGGTCTGTTTGATTGAACCGTAAAAAATATCAACTGCTACATAAACGTCTTAGTGCACCCTCAGGAAAGGTGGCCCGGGCCACATCGGCACTCCCCACCCCACCCACCCCTCCCCACCCCCTTAAATAAACGTCGTTTGTAATCAATGCATATATAGTATCGTTCGTGATATCTAATATTAATTCATATGATAAACTATTTAATTGAAAAACATAAACACGCTAATGGATTTGTTATTATGCTGTCTAGTTAAAAAGTTTTAAATTAATTGCTCCGGCTAAAACTGATCGCTATAGCACGCTGCATTTGGTCTATCATTCAGCTCAGTTTAAAACACTTTACTGGCTAAATTTGTTTAAAAAAATCAAAATACGTCCTTATTGAATGTCCATTTGCAGAACAGGAGAAGAATATTTTCGAAAATGTATCACCCTTCTCTTGGCCTGCAAATTGACATTTGTCAAACCACATAACTGCAGAGGTAGTTTTTGGTCGAATTCGGAAATTCCTAAGTGGGCGGGGCTTAGCTAGATATGGGCGGGCATAGGTAGAAATGGCAGGATCCCTCTATACACAATATACTGAATCAATCGGTATAAGCTACGGGGCGATATATCGTGGAAGCCGATCTGAAAAAATGGTTACATTGGTGGCCATATTGGATTTAGCCGTTTTGGATTCGACTTTTGAATAAATCCGTCAAAACTATACATGTCCATGTTGTAGTCATTTTGAAATGAGTACGCCTCTTGACAAATTGTGAAAGCTAACCTTCGAATGCCACACCTAATTAATCCGCAAAGTACTCAACCATGTTAACACAGGCTCTAGGTCGATCCTGGGCCAATAACGGACTACATTGACATAGTACGGGTCTAGTAACCTGCGCTATCAGGGAATCACTCAGGTGAAGCTAAAGCTATCGAGCGCGTGCGCGGGTGGGTGCGTGTGTGTAGGTGTACGTGCGTGCCCACCTGCCTGCGCGCGTGCGTGCGTGTAGGCGTGCGTCTGTACCTGTGTGCGTGCGTGAGAGAGAGAGAGAGAGAGAGGGGGGTGGGGTGGAGGGGGGAGGGAGAGATTCACTATCAGGAAACAGGAACATTTCAACTCTAGCATATATTCGATTGACTGATGATTCTCTTTATGGTTATGTACTGGATCAATATATCACGTTCAATCGCCATATTCTCTGTTTGTGATATGATCAAAGACTTCTCAATGCCATATGTGCATACGCCAGTTGGATCTATCACCTCACTACAGTTTGCTCTAAAATACAGCTAAGACTGGGGACATATGTTGTCGGTCGTTCTTTTAAACAGGTGGTTATAAAACCATACCTTATGGAGCCACAATCTAGTGGTCTGATGTCATATGGTGAATGACGTTCATTAATAAACCACGTGTTTTTATCGCTTATTTTCTTAATGCCCCCTTTAGGTGGTCGCATACACCTTTTAACCCGAATAATCATTTGAAATGCAAGAATTATTCAGCCTATTGCAGCAACAGGTTCATGTTAAACTAGCTTCAGAATATTCAACAGTTTACTTATAGAGGTAATATATATATACCTATTGTATTGACACTCCTGTATTCCAACGATTCTGTATTGTAGCGGGCAAGTATGATAGATCCACAGACAGTTGGTATTAATAGAAAAGCGCATGATCATATAGCCTACTGGATATAAGGCTTATCTCAGGAAAGTAAAATAAACTAGCATGGACCGATCTACCCACTAGCCAATTAGCCAAAGGCTAGTAATAATGAAATCTGGCTAATGAAAAGGAGACTTGGCTAAATCATTGGCTAATGATTAAGATTAAGTTAATTCTATTGATTGGCTCAATCCTGACTGATTCATGTGTTACAATTACAAAGCAAAAATGCATGTTTATGTTATTGAATATTTTGTATCAACAACTTTCAGTCATATTAGTTTCAAAATATTCAATACATTTCTTGCATAGTAAGATCTTATTGTATCTGGACTGTAAAATGGATAGTATTAACTGATGATGACTGACTGCAAACATGTTCACCAGTGACATTGAAGTAAAGATGTGGTTAAAATATTTGCTATTTGGCTAACAAAAATGGTATTTGGCTAATCTATTGACTACAACATTGGAAAAGCCATAGCTGTCTCTGAACCAGCGACTACCATTCTAGATAATAAACGACACACATATCTTTGGAACACACAAATGATCCATAGCACCAAAATCATTCAAACTGTTACCAGAAACATACAGGACCAATTTATACAAACATGGTTCAAATGTTATGAAAAAATTACCGGAAACTGTCAAATCGCTTCGTCTCTGTAACAGCTTAACCAATTTCAATCGTATTTGGCTATAATGATCATATCGTGATAGGTTCTAGAATTTCCATTCAGAATATTGTTTCGTCAAATTGTTGGGTGAAAATATGAGATTTTATGAAAAACTTACTGGAAGATCTCAAATCGCGTTTACTCCTTAAAAGATTGCCCGTTTTCATCCCAATTTGTCTAGTATGGTGGTAGGCGCTAGTTTGGGTGAAAATCTTAGATCTTTTGAAAATTCTTTACGAGTCTACTCATCCTCACTCAATGGCCTGATTTTAACCAAATTTGGCCAAATCTACCCCATGGTGATAGTCTTCAGAAATACCAGTCAGAATTTCGATTGGTAGATTTTTCATATGCCCATCTTGAATTCTGAAATGCTAATGGTCCAGGTGAGTGTCACAGGCCATTGGGCCTCATGCTAATCATTTAAACTGAGGATTTAAACAATAATCGGGATTTTCGATTTAATCACGTAACCGGGAGGGCGAGGCATTATAGCCGTATTGAACTTGAGAAACAGACATTTCCAAAGATAAACGGTTACTGTATCACTATGCTGAGTCTGCAGATGGAGCAATGGGCCTATATCTTCCTTTATATTTTCATCGATAAATTATAATGCCATATCAGTTCAGCTTCATTCTGCATAGGTCGCATCTTAATCGGTTACACTATTGCCAGAACTATAGAACACCAGGGCATAATTTATCTGGTATCGCATCTCAATTTGCTACACATATTTTGGCAGTTGCTATACATTCTGCAACATGCAAAGCTGTATCTGCAAAATTTGTACGCGATAGCAATTTCATTGATTTTATTAAGTTCTATCATTAACCGTTTCAAAGACAAATCTCTGAAAATGTAAATTCTTTGCAATGTAAGGCATATTCTGTTCAGCAATGGCTTATAGTCATATTAATTTCAAAATACTAAACAGCTTTCTTGTTTGTTTGTTCGGAGATTGAGATACAGGGAATTTATCAGTGAAAGAGTTAATTGCTACGCATTTTTGCAGATAACTATGCAATTATAATTTGTGTAACAATTCATGCTATGCAAATATTAAATTCTAACTTATGCCCTGAACACATTTACTGAAGTAACTATAAATATGGGTGGTCTCTTGCAAAGTCAAGCATGTTTGTGCCACCATCAAGATGAAAACAGAAAACAATACAAATGGCTAACATGTATTAAAACCATTCTAGCTAATACAGGATACACATACCTTTGGAACACACAAACGATTCATAGATAGCACCAACATCATTCAAGCTGTTACCAGAAACATACAGGACCAATTTATGCAAACGTGGCTCGTCCAAATGCAAGAATCGTGGAAGGGTAAGATATACAATTCGTTTTAAGATTAACTGGGAAACGGAACCATACCGCCTTAGTCTTAATGATAGAAATAGAATATTGTTCACTTGGTATAGGACCAGTAACTATTCATCACCAATAGAAAAGGGGAGGTGAGAAGGAATACTAAGAGAAGACAGGAAATGCAGTAGTTGTGACAATAATGAAATTGGAGATGAGTTTCATTAGATTTTTATTTACGAATTTTTTCGTACATTATGATTGGAAACGTTACCTAAATACTACCGTGAGCGACCAAATTATTTTTTTTTAATTCCCCGGTTATTCGCTAGCAATGACAAAAAACTACTATATAAGGTTTGCCGACTAATAAAGTGCAATTGCTAAGCAATTCCAAAAGGATGAAATTGTCACACAAACACAGCCAACAAACATAACCCGTAAAGATAATACCCGAAAACAAAGTGTAATCGTGACCGGAAAAATCGTTATTATGAAAATAGCTTGCCTGAAAAGAACCAATCATATTGCTGTAGTAAATCTAGACTATGCTTTTCAATGTTAGCAGTTAATCTATAGAGATATATAAATAATATGTAAACTGTCTTGCCACTATATAAATTGTATAATGTTTATACCCCATGTATCACATGTATTATCTGGGAGTAATAAATAAATCTTTAAATCTTAAAGATGTGAACAGCATAGGATATTATACCAGCGATGTAGAATTAAACGACGACTGATAGGCTCAGAATGCATATGTGTTGATTTAAAAACAATTATTTTCACATACAGGTGCATATTCACACCAAAGTTCTAGCAAATATTTTTATAATTATATATTTTTAGGCTTAAATCGTGTGGCTAGATGTAAGGAAATGAAATAATTCTTAACGTATGATGATTTCCTTATATATAAATTAATATAATTTTTTGCGTTGTAAAATTGAATTAGAGACACGAGTCACAATTCAACTTCACAACTAAAGTATATTAATTTATACTGAATAAAACCACCATATGTTAAAATTGACTTCATTTCATTACATTTATTGTCATTGTCATTGTCTTCGTTGTTATTGTTATAGGTGTGGTAATATTCATGGCTATGGTCTTTGTCGTTATTGATTTCTAAATGGATATCAGTGTTGTTTTTGTTGTTGTTTTTGTTGTTGATGTTACTAGTGTTGATGGTGTTGTCGCTGTCGCTGTCGCTGTCGCTGTCGCTGTCGCTGTCGCTGTTGTTGTTTTTGTTTTTATATTTGTTGTTGTTGTTGTTGTTGTTGTTGTTGTTGCTGTTGTTACTGTTGATGCTGCTGTTAATTTCGATGGTGTTTTTGCTGTCGTTGTTAGTGTCATTGTTGTTGTCTATGTTGTTATTTTTGTTGTTGTTGTTGTTGTTGTTGTTGATGATGATGATGATGATGATGATGTTGTTGTTGTTGTTGTTGTCATCATCATCGTCATTGTCGTCGTCATCGTTGTTGTTGTTGTTGTTGTTGTTGTTGTTGTTGTTGTTTTTACCATCACAATGAATCATATTAGTATTTTGATTGGGGATAGTAAATATTGCACAAATCTACCGTATAAACCTAAGGAAACGCCTTCATGATTATAAAAACCTTTTCCGCAAAGGACCTTTCCAGTTTATACATCCATCATATGACGTCATAATCAGCTATGCGACGTGTAGGATGGCGTCGTAATCAATTATGGCATGAATGACTCGATTTATTCCGTCTTAAATGCTTAATAGTCTGACACATTGTACGAATTGTATGTCTGCTATTTAACAGGCTTTAGGCAGCAACAGCAACCAGTCAAATTAGTTTCAATGTATTCAACAGCTAACCTCTAAGTTTTCTGGAAATTTAGATTCAGAGAGTGCAACGATCGATTGAACCCAACACGAGCGAGGCGTGGGTGGAGCTTAGCTAGAGATGGGCAGGGCATAGCTAAAACTGGAAAGCTCCATTATATATAGAAAGAGTACTTGCCATCTGTTTCGGCAATTCACCTATCTACGGCGTAATTCTGGGAGAGTCAGATGACACTATGATGCACGTATAGCATGGTATCCCACTCCATACGGATGTTTCCATGATTAAAACCAGCTCACCCGTTCTTCAGATGCTCTCATTTAAAGGTGCACGTCCACACCAAAATGCTTGAAAATAAAATTACTAAATTTAAAAATGTGGAATTAGTCGATCGGCCAAACATTACCAAGAGAATCTCAGAGGATAAGGACCGACCAAATAAATATGGGCTTAAGTTACTAGATATATGTAAACACAACAACTTGTGCATAGTTAATGGAAGAAAAGGCACTGATGAAAATGTCGGAAAATTAACATGCCAAAATATTTCCGTTGTTGACTATGCAATACCAACACTTCCATTCTACAAATATATATCAGAATTCAATGTAGGAGAATTCTGCCCCATATTATCTGATAAGCACTGCCCACTTACTGTAACCCTTAACTGCCAACAAAATATATTGGTACAAGAAAGTGTTATTAATGAAAAGCAAAATAAGAATGAAAAGTCCCGTGTTAAGTGGAAAAATAACAAACGAGATAGTTTTGTTAGAACAGTACAATAGCACCCTAAATTAGCCAAAATAAATGTGCAAATCGCTGATGGTGCTTAAAAAATGTGCATTTGAATGAAATCATACACAATATTTCCAACATCTTCGAACATTCAGCACAGACATCATTTGGGGTGGCCAAAAACTAATAAAGATAATAAGCCATGGTTCAATTTGGAATGCCAACAAGCTAGGAACCACTATGCTAAAGTCAGGAAAGATTACACACTTAATAGAACTGATAAACCATGATTGATGCGGGAAAGCGTATAAGAGAACAATAATAAAAGTAAGCAACCAGTATAAACAGAATACTAGGATCAAAATTAGAGAAATTAGTAGCAAGAACCCAAAGGCATATTGGAACTTAATTGACCAGAAAAGTAACAATATATTAGACATATACAACATGTATGAATATTTTTTAAATGTAAATAGAAATGGAGATAATAATGCAGACGAGAATATAGTTGAACCCCCAACAACAAGCGGTGAAATCCCAGATCTGGATATCACAATCAACGAAAATGATATCTATAATGCTATTACAAACCTGAAAACCAAAAAAGATGGTATTGCAAACGAATATATGAAGGCGACAAAAAATATAATGATCAACATCTATATTCACGTCTTCAATAAGGTCCTGAACAGTGGTGAAATACCAGATACATGGACAGAAGGAATAATAGTGCTAATACATAAGAAAAGGGTGATATCAACGAACCAAAAAACTACAGGCTTATCACATTACTAAGCTGTCTGAGGAAGCTCTTTACCTCAATCGTATCAAACCGAATTGCTAAATTTCTGGAGGTAAACCAAAGTCTGTCTGAAAATCCGGCAGGTTTCCGACAAGATTACTCTCAAACCGATCATATCTCTACTTTATCCTCACTAGTAGAAATATTCAAAAAGAGAAAGAACAGATTATACTGCACTTTTATTGATTTCGAAAAGGCTTTCGACAAGGTTTGGCGAAAAGGACTAGGGGAAAAACTAATAAAACATAATATAAAAAGGAAGGTGTTTCGGTTTATACGCAACATGTATATGAACCATGGTTAAGGTAAATGGCGAACTATCCAACACATTTATATACAATTGCGGCGTCAGGCAGGGTGAAAACCTATCACCAATTCTATTCTCTATCTATCTAACTGATCTGGAGAGCTATCTCGAGAGTAACGCCGTGAAGCCAATCAAACTCAACTGTGCACAAAATGATCTAGACGTATTGTTCAAAATTGTGTTGCTCTTATATGCTGATGACGCAATCCTTATGAGCATAGCATATACAAACTGAATTCCGAAAAATGCTAAATGCCTTTTGGAATGTATGCCGATAAATTGAAGCTTAAAGTAAATTTTGATAAAACTAAAATAATAATTTTTAGCAGTACTAAACGTTACTATGAAAGATTAAACTTTTATATTAATGGAAATGAAATAGACATATGCGATGAATATAAGTACCTTGGAATTATTATGTCTATCAATGGTAAGTTTACAAAAGCGCGCAAGCATATATGTGAACAATCACGCAAAGCAGTATATTCCCTGCTCAACAATGCTCGCAGATTAGATTTACCCATTGACTGCCAACTAAAATTGTTTCACCAATTAGTAGACCCGATCCTACTATATGGCTCTGAAGTAGTTGGAATTTAATGCTACGATCAACTGATTTTATTAGACATATTTTAAAAGTTAAGCGTAGTACACCAAAGTATATGTTGCTAGGTGAAACGGGTGAGCTACCAATATCTAAACAGGTTAAATATCGTATAATAAAATTTTGACAAAAACTTCTGAGCGGAAAAGAAACAAAGCTGTCAACAACACTTTATAGATATATGTTATCTCTGGACACATCAAACTGCGCAAAATATAAACATGACGACAAAAAGCATCAAACAAGTTCTCAAGGACCAATATATCCAAGGATGGGAAGGACATATGTCAAACTCGTGGAAAGCGAAAACATATCACGCATTCAAAACCCAGTTCGAACTAGAATATTATTTACTCCATCTAACCGATTACCAGAGAATTACGCTTACCCATTTCCGAACAACAAACCATCACTTACCAATTGAAACAGGCCGTTGGGACAGGATAACAAGAGAACAAAGAATCTGTAAATTATGCAAACAGAATGAAATCGGAGATGAATACCATTACTTATTCACCTGCGATTATTTAAAAAAAGAAAGAGCAGACATCTTTCCTAAATCAAGCTACGTAATTCCAAACTACTATAAGTTCCATAAGCTATTCTCGACGCAGGACATAAAATTGCTAGTAAAACTATCTAGATTTATCAAGGTGATTACACATCAATTCCCTGCTCGTAGGAAGACAACGAATTAAAATGTACAATGGTGACGATGACAGACCACAACACCCAAGCTAAAGGTTAGCGACTATGATGACAAAGAGAATGGCATCAGTAGTTTAGACTAGGAACAGCATTGACAGTAAGCGACAATAACGACAAAGACGACGAGGATGGCGATGAATACCAACAACATGAGCAACACCAACAAGAACACCACCAACAAGAACACCAACAACAAGAACACCAACAACACGAACAAGATCAACAATAACAACAACAACAACAACAACAACAACTGCTACTACTACTACTACTACTACTACTACTACTACTACTACTACAACATCAACTACTACTGAAAAAACAACAACTCCAAGAAAAACAACGGCAACAGCAGCGACGACGACGACGACAACGACAACGACAAACAACAAGAACAAGAATAACAACAACAACAACCACAACAACAACAACAACAACAAGAGCAGCAGCAGCAGCAGCAGCAACAACAACAACAACAACAACTGCTATAGCTACAACAACAACAACAACAACAACAACAACAACAACAATATCGAAACATATATGTGTATATTGTATTCGACAAGAAAAATTGTAGATATAATGTATACTAGCTACTACTCCATGTAACTACTACTTATATATCCCCCATATACCATGGAACGTGATCTGGGGTATAAATAAACCATTTCATTTCATTTCAAAAAATGGTCTCTTATGATTGACTCTTTCAAGAGGAGTTGAAGCATCATCAAGCATGCAATGCAATCTTTGGAGGCACCCCTAATGGAGCAATCCAGTTTTTGCTATGCCCCGCCCATCTTTAGCTAAGCTCCATCCACACTTCGCCCGTGTTGGGATCCACCCCTGAACTCCCTGACTATCAATTCCCAGAAAAATATACAGGTAAGTTGTTGAATATTTTGAAACTAATTTGACTGTGGGCTGAACAGCACCCAATCAAATTAGTTTCAAAATATTCAACAGCACGTTTAGTAAATAGTAAAGACGTACAATTCGTACAACTGCGCTTAGTCAGTCATCAATTAAACGTTCGTGACGAACTTAGCCACGTCATTCATGAGGTAATGAATTATGACGTAAGCCTATACGTCACGTAGTTGAGTATGACGTCATATGATCGACGGAGAAACTGGAAACTGTAAGATGCTATAGACAGCTGTCATGTTTCATGTGATTTGGATCAAAGCTTTAGGAGAGGACGCGGTTTGAATAGTGCTCACATATATTTCCTATTGGGGCATTTTATCAGGGAAAAGGAGATTTCTCGAAGATCAATCTTCGTATTAAGTATAAATTAATACTAAAGCAAGTCCATATAGGCCCAAGATATAGGCCTAGAGTAGATTTCAAGTCGAACGAGACATTTTGTCTGTTCTCATATATCGCTTGACCTTAATGGAGTACGGTACTTTTCTGCCAAAAAAAAGAAAATTGGTAACTGACCCATAAATGGTAACTGTGATACTAAGGCGTCACCTTGGTTTTGGCATTGCATGCGTTGGCCAACCCTAGCCGAGTTGGATGGTACTCGAAATTGGATAAAACTGTATGTGTAGTCGCTGTACGAACATTTTCATCAACCCTTCAGCGGCTAAATTTGGTCAAGAAAATCTAAATATTGTTAATTTAATGTCTGTTTGTAGGCCAAGAGATTGTTTTTGAGAATTTACCACTGGAATGACTGGCTCGGTTACCGAGCCAGTCATTACAGAGGTAAATTTTCAAAATTAGTCTTCTTTTAACATGCAAATGGACAATCCTCAAAAACACTACAGAGGCCGTTTTTGGCCGATGGTTAAGGAGGTAACATACCCCCTAACCACGTGACAGAGTATTTCTAATATACCCATTGACATTCTCATACCAAGGCGAGTTTATATCTGCCGAGAACAAGTTGATCGAACTGAAAAATATCGGAGGAGATTACATGCAAATTGATAATTAATAGATAGATAGATTTATTGTCCACAGTAGGCCGATGGCCCTTGAGGGTACAGTACACAAGCATCTTTTATATAGCCGCAAGCTGCGTTCACCTTGGGTGGGTGGGGTAGTCGGGTGGGGTGGCCGAAGGGGCGGGGTGGGGTACGGGGGTTGGGGGAGCGTCTTGCCTCATTGCTGTTACATGCTTGATTAAGCTAAACTAAGGATTAATGTACTAACCGATTTCTCGCCAAAAACGGTTAATGAACCTGTCCAGCTTTAGATATGCCCCGCCTATCTCTAGCTAAGCCGCACCCACACCTCGCTCATGTTGGGATCGGTCTATCACTGACCTCCCTGATTATCAATTTCCAGAAGACTATGCGTGTAAGCTATTGAATCTTTGAAACTATGGCAGCAACAGCGTCCAGTCAATTTAATTTCAAACTATTCAGCAGCATCTTTATTAAATAGTAAAGACATATAGTTCGTACAACAACTCTTGGCCCGACACGAATCATATGCGCTTGATGTACTTATCTACATCATTTACGACGCCATGATTATGACGTCATCGTGTACGTCACGTGATAAATGGATAAACTGGAAAGGTACATAGCCGAGTGACACATGGCTTGCTTCATATCTACTTAGAGCTTACTCAAATTACTGTCTTAAATACTGAGTTAAATTTATGACATAATGTAATCCTGTCCAAGCCCATATAAATACGACATGCATGGTCGCCACCACGTTGCTATATAATTATAATGTATTCAACGAACGAATATGTAACGTTATCACACTGCAATTGGAGGAGACCATTCCCCGCTTGATTGCGCGATATGAGTATTGGAACTAATGAAACGCATGTGTTATGTAATATGCCGCCAGTTGTCGTAGATATATAGTGCCATCTACGGACTTGGATAAGATAGTTATCAGTGGACATGGCGGTCTTCGCATATGACTATAATAATCGTAAATAATAATGATAATGTACAATTGTTACTCTGTCTACTATAAGATGTACTATCTGTTTCCCCCATATGTCATGTATTTATGACCTGGGTGTAAAAAAATTCAGTTCAGTTCAGTTCAGTCTTGCCAATGCACTTAGTGACCATCTGGCCTAAATAGTTGATCCGTTGCATTAAGCTCAAAGCAATCATAAACTGTCGTAACATGAAGGGGTTGGTGATTTCTTGCATTCAAGAGCCATGGCCAAAAATGTGTATTCCGGTATGCACTTTGTGAGCCTGTGACCTAAATACTTGATGGTTTGTCCTGAAACTAATAGAACTTCTGGTCACCTATAATATGAATGGATGTGGCAAATTTGGCGATGCTACCCGCTTCCGCTCCCGAAGTATTGCCAAAAATGTATAGTTTGTGATGCCCTTAGTGACCCAGTGACCTGAGTATGTGGACTTTTCACCTGTTGCAAAATGTCGATTCTAGCCCCCCACGATATGAATGGCAGACCGGCCGACCGGTCGACCGACCGACCGACCGACCGACCGACCGACCGACCGACCGACCGACCGACCGACCGACCGACCGACCGACCGACCGACCCCGACCGACCCCGACCGACCCCGACCGACCGACCGACCGACCGACCGACCGACCGACCGACCGACCGACCGACCGACCGACCGACCGACCGACAAACAGTACAGATTGACCCACCCACCGACCCACCCACCGACCCATCCACCCACCCACCCACCGACCGATAGTTTCAAATAGTTTCAAAATATTCAACGGAATGTTTATTAAATGGCAATTCGTATAACTGACGGACGTTTAAAAGTTCCCGACGGACTTAGCTACGTCATTCATTACGTAGCTGATTGTGACGTCATCCTACATGTGACGTAATTGATTATGACCTCATATACTTGATCGACAAACTGGAATCATCACTTGCAATCTAATGGCATATGTCTCTTATGACATCACATTCAAAATTCCAAAATATGCACAAACGTTAAAAATTCTAGGGGACTGCGTGTACACAGTTTCGCTAATGATACAGATTGGTCCCGGTTTATCAGCAATGGGAAGTCTGTGTAACAATCCATCCACACTCTTGCCATTATAAATGATTTAGTTACTCTATCAAATATCTCAGGGTCGTTGTCCTTCCCACGCGCAGATCTCACGTCTTCACATTCTTACATAACGGCTTGACAAGTGTTATATAAAATAATAAATATACAGGTTGGAGTTTATCAGCAACGTATAGTCTGATTAGATACGCCCACGCATATAGGCATACTGATCAATTTTCTTGGTCAACATCCGGTTTTGGCCGGGCTGCGTGTTAAAAGGTTAAAATGTCATTAACTTGTTTTACAACCCGCCTCCTTGATGTATTATATATTAATATATGTATGTGTAGGGCAGACACGGTTATAAATATACATATCTTATCGTGCTCCCATTTGAAGAAAAATAAATTCAGTTTAACACTTCACTGGCTCAATTTGGTTAAGGAAAACAAAATTATTATTTATTGAACGTCCATTTGCAGGCCAAAGAGTGGTATTTTTGAAAATTGACCACTGTAAGGATTGGCTCTGTTACCGAGCCAGTGATTTCAGTGGTAGATTTTCAAAAAATAGTAAAAATCCTGGCCTGCAAAATAACATTCCTCAAGACCACTGCAGAGGCCGGTTTTTGGCGAGGTTCGCCATGGAATTTTTATGTTCATGGTTATTTTGTTTGGGCCTCTAGATATAGCCTTATATGGTGTTGTCAGTTTTGTTTTCGTGCGTTTTTTGCGTGAATATGCACCTTTAAGATAGTATGAAATTTCTCATAACCCATTTGTGGACCGGGAGAGGATCATTATTTTAGGGTTTACCACTGGAATGACTGCCTCTTTTATCGAGCCAGTCATTCCAGTGGTGAATTTCCATGAATAGTCTTGTCTTGGTCTGCGAATGGATGTTTTCAAGACCATTGCTGAAGCTGTTTTGGTTGGCTTGAGTGTTGGTGGGTTAAAATGTTATTTATTTTTATTTTTTTACAATCCGCCATCTTGATGTGTTGTATTGTATCGTGTCTTTGTGTGTATGTAAGACATGGTTATAAGACATATGTCTTATCGTGCTTTCAGTTGAACAAAAAATCAATCCTTGTTTAAACCAAGGATGTTTTTCTATGAATAATCATAGTTAATACACCCGCCAACAGATTATCATGTCTAAGGCCGCAAGAATTTCCTCTCAAATTGCTGTCAATCTATTCAACAAATATGTCAAATCTATCCATCTTGAAATATAGATTTCCTAACAAAACTAAATGTTAATATAAATGATAGAATCGATTATGAAGAGACTGGGTGGCTGGCCACCTTGTCCTGATACGCGGCGCCTGAAGAGGAAATCTGATTACTGAGACACGCAGCCGCCTACGCGCGTGGCATCAAAGTAAATGCTACAAATTATAGTGCTTGCTCAAAGAACTATACTCGGAGTCCTCAACCCTTTGCGCCCGGAGTCACCCATCGCGTGGTCAAGATACTCACGAAAGTAAAGTACAAAATAATTATACAAATAATTCTTCGAAAACAATATTAAGCAGGACGTGTTTTCGGTCGAACATCCTGGAGATTACTGACCACGTCGTGTGTATTTCATATCCTCAAATTGTTTCCAAAATATTCAGTATCTCCAGCGGTATCGCCCGTTGAAGTTAGTGTCCGGTGGCTTGCAATAGTCACACAATTAACAGCGTCTCGTATTATTAGATTATTGGATGGGGTGTGTCTGGGACATCATTTCCACCCACACTGCATTCGCCACCAGCGTCTTTGATCCTGTTCGTTTATGATAAGCCTACAGTATAGCTAAAAATAAGTTACAAAATTGACAAAGCAAAAACAGAAACATGTTAATTAGTAAGAAACGTTCTGTTGAATATTTTGAACATAATTTGATTGGAAGCAATCCAATTGAGGAATCCAGTTTTAGCTATGCCCCGCCCATCTCTACCTAAGCTCCACCCACGCCTTGACAGTGTTGGGATCGATCCCTGCAATTTCTGAATCTCAATTTCCAGAAAACTATGCAGGTAAGTTGTTGAATATTGTGAAACTAATTCGACTGGGTGCTGCTGTTGCTGCGTATGACCTATGTCAGCAGCATCGCCCAGCCAAATTAGTTTCAAAATATTCAACAGCATGTTTCTTAAAGAGTATAGACGTACAATTCGGGCAACAACGCTTAGTCCGTCACCAATTATGAGTTCGTGACGAACTTATCTACGCCATTCATGACGTCATTGATTATGACGTCATCCTACACGTCACGTAGTTGATTATGCCGTCACATGATGGATGGACAAACTGCATAGGTCAATTGCATTGGATATTTCTAAAATGCGGGTGTGCTGCCACTCGGAATTCAGCTTTGCGTTCAATTCGGAAAACGCTCCAGAGCGCTCTACGCGGGCAAAATCGGCATTTCTCGTTTTGTATATTATATGATTTTAATTATTGCGAAAACAGCAGATCGTCAATAGTTTGCGGATTAGCAAAACGTTTTGAAACGTTTGCCCTACGGAACTCAATGCTGGGTTTCCCCTGTAACATATCAAGACAATACATATTTCTTTATAAAAATCATGTCTGTTGTCTCATTCCATAGCCAATTGGCATCCAATCTATGCAAAGGTTTGTTTCAGAAAGAGAGTAAAAGAGCAAAATGAACCAACACACAATAAAATGGTTCATTTTACTTTTACAGACAAGTTTTTAACCCTTGAATTTCTTCAGAAATATCTCAATTTTCTCATAGAAAATGTCAATTTGCAGACCAAGAGAAAATTTTATTTGAAAATTTACCACTGGAATGACTTGCTCGGTTATCGAGACAGTCATTCCATTGGTAAATTTTCAAAAATACTCTTCTTAGTCTGTAAATGGACATTTCTCAAGACCACTGCAGCAGGCGTTTTTGGCTGATGTGAGTTTTAAAGGTTTAACAGCAGTCTTTGTATTATTGTCAGCTAAGTTCAAAATGAAGCCAACATGATAATAGCTCAATTCAGGGGTGTATGAACGTACTTTGACCTAGCGCGGGGTAGGGGGGTGGTGGGGGTGGTGGGGGGGGGGGCTAAAATATGCGTGAGGTGAAAGCCTAGGGGACACTATGGGGATACACTATGTGAGAGGAAAGACCTGGGGCTCACACAAGCCCTCCTTTTATTTTCTACCTGTCTACAATTCGTACACTTCGGATTAAGACTCTTTCGATTTCCGCGACGGAACTAAGCCATTTTGATTCTGACGTCGACACGTAATAAGTGACGTATTTCATTATGACGTCAGATACTTGAGTGACAGATCGGATCCCTCCATCGTCTCTAAAGGCTATTTCCCATCGCCAATGAGAGGCATCAAGCGACCACATGTTCCTTAGTTACCACCTTTGATAGCGCAAACAGTGTCCGTCACATATCGTTTGTTAATACTATAACCGTTACAGATTTAATATGACAAATTCTTTACGGTGTAAGGAACATTCTGTTGAATATTTTGAAACTAATTTCGCTGGAAGCTGTTGCTGCCATAGGCAGAAACAGCTTCCAGTCAAATTAGTCTCAAAATCTTCAACACCTTCCCCAATAACTGTCTTGAACGCATGATACTTGAAATGTTAATTAAACACCTGTGTCCGTCTTCTAATTAGGAATTGCGTTGAGGAGACGAGTGAAGTTATTAGAATGATTCTCGAACCAGCTGCATAATTAGATATTGTAGCCTATTGTATTATTATTGTGTGGGTTTATCTAATCCGACGGTGGACCGCTGTTAACATTCAATCTCTCTGCATATTCTATTATATAATACGTGTCAAGCGGTTATATAAGAACGTGAAGACTTGAGGTGTGCGTGTGGGAGAGACATGTTATGTTTACAGAAGGGCAACGCCACAGGGGGTTGTATTAGAATAAATCCTTTATTATGGCAAGGGTGTGGGTAGTCAAAGCGTTACACAGCCTCTACTTCTATGAATAACTCAAGTTTCAAGTTTGTTTTATTACTCCCAGGTCACAATGTGACATATGTGGAACATTTACATACAGTTGCATTGAGTAGGAATCAGTACACAGCTATAGATTATTCTCAGTATTATAACTATTATTGTGATATATCATCATTATTATAAATATTATAGATATTAACGACAATTACAGTCAGAGTTAGAATTTAAACTCATGGCACAAATAGGTTATTATTTTACTAAATCAAATATATTTATATTATTAATATGTAATTGTTTCAACATATTTTGGACGTTAGTGTACAACATTAGGACATGGTGGCTTTCAATATTCTTATCATTATTATAGTGGCAGCAGCAGGAACAGTCACCGGGAACTAGTATGTCTCCTTTGCGGAAATGTGAAACCCATAGAGTTAGTATAGCTGTAGAGCGCTCATGACCCTCCCGAAGGCGAATTTTCAGAGTTAAGTATTTTCTGGCGCGATCAAATAGGCCCAGAGTCTCCAAAAATAATTGGGGGTTTTAAATTACTAATTCCATCACGTAGTCGAATAAACTGCCAGATTAATATAGCCAATACTATTGTATGTCTGATAAAACTGTATAAACTTGTGGCTGCTCAATTTCTCTTCCAATTACCGAAAGACAATTGAGTCCCTTTTGGAGGGTGTATATGGTGATCGTCTGCGTCAGCCAGTCAGTGATACCCGGTCATGCGCGTCATCGGTGGTAGATAGATAAGGTATGCACATGAGGTCTCTACAACTGTACTAACAACTCTACGATGGCGATGCCATAATAGAAGTATGACATCAGCATTGTGTTCAGTAGGGAAAACGTTCCAGAGCGCAGATTATTATAAATCATTCTTCTCTGCCCCCACCCCCCTCCCCCCCCCCCCCCCATCCTCCTCCTCCTACTCAACGTCCCCATCCTTCTCATCTTCTCCCCCCCCCCTCCTCCTCGTTTAAAATGTTTGATACGCATCTCCTCATACAGTTTTGAGTCAGGGGCGCCGGAAGCAAATTCGAGGGGCGGGGGCAGGTTTCATTAAAGGACACGCTGGATGGCATTGTCTGGAGGAAGATATGAAATGGGTGTTCCACCCCACCTCTCATAGAGGGGTGTTAGGGGGTGCCCACCTACCTAACCACCTTGAGAAAAACATTGCAATGTGCAGGCTCATGACTCGATTTCCTGTATTCTGAGTTTCTTATGATTATGTATAAATGTTAGAGCTCATACCCACATAAACAGCACATTATTAAAAAAATCCAAGAGGATGATATTTATTACTTAGAGATGTGGGAGATATAGGAGATGGCTTCTAAGCGCATCTAATTTTTTAATTCTTTCAATGGAGGACCCAGCTTCCTCCCATCCTGCGTGCGTGGCGTGCGTGCGTGCGTGCGTGGCGTGCGTGCGTGCGTGCGTGCGTGCGTGCGTGCGTGCGTGCGTGCGTGCGTGCGTGCGGGCGGGCGGGCGGGCGGGCGGGCGGGCGGGCGGGCGGGCGGGCGGGCGGGCGGTCGTGCGTGCGTGCGTGCGAGCGTGCGTGCGTGCGTGCGTGCGTGCGTGCGTGCGTGCGTGCGTGCGTGCGTGCGTGCGTGCGTGCGCGCGCGCGCGTGGAGGTGGGGAAACAAATCGTAGACACATTCCTCAAATACACCCACCGACACTACCATGTATATACAAATTATTTCTACCCTTGCATCTGTTTCATATGTCACATTGCTGCACCCAGCCGCCCATCATTTCACATATATTCTAGTCTATCCACTAAACAAGGCCTTAACGGAGCGTGGACAAGTATCACTTCAAAAATTCAAATAGCTTATGACTATGTATCTTAACTTTACTTGCAAAGATACATGAATCATTTACAGATTAAAAAAGTAAATATGTCAGGTGTAACTGCCACTACATAAATAGCGTTTACATTGGTGATTTGATTCGGCCCAGAAGCACTCCCATATTTCTTTATGGACTTGTGTTAATGTCAAAACAACCGAACTTTAATACAACTACTCGGTCTGCTCTGAATATTCTAAAAATCGTGTTTAAAGTTCCAAAGTAAAGTTTACTAATTTTTTGCAGAGAAACTGGTAAATGGCGCAGATCCCCCCCCCCCCCCCCTGCCCAAAGGGCAACGGAGGCAGCTGCCCCCTCTGCCCCTTGCTTCCGGCGCCCCTGTTTTGAATCTATCAACTAGTTTAAAAATAAACAAAAATGCGTTCAAAGGCCTGTTCTCACTAGAGACTTCTGACTGATTGTGTCTCTAGTGAGAACACGACCTTAGCCTATCAGGCTTGGGCTAAACGCATATATACTGCTGGGACAATAAACTATGATTTCCCCACCGTATAACGAGCTTTGCTTTTGGCCTACTACAGAGCATGCAGCTTTACAGTTACTTCAGCAAACGCGTGTTGGTAAATTTTGTCACCTAATTCAGAAAACGGGTCATTCGGTTGACAAACAGTCGACTATAGGGAACGATAGTTCACCAGACAAACCTGCCATAGGAAGGGGTAGCTGCGGTGCGATAGCTATGTAGGACATGCCTCTGTTTGCACTATGTAACACCTATCGCAAGTGAGATTTGAAACCCCGGGTTTAGCCGTTTAACATTCGCAGAGTAGAGTATTCTGTTAAATATTTTGAAATTAATTTGACTGGGAGCTGTTGCTGCCTATAGTAACAACAGGCTCCATTCAAATTAGTATTGATATATCAAACAGCTTTCCTGTATAGTTGTTTTGGGATTGAGAGACTGGGAGGGTTAATGGATTGACATCCACCG
Source organism: Chaetoderma sp. LZ-2023a (assembly GCA_034401795.1). NCBI lineage: Eukaryota > Metazoa > Mollusca > Caudofoveata > Chaetodermatida > Chaetodermatidae > Chaetoderma > Chaetoderma sp. LZ-2023a. The sequence goes on along the minus strand of CM067369.1, from coordinate 112,806,706 downwards.
GACACCCATGTAAGCGCATAAATGACAATCATAAGTGATGAATCCAATCCGTCACTCAAGTATATGACGTCATATTGAATTACGTTACATTTATGTAGGCTGACAGCCCAATCAAAATACGTAATGAATGACGTAGATAAGTCCGTCGTGAGCTTGTAAAAGTCCGTCATGTGTATGAATTGTATATCTAGTCTTTACAATCTGACATTTTTTATAATCAGTTATTATATATTTATTATAATCTAAATCCTGATGACCCCCACAATATGACCACTATAATTTTAGTACTTTGTTATTGAGATGGCGGTACAATAACAGTAATAATTTTGTCATTACTAATTATGAAGTACGTGTAAATAATAACTGTAACTTTCATAATAATTCTAAGTTACTACTACTAATACTACTACTACTACTGCTGCTGCTGCTGCTGCTGCTGCTGCTGCTGCTGCTACTGCTATTGCTGCTGCTGCTGCTGCTCCTGCTGCTGCTACTACTACTATTACTACTATTACTACTACTACTACTACTACTACTACTATTACTACTACTACTACTACTACTACTACTACTACTACTACTACTACTACTACTACTACTACTACTACTACTACTACTACTACTACTGCTACTACTACTACTACTACTACTACTACTACTACTACTACTACTGCTACTACCGAAAGCACAAACAGTGGTTATATAACTAGATAAATACCAAAATATGTAATTATGAATTGATATATAATGTCTGATCGCCATAAAATTTATAATTTCTGTAAATTCATATTCCCCATATGCCATTATGTGGCCTGGGGGTGTAAATAAAATAATCTGAATCTGAATCTGACTACTTAATAACCATAGTATTTAATATTGTGAAACTAATTTGGCTGTTGGCCATTCAGCAACAGCGCCCAGTCAAATTACTTTCAAAATCTTCAACAGCTATATAGTTACCTTGATATTGAGATTCCGAGAATTCAGGACTGAAATTATATAAATCGATCCCAGCACGTGAAAAGCATGGGCGGAACTTAGCTGGAGATGGGGGGGGGGGGGGGGAAGAGCTAAAAGTGGATTAATCCATCGACAACAATTCTGAGTTCAATCTGTTTTTATCTTACAACTATATTATCGATCTGGCTCGATTTAGGCCCGATTTATAAGTCAAACTGAAAAATTACAGAGCCCACTATATAAATCAACCAGTTCTCATTAGAGCGGCGCGACAGAAAGTTCGACTTATAAAACGGGCCTCAGCGATGTTTTTTGTAGAAAATATACATGCTAATTTATTACGAACAACTTGCGTATCAAGGCGATAACGCGCTATCGAAATAGTTACACTAAGGAACTGGTTGTAAACAACTCGGTCAACTCGTTTATAGAACATAGGGAAAATACAAGGCAGTTGTCCAGTCTTCAAATGCACCGGTACATCTGTCTGTATGTAACACACTGGGCAGTGAACAAACGGTAGTTCTTGTTTAGACAATAACTACCGGAAATTCCGGTTGTTCATTTTACAGTGAGAGTGCCGCTTCTGAGTAATATAGCAGAGGTTATCACTTTGAACAGTAGCACCGTGCGTTGAATGGGTACTGCATGAATGCACTTTTAGCGTCACATGTAGCCTTACGTCATGAATGGCAGGATTTAGTCCGTCTTAAACGCTTAATAATCCGTCGAATTGTACGAAATGTATGTCTTTACTATTTAATAAGCAATCGGTTGAATATTTTGAATCTAATTTGAATGGGCGCTGTGCTGTCATAGGCAGCAACAGCACCCAGTCAAATTAGTTTCAAAATATTCAACAGCTTAACATCGTCGTGTCGTG
>CM067369.1:112721323-112804363 GCA_034401795.1 Chaetoderma sp. LZ-2023a | reverse complement strand
CACGACACGACGATGTTATTAAAGGACACGCTGGATGGCATTGTCTGGAGGAAGATATGAAATGGGTGTTCCACCCCACCTCTCATAGAGGGGTGGTTAGGGGGTGCCCACCTACCTAACCACCTTGAGAAAAACATTGCAATGTGCAGGCTCATGACTCGATTTCCTGTATTCTGAGTTTCTTATGATTATGTATAAATGTTAGAGCTCATACCCACATAAACAGCACATTATTAAAAAAATCCAAGAGGATGATATTTATTACTTAGAGATGTGGGAGATATAGGAGATGGCTTCTAAGCGCATCTAATTTTTTAATTCTTTCAATGGAGGACCCAGCTTCCTCCCATCCTGCGTGCGTGGCGTGCGTGCGTGCGTGCGTGGCGTGCGTGCGTGCGTGCGTGCGTGCGTGCGTGCGTGCGTGCGTGCGTGCGTGCGTGCGGGCGGGCGGGCGGGCGGGCGGGCGGGCGGGCGGGCGGGCGGGCGGGCGGGCGGTCGTGCGTGCGTGCGTGCGAGCGTGCGTGCGTGCGTGCGTGCGTGCGTGCGTGCGTGCGTGCGTGCGTGCGTGCGTGCGTGCGTGCGCGCGCGCGCGTGGAGGTGGGGAAACAAATCGTAGACACATTCCTCAAATACACCCACCGACACTACCATGTATATACAAATTATTTCTACCCTTGCATCTGTTTCATATGTCACATTGCTGCACCCAGCCGCCCATCATTTCACATATATTCTAGTCTATCCACTAAACAAGGCCTTAACGGAGCGTGGACAAGTATCACTTCAAAAATTCAAATAGCTTATGACTATGTATCTTAACTTTACTTGCAAAGATACATGAATCATTTACAGATTAAAAAAGTAAATATGTCAGGTGTAACTGCCACTACATAAATAGCGTTTACATTGGTGATTTGATTCGGCCCAGAAGCACTCCCATATTTCTTTATGGACTTGTGTTAATGTCAAAACAACCGAACTTTAATACAACTACTCGGTCTGCTCTGAATATTCTAAAAATCGTGTTTAAAGTTCCAAAGTAAAGTTTACTAATTTTTTGCAGAGAAACTGGTAAATGGCGCAGATCCCCCCCCCCCCCCCCTGCCCAAAGGGCAACGGAGGCAGCTGCCCCCTCTGCCCCTTGCTTCCGGCGCCCCTGTTTTGAATCTATCAACTAGTTTAAAAATAAACAAAAATGCGTTCAAAGGCCTGTTCTCACTAGAGACTTCTGACTGATTGTGTCTCTAGTGAGAACACGACCTTAGCCTATCAGGCTTGGGCTAAACGCATATATACTGCTGGGACAATAAACTATGATTTCCCCACCGTATAACGAGCTTTGCTTTTGGCCTACTACAGAGCATGCAGCTTTACAGTTACTTCAGCAAACGCGTGTTGGTAAATTTTGTCACCTAATTCAGAAAACGGGTCATTCGGTTGACAAACAGTCGACTATAGGGAACGATAGTTCACCAGACAAACCTGCCATAGGAAGGGGTAGCTGCGGTGCGATAGCTATGTAGGACATGCCTCTGTTTGCACTATGTAACACCTATCGCAAGTGAGATTTGAAACCCCGGGTTTAGCCGTTTAACATTCGCAGAGTAGAGTATTCTGTTAAATATTTTGAAATTAATTTGACTGGGAGCTGTTGCTGCCTATAGTAACAACAGGCTCCATTCAAATTAGTATTGATATATCAAACAGCTTTCCTGTATAGTTGTTTTGGGATTGAGAGACTGGGAGGGTTAATGGATTGACATCCACCGGACACCCATGTAAGCGCATAAATGACAATCATAAGTGATGAATCCAATCCGTCACTCAAGTATATGACGTCATATTGAATTACGTTACATTTATGTAGGCTGACAGCCCAATCAAAATACGTAATGAATGACGTAGATAAGTCCGTCGTGAGCTTGTAAAAGTCCGTCATGTGTATGAATTGTATATCTAGTCTTTACAATCTGACATTTTTTATAATCAGTTATTATATATTTATTATAATCTAAATCCTGATGACCCCCACAATATGACCACTATAATTTTAGTACTTTGTTATTGAGATGGCGGTACAATAACAGTAATAATTTTGTCATTACTAATTATGAAGTACGTGTAAATAATAACTGTAACTTTCATAATAATTCTAAGTTACTACTACTAATACTACTACTACTACTGCTGCTGCTGCTGCTGCTGCTGCTGCTGCTGCTGCTACTGCTATTGCTGCTGCTGCTGCTGCTCCTGCTGCTGCTACTACTACTATTACTACTATTACTACTACTACTACTACTACTACTACTATTACTACTACTACTACTACTACTACTACTACTACTACTACTACTACTACTACTACTACTACTACTACTACTACTACTACTGCTACTACTACTACTACTACTACTACTACTACTACTACTACTACTGCTACTACCGAAAGCACAAACAGTGGTTATATTAACTAGATAAATACCAAAATATGTAATTATGAATTGATATATAATGTCTGATCGCCATAAAATTTATAATTTCTGTAAATTCATATTCCCCATATGCCATTATGTGGCCTGGGGGTGTAAATAAAATAATCTGAATCTGAATCTGACTACTTAATAACCATAGTGTTTAATATTGTGAAACTAATTTGACTGGGCGCTGTTGCTGCCATTCAGCAACAGCGCCCAGTCAAATTACTTTCAAAATCTTCAACAGCTATATAGTTACCTTGATATTGAGATTCTGAGAATTCAGGACTGAAAGTATATAAATCTATCCCAGCACGTGAAAAGCATGGGCGGAACTTAGCTGGAGATGGGGGGGGGGGAGAGCTAAAAGTGGATTTATCCATCGACAACAAATCTGAGTTCAATCTGTTTTTATCTTACAACTATATTATCGATCTGGCTCGATTTAGGCCCGATTTATAAGTCAAACTGAAAAATTACAGAGCCCACTATATAAATCAACCAGTTCTCATTAGAGCGGCGCGACAGAAAGTTCGACTTATAAAACGGGCCTCAGCGATGTTTTTTGTAGAAAATATACATGCTAATTTATTACGAACGACTTGAGTATCAAGGCGATAACGCGCTATCGAAATAGTTACACTAAGGAACTGGTTGTAAACAACTCGGTCAACCCGTTTATAGAACATAGGGAAAATACAAGGCAGTTGTCCAGTCTTCAAATGCACCGGTACCGCTGTCTGTATGTAACACACTGGGCAGTGAACAAACGGTAGTTCTTGTTTAGACAATAACTACCGGAAATTCCGGTTGTTCATTTTACAGTGAGAGTGCCGCTTCTGAGTAATATAGCAGAGGTTATCACCTTGAACGGTAGCACCGTGCGTTGAATGGGTACTGCATGAATGCACGTTTAGCTACGCCCCGCCCATTTCTCGCTAAGGTCTGCCAATGCTTTGTCCGTGATGTGATCGGAGGAATTCAGTTTCTCTGTCTACTAATCAACTACGTCACATGTAGCCTCACGTCATGAATGGCAGGATTTAGTCCGTCTTAAACGCTTAATAATCCGTCGAATTGTACGAAATGTATGTCTTTACTATTTAATAAGCAATCGGTTGAATATTTTGAATCTAATTTGAATGGGCGCTGTGCTGTCATAGGCAGCAACAACACCCAGTCAAATTAGTTTCAAAATATTCAACAGCTTACCTGTATAGATGCAGGAAGCGCGTGGATCGATCGATCCAGGCACTGGCAAAGCGTGGATGGAGCTTAGCTAGAAATGGGCGGGTCATAGCTAAAACTGTATTCCTCAATTGTACGTGAATGAGCTGGCATCAAAAGCATAGAGGGATCCAAACTGCTACTCAAGAGACATGTTAGCTGACGTCACAATCAAAATTACTTAGCTTCATCACGACCTCGAAAGGTCCGTCAAGAAAGTGTAGGAATTGTATGTCTTGGATGAATTTACAATTTAATAAACATTCTCTTGAATATTTTGAAACTATGTTATGGGCACAGTCAACAGCGTCACGCGGACAAATCAGTTTCAAAATGTCGAGCTACCTTGACATTTAAATTATAAAGTCTCACGATTCAAAGATTCAAACCGATTTCAACACGTGCAATATGTGGCCGGAGATTATCTAGAAATGGGCGGTGCATATCTAAAATGGTTCCCTCTATTGACCTGATGTTTGGTACGGACGGAGTGATGGAATAAAGGGCACACAAAATGTAAACCTCGGATACCTAACGTTGATATTAGAATTCTCCTTATCAGATCCGGCCATCCATAGTCGTCCGCAGGAGCAATCAATGGATGAATATACTTTTAGCTATGCCCCGCCCACCTCTAGCTAAGCTCCGCCGATGCTCCGAGAATCCCAATTTCATGCTAACTATACAGGTAACCTGTTGAATATTTTGAAACTACTTTGACTGTGAGTTGTTTGAAATTATTCAACACAATGTTTCTTACGTGGTAAAGACATACAATTCATAAAACTGACGAACCATTCCAGGTTCACGACGGAGTATTTCTGTCAATTATGATTATGACACCAGCTTGCATGAGACGTAATTGATTATGACGTCATATACTTGACTGACAGATCGGATTCACCAACTGATCGCCACCACCCTTTTCTTATGTGTATGGAGAACTCTCTCTCTCTCTCTCTCTCACCCCCACCCCCACCCTCCATCCCCCCTCTCTCTCTCTCTCATCTGCCCATCCCCTTGCACTCGACCATAAAGACGCCCTGATGTTATTAACTTGTTCAACAATGGAAATGTCACGAGCTAAATATACGCATAGGAGTTTCATCCTCCTTAATCCGTTAATTGTCAAAATTGGTTAAGAAAATTCAAATGTCCATTTGTAGGTCAAGGCTATTTGTGACAATTTGCAACTAATGGGCATTTATCAATACCACTATGGGGGCCATTCTTCGTCGGCTTGACCATTAAACGCCCAACACTTTATACATTCCAGCATCTCAATTTGAAGACAACTAGATACAGGTACGCTGTTAAATATTTTGAAACTAATTTGACTGGGGGCGGGTGCTGCCGTAGGAAGCAACAGCTCCCAGTCAAATTAGTTTCAAAATATCCAACAACATAGGGCCAATTCCTATCAACATAAAGATGCGGTGTTTGGTCGGTGAGTGTCAAAGAGTTAAATTGTACAATAAATTATACCATACATACTGGTCTTAAACGTAGGTGTCCGTTATAAGCAGGTCATGCTATATAGCATTTGTCTCGTTGTCATATCTCACATATGTCATGACAAATAATGAAATCTCCCAGTCCCATATCAATATTCACGGAATAGCATCCTGACGTTTCCCATATGACACATTTACACGGAATTGTCACTTTATGATAATGAATACTTATTGATCTATCTAGCTGGCCTGATGTGGGAACTGGTGCGTTCTGTGATGGTCTGGTTATCGTGACATTCGCTAACATGATTTTGCTTATTGTGTATCTTCGAGCAAAACTTTCCCAGACGCGAAGGCCTAGTTATTTAGTCTATTCGAGTTCGTCGAAGTATTATGTAGCAAAAATAGTGTTATTTATTATAATGAGGGTTTTTTCACAACCATAACGTTAGTCACACCCGGGTTACCAAATTCAATTCAGTATCAGGGGATTTTAACCGTCTGGCTGCTGGGTTTTTTTGTTGCAGACGACATATTCCAATGGTTATATTTCTGGACCTGTTAAATATTTTGAAAACAATTTGACTGAAAGTTGTTGATGGCTAAGCCACCAACAACTTTCAGTCAAATTGTGTTCAAACTATTCTGCAGGTAAAGAATTATTGTCCATTGAAATTATTGGCTGGTGACTTGCAGCAACGAGACAGTTAAAAAATCAAATTATTTCCCACATACTCAGTAGCTATTAAAAATAAGCGGCTTTGAAGTTTAGGAACCCGTTTCCGATTATGCCCCGCCCCTTTTTAGCTAAGTTCTGTCCCTTTTTACGCGTTTTGGAATCGATTTGAAACTTTGAAACATGAATTCACATAATCTAAATTTCAAGGTAACTATACAGGTAAGCTGGTGAAAAGTTTGAAACAAATTTGGCTTGGTGCTATTGATGCATATAGCAGCGACAGAATCCAATCAAGTTAAATTCAAAATATTCAACAGAATTTTCGTAAATTCTATGTCCATCAAAGACATACAATACAATTCGTACATCTTAGAAACGGTATTTTCTAGTTTCCTGGCGGAACTACGTCATTTTGTCCATGGCGTCAGCTAATACGAGACGTATTTGTCTATGACGTCTGATTTGGTTAGAACCTATGGGATTACTCCATTAACGCGTTAGGGTTGAGTGGAAAATATGATTAATAGATCGCCCCAGAATGATAACAAAAACCATCAATCCTATAATGATGATAACGTTCTTAATCACGACTCTCTTTAGATACCCGCTCTTTCCTGCTAATATAGTGCTACTCTTTGATCTGACCATAATGTTAATTAAGCGACTGGGCGATGTCTCTTTAATCAAAGATTCAGGCCCGAGGCTGATGCTAAGGCTGGCTCGATCGTTCAATCAATGGGCTAGAGGTATTTTTATTACTCTTTAATCTCGGAAACCCCGCGCTCTCCTTTTCAACGCAACCATACAATGGCATACGGGTAAAATGTTGAATATTTGGAAACTAATTTCATTGATCGCTGCTGTTGCTTTATGCTTCAGCAGCAACAACTTTCAGTCAAACTACTTTCCAAATAGTCAACAGAATATTTCACACGTCTGAAAAGGATGCGTTATATCTGGGCTTAAATGGGTTGATTCCGAGTTGTTCCACGTTCATTCACCCGGAATCAGTCACCTATTTCCCGTACCGTGGCTAGCAAGGAACGAGTACCCGGTACTATCGTCATCTGTAAGACATGCGATTTATTATTTTATTTTAATACGGACATATTTGTGACGGATGAGATAATTTTTCTGAATGCACACCTTTAATGCGAGTTCGTATCGAATTGAAACGTGGAAACCTGAATTGCCAAAACGTAAATTTCACGGTAACTAACAGTTAAGCTGTTAAATATTTTGAACTAATTTAACTGGGGCTGTTGCTGGCGACAACAACTCCCAGTAAAATTAGTTTCAAAATATTCAACAGGCTGTTTATCGAATTGTAATTTCATCAGACTTAAAATTCGTACAAAAGACGGGCATTTTCATGATAAAACTACGTCATTTTGATTGTGATGCCGACTAACATGACGTATTGGATACATGAGTGACAGGTCCGACACCCCCACCCCACCCGCACTCCATTCCAATAGAGGAATCCAGTCTGGCAGTCAAGAATATGACGTCATAATCAAAGACGTCACAGGTAGACTGACGTCAGAATCTCAATAAAAAAACAGGCCGTGAATGGCATAACTACGGTCGTCATAAACTCTTAATAGTCAATCAAGTTGTACGAATTGTATGTCTTTACTATTTAATAAACAGTCTGCTGAATATTTTGAAACTAATTTGACTGGCCGCTGTTGCTGCCATAGGCAGCAACAGTACCCATTCAAATTAGTTTCAAAATATTCAACAGCTTACCTGTAAAGTTTTACGTAAATTGTGATTCTGGAAGTTCAGGGTTCTATCGATCACAGCACGGACAACGCGCGTGCAGGTCTTAGCTAGGAATGGGCGGGGGTCATAGCTAGAACTGGATTCAGCCATTACCAGCAGCACGCGCACTAGCTACAGTTGACAAATACAGAAAATTTGTTTTCAAATGTCAACCCACGCAGCACTGCTTTTTATGGCACCGAGTTGTCATCTTAAATTAATATTCTACGCCAAAGACGGACACAGTTACCCATTAGGACTTATTAACACGTGTAATTAACCCTTTTACCTATGAATTTCCCAGATTTCAATGTGGCCGGTTGGTTAAGGGCAACGACAGGAGTCACAGTCAAAATATTTTCGGAATATTCAAAATAATATTTATATATTGCTCCAATGTCTTTAAAAAACAATGGTGGTGTAAAACACACATATCGAACAACGGCGTAAGGACCAATATAAAATTCGATATCGGTGCGCCCGTTGGTCAGTGTTATATCGACGCCATCATCTACTTAATTTTAAAATCTGAGAATGACCCTCACTTCGCCTAAGCAGATGGATAGGACCTCTATCAGGCTTTGCTCTATCTATATCTCAATAATCTGTGTACGTTTTAACCCACCGTGTGTTAACTTAACCACCTAATCCTGAAACCAACCAAAGCAATCGCTTCAGTGGTGTTGAGGTATGTCCATTTGCAGTTTAAGAGAAGACTATTTTTGAAAATTTACCACTGGAATGACTGGCTCAGTAACCGAGCCAGTCATTCCAGTGATAAATTTTCAAAAATGTTCTTCTCTTGGCCTGCAGACGGACACTAATAATACAAAAATTATAATTTTCTTGCCCGTATAATGTTCAAACAGCCTTCATTTGCAGGACAACTGAAAGACCTTTTTGTAAAGTCCATTGGAAAACTTTTATAAATTGTCTTTAATTGACCTGCAAATGGATTGCGTTCAATGAGCAACAATTTCTTCTTTATTACACATCTTGACCATTAGATGGTTAATTAATATCTAAGCATGAGCTTAGTATTTTGAGCGCTTTGAGGCGCGGTTGACGCAAGAGGGATTACAATATAAGACAATTTACAACGTTTGTTGTGACAGACCATCACCCAGATCCGTGTCCTGTTGAGTTCCGGTTTGGCAACACTAAGGAATAAACGCTAGGTGAAATATTGCTATTTATTTTTAGTCCACCTGGCCTGAAAGGCCAAGTGAGTTTATACCATGACGGCCATCCGTCGTCAGTCCGTCGTCCGCCGTCCGCCGTCCGTCCGTCAAATCCCATCTTCTCCTTAACGGTTTGACCGATTTCAACCAAATCTGGCTGGAATGATCCTAAGCTGGTACCCTCCAGACGTATTTTTCCAGAATTTTGATTGATCAATTTTTTTGGTGAAAATCTTAGATTTTTTTTTTAAATCTTCCGGAAATGGTAAAAATGCTACTCCTTGTTAGCTGCTTGACATATTTCAATCAAATTTGGTTGGAATGGCCCTCTGGTGGTAAGCTCCAGAGCTTCCATTCAGAATTTTGATTGGTCTGTTTTTCCGGTGGCCATCTGTTTTAATGTAAAGACTCGTGTATATTTAAATGCAAATGTTTCAAATGCTAATAGTCCAGGTGAGCAGCACAGGCCATTGGGCCTCTTGTTCCGAGATTAAACATAAATCAATGGAAACTTTCAGGTTTAGCTCCATTTCACTTAGCTTTAGCATCACACACTGTTCAGATACCAGCAGCCAACACTCTGCATGACAATCAGATAATGTACCGAAATAGAGGGGTCCATTTCTAGCTATGACTCGCCAATTTCTAGCTATAACTCTACCATTTCTAGCTATGACTCGCCCATTTCTATCTATGACTCGCCCATTTTCTACGCCCGTTGGAAAAAACTTCTTTTTTTAAAACATATTTTATTGCATATATTACAATGGGATTGAGCACAAGTTGTTCAAAACTTAGAAAAGCCCTCTCCCTACAGAAAAAATGTATAGGCGGCAAACATAAACATATACACAAAATAACAAAGTAAACGGATTAAATATTATAATACATGTACATCATATTGAGTATTTATATAAGAGAGAGAGAGAGAGAGAGAGAGAGGGAGGGAGGGAGGGAGGGAGGGGTGGGGGTGGGGGGGGGGAGAAGTATAGTGAAGAGAGATCCAGGCCCAAGGGCCAGTGTTGCTCACCTGGATCATTTGCACCGGAAAATATGGAAATTTGGGTCGAAAGCTGTCAGGTAGTTTAAGAGGAGTATCATTTTGGCAATCTCCGCACGATTTTTAAAGAAAAAAATAAGATTTTCTAAGATTTTCTAGGATTTTCACTCAGACAGTTGTCCGATCAAAACTCCAATTGGTGTTTATTTATGGGCTATCCACCACAGGGCCTTTCCACCAAAAATTGGTTGAAATCCGCCAAGGCGTTTATGAGCAGTAGAATTTTGACCCTTTAGTGTAGACACCGGCCATGTCCGGCCTTCTTAGTGGTCTAGAGGAGTTCCCAGTTGTAGACCAGGAGAAGACCAATCCTGAAAATCTACAACTGAAATGACTGACCCGATAACCGGGCCAGTCCTTCCAGTCGCAAACTCCCAAAACCAGTCGTCCCCCGTCCCGCAAATGGGCACTCAAAAAGCAAATATGCTAATTTTCTGGAACAAATTTCGTCACTAAAGGGTTAAAGCAAAATTTGACGCACGACAGGCGACGGACGGACGAACGAAAGATGGACAACGGAAGCTCGCCCTTACTTAGGCTCACATGGTCCTTCGGATCAGAAGAGCTATTTATAATAATAATAATAATAATAATAATAATAATAATAATAATAATAATAATAATAATAATAATAATAATAATGTTCATTAGAATCTATTTGTTTGGTTTATAAAGTTGCATATTCTTATGAACAGCGTTGTATTTATCACATCAGATAGTTCTTTGCTACCATTCAAAATGAGGTCGAGCGAAGCAACCGGCATTACTTCATTCACAAAGCTCAACAAATTACGACGTTCGGCTGTCCATTTTAAAACTTTGAGACCTGAATTCCCAAAATCAAAATTTCAAGGAAATTATACAGGTAAGCTGTTGAATATTCAACTAAATGTTTCTTAAATTGTAAATTGACCAACGATATATATCGAAATATTGAAGACTGACGTTACAATAAAAAACGCTATATATTTACAATTTACTTTCGTGATCGATTTTTTTAGTTTTGCTACGGAGCTACGCCATTTTTATTGTAACGTCAGTCTTCAATATTTGGCACACGCTATTGTTCCAGACACTGCGGTATTATCTGTATGTACAATGCCGACTATTCGAAGGATGTATCATGAGTTTGTTCAAGACATATGCGTACACCGATAGCACAGGTTACAGTGCCGGTGCTGGGCCAATACCGGGCCAATTCGGGCCATTACAGGACCAGTAGCCTGCTGTATCCTGATAGGTATATGTCTGTGCTAAAAGCCAACACCCGACCACAAAATTACATCAGTTAGCAAAAGACAGAGAAACATTCGTGGAAGAATCTCTGGCCTCGCGGAAACACACAAGAAAAACAGAGAGAACATAATTTGGCCATGTTGGGGATGGTGGGGGGGGGGGGGGGGGGGTGGGGGTGGGGGGGGGGGGTGTTCCGTTGTCGCAACATCGATACCATAAATAAATCTGGATTAACTGCGAGACACTAGGTATTTACCACAGTTCCTCGTGGCCTCTTTATACAGCAGATTGGTAATTTATTTCTGTTTCGTCTGACAAATCTAGCATCATCAATTTTCTTATAACAGCTGCTTTGTCACGTTAAGGAGATTTTCACACTTATATCACCCAACAATGGCTTCTGCAGTGGTCTTGAGAAATGTCTATTTGCAGACCAAGAGAAGGCTATTTTTGAAAATTTTTCACTGGAATGACTGGCTCGATAACCGAGACAGCCATTCCAGTGGTAAATTTTCAAAAAAATAGTGTTCTCTTGGTCTGCAAAATGGACATTTTCTATGAGAAAATTGAAATTTTCATGAACAGATTCAAGCGTTAAAGGGTTAACATCACTGCCACAAAGGGGCGAAAATCAACGGCAATATAGCGTGGAAAATCTACTTTTGGGATCGCACTATGTCATTAAATAAAGGGCTATGAAAATGGGTATTTTGGTACTCTAAAACGCCAAACAATACCCATATATGCGATAAAGTGGGAAGGGAATATATATTGAAAGCATTAACGTAGCAAATCTAAATCTATTCGTAACCTTTTATTGAATAATTACGTCCATGTCAAACGAAATCCCTTCCAAATATATCCCAAATAGAGACAGATTGATCAATTTATCGATGGATCTGGCGCTAATGGGCCGTGCGGTTACATCTCCAAGGCAGACTTCATTTGGCCTATTTATCATTTTTTTGACAAAGTAGAAACCATTATATATAGAAGGGTCCATTTCTGGCTATCCCCACCAACGGGCTTTTCTAGTTTTAGCTATGTCCCGCCCACCTCTAGCTAAGCTCCACCCATACCACGCTCGTGTTAGAATCGATCGATCCCTGAACTCGCTGAATCTCACTTTCCATAAAACTATACAGGTAAGCTGTTGAATATTTTGAAACTTGTTTGACTGGGTGCTGTTGCTGATAGGCAGCAACAGCACCCAGTCAAATTAGTTTCACAATATTCAACAGCATGTTTATTAAATAGCAGTGTACATTTCGTACAGCGTTTCGGACTATTAAGCGTTTAAGACGGACTAAATCGAACCATCCATGCTGTAATTGATTATGACGTCATCCTATACGCCATGTAGTAGATTATAACGTCATATGACGTGATATGATTGATGGATAAACTGGAAAGGTCCTTTGGCGGGGAAAACTAGAAATGGATCTGTCTATAATGGCTTCTACTTTGCCAAAAAGCGATATATAGGCCAAAGTAAGCCTGCCTTGGAGATACCACAGTACGGTCCATTAGGTCCAGGTCCGTCGATAAATTGATCAATCTGTCTCTGGAAGGGATCTCGTTTGACATGGACGTAATTATTCTCGACGGCGTCCTTGGGAGAATATATCGATCAAGGAAGTATTGTCTAAACATTCGGTAATTGATTATGAGAACCGTCTCCCATTCATAATTCTCTGTGGAATTAGGTTAGGCGTATTAGGTCTTATCTTGCGAACGACGAATGTTTGCACACATTCGTGAAGGATCTAGTAGAAGAATTGCTGGTCAATGCGCTGGTCATCGCTGCCGACTGGCTTAGGTCTTGGCGACCCTGTTAAAAATAGTCTGTTGTTATTATTAGTATTCCGAAGTGGAAAATCGAAGTAAAACTTTGGTCTTTGGAATCAGATTATATAAAGAATGGTAAAATTCTCACAGAAATGCCTGCGCGTGCTAGTTACCCATTTCAGCGGCATAAATATTCTTCATTGACGTTCGGCCATCGATCTCGGAGCGACAACATCCCAGCAGGCTTTGCGGTAACTACATTCTCTATATTTGGGAGGCAAAGTTCGTTCGATAAACGTCTAAGAATGGCTCGGTGAGTGAGCGATTCGGTGCTTGCTCGTTCTGTAAGCCTTGTTCTGTCTCGCAACTTATAAATTACATCTAATGCTTGGGGATAAGACGGCGGTTGGTTTTATGAATGAGCGCAATTTATTCTCGGCCAATTTCCTTTTGGATGAAACGATGTGGATTTCTTTTTTTCTTTTCACTTACTTTCCATATATGGGATAATTGAGTTTTATTCCTGCGGTCGTGTTCTATGAATGAGAACGTCGTTTCCCCAATCGAACACAATGTTTATGATTCGGAGCAGAGGATTCTACTCTAGTTGATCCTAGATTTGTTCTCAGCGAATGTGCTAGAATATATAAGCCTGCCAATACAACGGACCAACCCAGCCGTGTCATGGGAGCATATTCGCCTAAACACGACGAGCTTTCTTTATGATACCAATTGACATATTTATATAGTGTCTCATATTCAACCAGAAGTCGGGTCGTTATAGAAATGTTTGCCTGTGTTTGCTGAAAGGAATGAACGCAAACCCATAAAGGACGACTTCATTGGACGCGGTTTCTACCCTCCACTCCTGTATTGTGACGTATAATGTGATCAACTCGTGTGAGTGTGTCAACGGAAATCGGGGTCGTATATATCTACATACCTGCACGTATCGATACCGATAAGTCACACTCGTCGCCTGGACGATAGATCTATGCATATCACGGATAAATTAATATGTTTGTAAACACAGTTATTTGAATAGAAGGGCTCGGTTTTACTAGATGTACATTGTAGAACGCCTTCTAGATGTTGGATAATATTGTAACTTTAGGTTCGTACGTATAGTGATGTAGACAGGTTCCTGGACGTGCTACCAAAAGTTGTGCGACACATAACTATTGATGTCTATATTGTTGGCAGTGTGTTTACCTAGAGTGTAATTGGATTCAATATAAACTTTTTGGGTAAGTCTATGTTTAGGGTCTATACATATATACATAGCTCCACTATCTATCACAATGTACAGTTCGAGGTTAACCCTCGAAATCGTTCATGAAAATTTCAATTTTCTCACGAAAATGTTCATTAGCAGACCAAGAGAAGACTATTTTTGAAAGGTTGCCACTGGAATGACTGGCTCGGTTATCGACCCAGTCATTCCAGTGGTATATTATCAAAAATAGTCTTCTCTTGGTCTGCAAATGGGCATTTCTCAAGCCTACTGCAGAAGCCGTTTTGGCTGATATGAGTGTTAAAGCGTTAATATATTTGTATTATTGGAAGGGTATGCGTGTGCGTTCCCGCGCGTGCATGTGCGTGTGTCTGAAGTGTGCACACATGGCAAAATGTATCTGGGAATGTGTGCGTTTTGTGTGTGTGTGAATTTGTGTAGGGGAGACGGGGGCTAGTCGCTACGATTTTCCCAAAATTCCCTTTTTATACTGAAAACTGTCAGCGATAACACGGTGATAGTCTCTGGTTTGATTAGTGTACCATGTGTCTTGACAGAAACATCATTTATCAGCTTCTACCATTTTCTTGTTTTTGAAATAGAGTCTCATTTGTGACGACAAAAATTCTGTAACATCTTACCCCTTAGTCGGGGTCACGTGTTGTTTCAATGTACAAACTTCATTAAATTATAGTAAGATGTAGAAGAATTCACCTTTCCAGAGTACCCACCATCATATGACGTAATAATGAGCTGCGTGTGGTGTACAATGACATCATAATGAATGACGTCATGAATGATGTCGATAAGTACGTCACGAACGCATATTTGAAGACGGTCTGTGCGTTGTTGTACAAATTGTTTGCTTTGACTATTTAATAAATAGTCTGATAGGCAGCAACAGCACCCAGGCAAATTAGTTACAAAATATTCAACAGCTTCCCTGTATAGTTTTCAGGAAATTGATAGCTAGGGCAATTGGGGATCGATCAATCCCAACACGGCGGGGTGTGGGTGAAGCTTAGCTAGTGATGGGCGGGCATAGCTAAAAATAGAAAGGTCCATTAACATTAGTCCTGAACAGAATTAATTTTAATTAAAAGCTTAAAACTCAATCAAGAATTTCTGAAAATATGCATCATTTCCAGCATATCAGACCAATTTATATTGACAAAAAACCTTTAACATTTTGAAAAAAACTTATCCCTTTCGTGTCTAAGACGACCAAAACCTGCCTCTGTAGCGATC
Organism: Chaetoderma sp. LZ-2023a; assembly: GCA_034401795.1. Classification (NCBI taxonomy): domain Eukaryota; kingdom Metazoa; phylum Mollusca; class Caudofoveata; order Chaetodermatida; family Chaetodermatidae; genus Chaetoderma; species Chaetoderma sp. LZ-2023a. Next base: position 112,789,015 of record CM067369.1, on the reverse strand, counting down.
TTGGGGAATGCCCATTCGCAGACCAAGAGAATACTATTTTTAAGAATTTACTATTGGAATGGCTTGCTCGGTTATCGAGACAGTCATTTCAGTGGTACATTCTCAAAAAATGCCTTCTCTTGGTCTGCAAATGGACATTCAATAAGGAAATATTTTGGTTTTCTTGAGCAGATTTAGTCATTAAATGATTACGGTGCAATGGGCCTAGGTGGGGTGGGGACTAACTGTTCTTGACCAATGTATTGCTCAGAGTTTCTACGTCCTAACGTTCATTTATTATAACAATGCGAGTAATGCACATTACAATTCTTCAGCAGTTGTCAGTCACATAATTCTTCGTGTGGCCACTTCTTATAGGTAGCACACTCAAATCACTTTTCGCCAGGACGAGAATTTATATAGTCCTCACAGCAAACCAACAATTACCATTTCCAGTTTATCCATACATCATATGACGTCATAATCACGTGACGTGTATGATCACGTCATAATCAATGACGTCATGAATGACGTAGATAAGTTCGTCACGAACGCTTAATTGATGACGGGCTAAGCGTTGTTGTACGAATTGTATGTATTTACTATTTAATAAAAATTCTGCTGAATATTTTGAAACTAATTTGACTGGACACTGTTGTCAACAGCTTACCTGTATAGTTTTCTGGAATTTGATAGTCAGGGAGTTCAGTGATCGCTCGATCGACCCCAACACGAGTGATGTGTGGGTGGAGCTTAGCTAGAGATGGGTAGGGCATAGCTAAAACAGGAAACGTCCATTATACACATACTAGTGTCACCAATAAGTTTGCTCTTACCGTTTTCTTATCAAGACCCCCCCCCCCAGGTCCTTATCCGTTAAGTTAGCTGTATGACATCTGTTCGTGTGCATCCTGTTCCTTTCCCGGTGCTTCCCTTTTTAAATTGTCGCAACATTTCAGGTGAATATAACGCCTAGATACAGCTCATCAACATGACTATCAGCATATTGTATATTATTGATAGATCAATTTAATAAGCGTTTGGTATTCTGAAACTAATTTGACTTGTGAATATGTTCAATTGAGTTTCTCTTTGTGCCTTTTTCAAGTCTACGAATTGTACCTCGGTTATAAATTGGAAATTTAATGACTTCTGAATATTTTGAAGCTAATTTGGCTGAAAAATTCTCAAGTTACCTTCTCTTTGTGTTATTTTCAAGTGTTGGGTTTCACTCACAAGCTAATATAGCTGTCGAATATTTCGACCTTTCTCCTTGTGCTACTTTCGAGCGTACGAATCGCATTTTGTTGATAAATCTACAATGACTATAATTATGTATATAAAATCTACCGTCATGAAATATAGTATCAACTGTAAAATCTCGACGTCTAAGGCCGTCTAATATACACATTCTATATTAACCACGCATTTAGAATATGAAATAGCAAATAAGAACAATAATTCTTAATATAAGAAAGCGTGCTATTGAAGATTTTGAAAGTAATTTTACGTTAGGCTGCTACTGCCTGTGACAACAACTTACCTCAGTCAATTTCAAACACTATTTTGAAGCTAATTTGACTGGGAGCTGTTGCTGCCTATGGCAGCAACAGATCCCAGTCACATTAGTTTCCACATATTCAACAGCTAACGTGTATGATTGTTTTAAAATTTAGAGAATGGGACTTCAGAGTTCATATGGTTTATTCAAGTGACTTACTATTAGGTATGGTTTTCCTGATCTAACATCCGATAAGTTGGTTGCATAGAACAGGTTTTACAACCGACCAATGGCGCACTAGGCCCCAAACTGGACATAGATCTCAAAGTTGTTTTATCAGTGCTTTAGGTTGACAAAACGCCTCACGCGTTTCTGGCACAAAGTCAATGCTTTCTCCAGAGGAGATAGTGGAAGATGCAGCCGTTGTTTTAGTAGGAGATACTCGCTCATTTGGAGCCTGGTTATAGGTGTGCTTTTATCAGTGAATGGATTAGCGCTTACATTATAATCACTGGCGGCTTTACCGAATGCTTTCGATGTAACGACTTACTCTCTCGTCTGCCATTTTCTTAATGTCACCGAATGCCGTTTCTGACCGATTCGTATTCCTTCTCTAGCTGTGTACCATGGTTGGTACGCTAAACCCGTGAGAAATTGAGAAAATGTCTGTAAAATACTAACTAAATCATTCGGGGCCAGTTGTTACGCAGTGCATTATTGCAGGGGCAAGTCGGTACAGCGTGTAACAACGGGCCCAAGGCATATGATATACATCACGTTTGACAATATGTAGGTCAATCACCCTTATGGGTATCAAACTTCCATATATACACAATCTAAGCAAAAATATGTTGCTTTTAAATAATATAATAATCATTTTATGCATACATTTACAAATGACCCAGGAAAAATATTTCGCATACGAAAAAGGTTACTAAAGGGGTCTAAATTTAACGTTTCTTCCTTCCATTTGAACAATGTATCCGTTTTTCGCGCTACTTGTTTGGAGAGGACATAATGCAAGCCCGATGGCGTTGTATGACGCGTGGCGCTATCCGCTTATTAGCCTCCGAATTATGGGACTTGGTAACAGCTTACCCGTGTAACAACTAGCGCCGGTCTCCCCTACACGTAAACACACCCTCGTGTGTTTAGTGGGTTGGTTAATTAGCACAATTTCATTAACTATCATGATTCAATGTCATGCACTGACGTTCAAATATCTCTCATATTTTAACAGTGTAAGTAAAATCCTAACGCGGCATTCTGTTAAGCTGAGAGTCAGAAATAGCGGAATAACTTCTTGTGTAAATACATGAGCCTGATTTAGCAATTCTCACCTATTTACCTAAGGCATATATGAAGGCGAAATCTCCAGGGCATGTGATTAGCGCATACTCACACGCTCAGTCGTTGCTAGGAACGGAGTAACTACTAAAATCAGGCTGTGCCAAAGGAATGAATGGACATAACAGCAGGATCCCATTCTAGATATGCCCCGCCCATTTCTAGCTTGCCTCCACCCTCTTTTATCCGTGTTGGAATCGATTTAATCCTTTAATGACCAAATTTGATCAAGAAATTCAAAATAGTTCCTTATTGAATGTGATTTGCAGGTCCAAGAGAAATTTTGATGGTTGGTTCGGTTACCGAGCCAGTCTTTCCAGTGTTGCATTTTCAAAAATAGTCTTCTCTTGTCCTGAATATTAGTATTCGTCAAGACCACTTCAGATTCCGGCTTTGGCGGGTTTCGTCATGAAAGGGTTAAAACTTCGAAACGTGAATTGCCAGAATCCAAATATCAAGGCGAGTTGTTGAATATTTTGAAACTATTTTTGACTGGGGTTGTAGCTGTCTATGCATATTTTCTGAGGTGTCCTAAGATTTTAAGATTATCTTGGGTTTCAAGTGAAAAGGAAATCGGTTGGCCCACTGTAATACGAGACTGGAACCTTGACATTGAGTCTTTAATTGTGAGAATTCCGTGTTAACTCGGCTTACTCGGCGCGCACTGGAACAAATATCGGTACCACTACGGCCCAGTACTGGCCCAGTACAGGCCCAGTAATCTGAGTTATCATGTTGTTGTCTTCCCTCCTCAGTCAAACGTCCTCTAACAACTATGATGTTATGTTGTCCAACTCTTTAGTTCGAGCTCTAGGACGCTGCTTTCTTGATGACGGTGAAACCATGTTCTCACCTTGATCGATCGTGCTAAGTGACCATGGTCAAACTATGTTCTTATCATATTCTGACAATGGTCGACCGTGGACGTTAAATAGCACAACGGTCAGAACATGGTCGACCATGACCATAGTGAACATGGCCAACCTGTTCAATTGTGGTTAATTTGAACACGGTGGACCATGTTCGACCATGGTCAAACTGAACACGATCGAACAGCTTGACCATGATCGAACATGGTCGACCATGTTCAGCTCCCCCCCCCCCCGCCACGTCCCATTGTGACCATAGAAGCATGGTTGTCCATAGTCTGACCATGATGTCATGTAACGTCGACCATGATCAGAACACGGGCAATGACCACGGTAAAACATCGTCGACCACGTTCTATGGCCATCATCAAACATGGTCAACCATGTTCTGTGCGACTATGATCAAACATGGACAACCATTTTTCTGGTTGACCTTGGAGAAACATGGTCGACGGTCGACCATGTTCCGTGAGACCGACCAATGTACCATTTAACGCCATGTTCTGTACAGCATTACCATAAAACAAATATGTATAAATTTTTGTGCCATATTTTAAAAGTAACGTTGTACACGATGGATACTTTACGTGGCATCTCACCTGAATGGATGACGTAACATAGTGCATACTAAGCGTTAGAAAACAGATAAACTAAATATGTAAATAGCTGGTACATTTCAAAACAGTGTGGTTAAATTACATGCCTCTAAGGGAAATGTTCTAGACCCTACATAATTCGACTAAGAATTTTCACAAAATGAGGTTATAATTCTTGATTCATGTGTTTTTCTTACATAAGAAAGTAATTGTATGTTGCAGTGATACATCATGGTCAGCTGGAATCTTCTAAAAAGGTGACGTAGCTGACCTTGAAGTTACCATGATATTATTGTCAATAGTAGTAACATTAAACTTTGTGATTACGCTGGTCAAGCATGGTATATCACGATCAGTCGAAAAACTGACCATAAATTCACTATGATTTGACCTTTCCATTTTAAGCTATTCCCCGCCCACCACAATCAAAGCGCCACCCACACCACGTTCGATCAATCGATCTCTGAACTCACTGAATATCAATTTCCAGACAACTATACAAGTAAGCTGTTGAATATTTTGAAACACAGAGTGTCGGACTATTAAACGCTAAAGGCGAACTATATCGAGTCATTCATGACGTCATAAAGAATACACGTCACGTGGTTGAGTATGACGTCATATGATAGATGGATAAACGCGGAAAGGTCCATTGACCTTGATAGCATTGGCGATAATAATAACATTAAACTTCGTATTGACCATAATCACATATGTTATATCTTGTAATTATAAGGGACTTTTATAATTTTTCATAAAGTGATAAAGTTTGACCACGATTTGATCATGATATCATTGTCGATTGTGGTAGCATTACAATTTGTAGCGACTATGGTCAAACACGCTATATCATGGTCAATTTGGACACTTACCTTGATATCATTGTTGATAGTAATAACATTAAAATGTAGTGACCATGGTGAAATATGTTATACCATGGTTAGCTTGGACACTGCCCATGGAGTGGCCATGATATTATTGTCAATAGTAATCTGAGTAGATTTAGCGGCGCCATGCTTAATTCTAAGAGCAACAATGACTTTCAAAGGTGTATACAACGTGGACATCCATGTCGCCTCTACGTATTCTTTTGTTTCCACATTTTTATTGAGAATGTAACCAAGTCCGTATTCACTTCTAAAAACTATGGAACCTTCTTTCGTTCACCGCCACTGCAATGCAACATTGTGTAACACCTGAGTAAACACCTTTAGGCAGACATGCAATCAGAAACTTGTGTAATTCGATATTGGTCCCCTGCGCCGATGAGCAACGGGCGCGCCGATATCAAATTCGATATTTGTCCCCTGTGTCGTTGGCCAACGGGCGCGCCGATATCAAATTAGATATTGGTACCCCGCGCCGATATCAAATTAGATATTGATCCCCTGCGCCGTTGGCCAACAGGCACGCCGATTTCAAATTATATATTGGTACCTGAGCCGTTGGCCAACGGGTGCGTCTGTATCAAATTCGATATTAGTCCCTGCGCCGTTGGCCAACATAGCAAATTCGATATTGGCGCGTTACAATAACATAAAATTTTGTAGTGACCCTAGCCAAACATGTTATACCATGGTCAGTCTGACAATAAATAGTTTTGAATTGTGACCATGTTAACGTGGCCGTTCAACATCATGGTCAACTGAGAAAAAATGATGGTCGACAACGGTCAAACCACGGACAACCATGATCGACCTTGATATCATAGTCAGCAGGAAAGCAGGGGAGACCTGCGGAGTCAACTGTCTATTTGGTTTTAAATCAAATCAAGAGTAATTTCCCAACTCCATATTGTATTCTCTGTTGATCTATCAGTAAATCCGTCTACCCATATGTTAGGCATGTACTGATCTTGAATCATTTCCAGGTTACACGCTTTCTGCTGCGTGGCTTATTTCTTTGTCGCAAGTCCTGGAACGTCTCGGCTGATGTGTGGGAGGCATTGCCATTGTAGCAATACCGCGAGCGAGCGCTCGTGGCGGTGTCTGGTATTTGGTTTCAGAAAGTCTTTTTGTAGAGCCATGAAGATGTGCTTGTACGTCAACGACCTTTCAGTCTGTCGATTCTTTCGATGTGGCTTTGCGTGAAAAGAGTACTCCGATAATCCAGGTTTTTGGGCCGATAGTTCATGGGCAATACCGGACCATACAATAGACATTCCCACTTTATCTATCCATTGTAGGCTATGACGTTTAATCAACCACGTGACGTGTAGAATGGCATCATAATCAATGACGTCATTATGACGTCATGAATTACGTAGATAAGTACGTCACGAATGTATATTTGAAGACGGACTATGCGTTGTTATACGAATTGTATGTATTTACTATTTAATACATTTTCTGTTGAATATTTTGAAACTAATTTGACTGGGCGCTGTTGCTGCCATAGGCAACAGGTGACCCCTGTATAGTTTTCAGAAAATTAACAGTCAGGGCATTCGGGGATCGATAGATCCCAACACGGCGAAGTGTGGGTGGAGCTTAGCTAGGTATGAGCGGGGTATAGCTAAAACTGGAAAGGTCCATTCTTACAACATGGCTGACTTATAGCAGTTCCTGGCGGACTTAACTAAGTCATTCATTAAGTAGTTGACTATGACGTTAGCATACACGTGGCGCAATTGATTATGACGGCATATACCTGATCGACAGATTGGATTAATCAATTGAGGACGCCCATAAGTCACTGTGTGTATCTGAGGGTCATAATCGAAAATAATTCACGTGTTAGCTGACGTCACAATCAAATGACGTAGGCCCGACAGGAAATTCCTCTGAATGGAGGAATCCAGTTTCTGAGTCATAATCAATTACGTCACAACTGCATCATGAATAATGCGATATAGTCCATTACAAACGCTTAATAGTATGTCAAGTTTTACGAATTGTATGTCTACTATTTAATCAATATTCTGTTGAATAACTTGAAACTAATTAGACGAGGTGCGGTTGCTGCCATAGGCAGCAACAGCGCCCAGTATAATTAGTTTCAAACTATATTCAACAGCTTACCAGTATAGTTTTCTGGAATTTGAGATTCAGAGAGTGTAGGGATCGATCGAACACAATGGGAGCAGAGCGTGGGTGGAGCCTAGCTCGAGATGGGTGGGGCATAGCTAAAACTGGATACCTCCATTGTATATGTCGTTGTGTAGTTTACAACTTAACCCATCTTGTGTCAGATGAAGCATTTAATGGTGAAACAGTCCAAAGCAGTGGTCTTGGGAAATGTACATTTGCAGGCTAAGAGAACACTATTTTTGAAAATTGAATGACTTTCTCGGTAACCAAGCAAGTCATTCCGGTGATAAATTTTCCAAAAATATTCTTCTCTTCTTTGTAAAATAGATTTTATAACGTTTTCAGGGCATATTTTTAAATAATTGAGAATTTATTTTACGGTTATATAATTTGCGTCTAAAGATAGCAGATAAATACATTTTGACTATCGGACTTTAACAATTTTGATAAAAATTATGAATTGATTATGTTCCTGTCTTCAAATGAAAAAGAACGCGTGAAATTTGTATTAATGGGAAATGTTTTGATTTAAAGTTCAGTAATTAATACCCCCAGTTTTCCACCCACACATATATTTCCCTGTGGGGCAGGCACTTGTTATATAAAACATGAAAAGGACGTAATTTGCACTTTGACCAGATTATTATAATCTGCAGCATTAGAAAGCTAATAGATTTTACTTTCTGGTCATATGTGTTAAATTCCAAACTAATCATAAATACCACCGGAAAATGCCGATTTTATCAACTTCGCCTCTCTATTTCATAGTAAATATCTGGACAAGTCATACTGCCAAACTAGCGCATGCGCACTGGGATTTTGTCTCCATTGTTGAGTATGCGGCCTGCAAATGGACACTAACTACGTAAAAATTGGAATCTCCTGGACAACAGAACGTTTTTTGTATATTCCACTGATAAATTAAAAAACATTGTCTTCTCTTTGGCTTTCAAATGATGTGCATTCACTGAGCAAAAATTTCAGTTTTTTTTTTACAAACTTGGCCATTAGAGGGTGAATTAATACAATATTAGTAGCATTTTGTGCGCTTTGAGGCGCCCCTAGCACAAGAGTGGTTAATAAGCATTATTTTCAAAATATTCAATTGCTATACCAGCTTACGCCTACCGGTAGAATTACCTCGAAATTGACGTTCTGGGAATTCCCAGACGAGACATGCTAATAACGTTGCCCTTATATATAAACCTTTTTAAAAATAGTATTAGCATGTCTCGTCGTACACAGCGGAATCATTATATTAATATCTCTTTCATGTTCGGAAATATTGAAAACGATGATAGATGTTGAAATTGCCGTTACTCGGTTATTACCTAGACTGTTCAAAAAGCCAATCGCTTTGATGATTAAATCGCCAAATGTCGCGCCTTATCAATCATACCGATATTGATTCTGACGCATTCACGTTTAAATATGATCCAAACATAAATAGTTATTTTGGACGATTCTTGGTCGGTTTCGAATAATATATAGCTATGGCCTAGTCTTCGGTTGATTGATAATTATTGACGGTATTGCTATATAACTTTGGCATTACCTGTATGGCTACCGAATGCCACTGAACAGTAATTTTCATAGGAAACAATTCTGGCCTGGATTAATTTTTTGAAAACAATTTGACTGAAAGTTGTTGGTGCCTAAGGCATAACTAATTTTCAGTCAAATTGTTTTCAAAATATTCATCCACTTCAGAGTTATACCCCCTGGAACATGTCGTCTGTACAAATTCAGCACTCAGATGGTTAGTAGACTCTGAAACTCAGCCGTAGAACCGCAGGTGAGAAAGATGTCAAAGAAAGAGAAGTAGAGAACTAAGGCCATCACATCCTGGCGGTTATTTTGTTGAAACGTTTCGTAGAATGACAAGATTTTTATCCATTTACATCACTGAACATCAAGGACTATATTTCCAGCTACTGCATGAAGAGATGGCGTTGAATGCTTTGAAAATAATTTGACTGGAATGCGTTGCTACTTTGGCAGCAGCGACTTAGTTAGATTAATTTCAAAACATTCAGCGAAATAATATCGGCAATATTTACTGTCTCGCTGCTTCAAGCCACCAGACAGTAATTTCAATGAGCAAAAACGCCGGACTTGCTGAATATTTTGAAAACAATTTGACAGAAATTTGTCGCTGGCTTAGCCACCAACAATTTTCAGTCAAATTGTTTATAAAATATTAACCAAGTCCAGTGATATAACTCTTGCAAAATGTCGTCTGCAAATATTCAGCAGTCAGAGAGTTACGAATGTGTTAATGTGGTCTGACCTATCAGTTCGAAATAGTAAGAATGGCCACAGTCGCGAACAGGAGAGAAAATGTCATAAACACCTTGAAGAGGTTATGTAATTTAGCTGTTCAATACTCACGACTACACAATGAGATACCGTATCTTGATGGCCAAACTCATTACACACGCGTCGCTGATTGACGTCACGGATTGCGCAATATAATGTTATATCTAGAAATGGTTAATTGCATATTTGTACAGCTACCGGGAAGCCAATTATGACGGTTTCAGTGACAACAATATATGAACCTGGCCGTGATTGGTAATTGGCACTGCGCCAATGCAATCATATTTACGTAAACAAGCCCCTGTTAGGCATATCCAGGTGCCTGCCTGCCTGCCTGCCTGCCTGCCTGCCTGCCTGCCTGCCTGCCTGCCTGCCTGCCTGCCTGCCTGCCTGCCTGCCTGCCTGCCTGCCTGCCTGCCTGCCTGCCTGCCTGCCTGCCTGCCTGCCTGCCTGCCTGCCTGCATGCATGCATGCTCTCTCTCTCTCTCTCTCTCTCTCTCTCTCTCTTTCTCTTTCTCTTTCTCTCTCTCTCTCTCTCTCTCTCTCTTGATTTGGTGTCAGTCTCTCAGGAATTATAGGCAGGGTCCCAGGTGTCTCCCCCCCCCAGTTATATACATGCTCTTGTGTCCATAAGCCAAATTTCAGAAGATGCCCTGAAAATGGGTTTCGTGGAACACCAACTGCACAGTTGGTTTGTCACTTTTTGGCTTTTGGGCTATGCCTCCCGAAAAATTCTAGCCCTGATGTACAGTTAAATTGTGGTACAATATTATATGATTGCCAATTTTCTTTTAGGGGGTGGCACCGGAAGCACAAATCTTGAAAAGTCGTCAGATATTTTTCTCTTCTCCTAAAGCTTGGATTCCTAAAACAAATGTTCTCAACATGCTGATATGAGTTAAGTCTTTCTATTGCTGCTTTAGTAGTGCAGATTTTTCAAAATATAATGCTATGTGATATAAAAGCCTCACAAAATCTCATGAAAATTGGCATGTTTATAAAAAATATTCTGTAATTCTGTAACAATGTATTTGAATGGGCAATCAGTTTATTAAAGCTGATAGTTCCATTTATCTAGCGTTCACGAAAACAAAAAGCGTTGATATGCTTTGATTTAATCGGAAATTATTAACATTACCCTTCCCCTATCCCCAAATTACAAAAGCCAGTAATTTCAAGAAAGGTAGCTCAGACGGTCAGATGTACTCAATATTAACATCAAACTTATTGTCGACATTATTTTTACCATGACTGGATCAGTCATTCAATACTAAAACAAGGTCCTGCTGACCCTTCACCACGTTTGATCAGTTCAAATAAAATTGTTACACAGTTATCAACATGCCATTAATTCTCGTCATCATGGTGGTCGCCATCGCGGATCCACATGCAAGAACCTTATTTGGATGTTTGCACTGTTCAGTTCCCATGTAAATGCAGAGTTCCGTGCTTGACATCCCATTGCGCTGGCAGGGTAAAATGCTGATGTGTTGACAGGCAAATCCCATTAGTTGCTGATCGCTCAAGTCTTGTCCGGAATCACATGCCTAGGGACTCGTGCTTTTGGGTATTACGCACAATACATCCTCTTTTCTTGGAGTCTAGGTTCATAGACTGCTCTAGTGCCATGCCAGTCCAAACACAACTGTATGGCTGGTGTGATCGACAAACAGCATAGCTACCATTTGTGAACTCTTCGCACACTTCAGAGAACGTCGGAGGAAATTGATGAGGTAACAGACAAAGGGTCGTCGTGGGTAATTTTGCTGGGCCATAGCTTAAAAGTATCTCAGCGAGAATGGATCAACTGTGCCATCTCGATGAAGGTATCCCAGGAGCAGAGTTGTGTTGTTGTCTTCCATGCTGTCGTGAAGAGTGACATTTTGAAAATATTTTGAAATTTTAATCAGCAATATGTTCATCACAGCAATTGCCGATAAATGACACCAAAATATCAATGTAAACCATTACACACTACGCTTAAGTTGAGGCATGATTACTGGATGCAATGTGTCATTTCTCTAAGGGCCCTTTTTGTAAAATTTCCTCGGGGAAGGAAGGGCCCCTAAATAGTAATCTGTGAGCAATGAATTTATTAACTCTCCGGCAAATACTGCCTGGGTATGCAATCGTCTCACCTGAGTAGCATAATGGATGCATCCGATCTGTCAGTCAAGCATATGATGTCATAATAAATTGCGTAACATATAGGCTGATGTAAACATCCAATAAAAATGCACACTGAATGATGTATCCAGATCCGTCATCTATGTTTAAAAGTTCGAAACTTGAAACTTGTACATTAAGCATAGCAGTATATGATGGGCCGTGCTTGTTCCTAAGATTGTTCATAGATTGGCTATAACCTGTGTATATCCTTGTTGGTCCATAATGGACCTTTCCAGTTTTAGCTATGCCACACCCATCTCTAGCTAAGCTCCGCGATCGTATTGGGATCAATCGATCTCTGAACTCCCAAACTATCAATTTCCAGAAAACTGTACATGTAAGCTGTTGAATATTTTGAAACTAATTTGACTGTGGGCTGTTGCTGAAACTGTCAAATTAGTTTGAAAATATTAAACAACCTGTTTATTAAATAGCAAAGACATACAATTCGTACAACGTGTCGGGCTATTAAGCGTTTAAGACGGACTAAATCGAGTCATTCATGATGTAATGATTGTGACGTCATCATATACGTCACATAGTTGATTATGACGTCATATGATTGACCGGGGAAATGGATTCATGAATTTTATGTGCATGTCTCCCATGTTTGCGTGTCTTCAGTTGCATGTGCATCTAGTGGCGATGTTTCATATATGTGCGTACGAATGTGACCAAGTGCGCTGGCTGATGCGTCGATGTACTGCCATACAACATTAGCTCAGACATGTGAAAGCTGGTCGGCCAATCCTTGACTTTTAGTCTTGGTGCGGTGGTCCAGTGGAAAGATGCCTGGTTGCTGATGCTATGCGGAGTTGCAGAATGGCGGTTCGATCCCTCGACCGGGAGATGGTGATCAACAAATTAAACTAATGGGTGCACGTCTGTCGGCTAAGTTAGCACATGGAAATTGAATCCGCACGTTGCCAGTGCGTCAATAAAATAAAAATACATACATACATACATACATACATATATATATTTATATATATATATATATATATATATATATATGTATGTATGTATGTATGTATTTTTATTTTATTGACGCAGTTGCCTATTTGGTGGGTGGTGTTTTAGGGCTGGTTGGGTGTATGTTTATGACATATAGGAATGGTTGGTTTGGCCTCCATGTCTCTTGAATATTTGTTGCACGTTGACTTGTTCAAAGAACCGTCAATAGTCGATAATTTCGACCGATTACTGAGGCCTCGTCACGTTTCTCGTCATCTCATAATTCACGTTAACCATTTAACAATCTAACTGGCCAAAAAGAGCTTCTGCCGTGATCATGGAAAATGACAATTTGTGAACCAAGAGAAAACTGGCTTTTTAAAATTTACCAATGGAATGGCTGATTAGAAGATCGCTAATCAAGCCATTCCAGTGATAGATTTTTTAAATTTTCAAAAATAAAATTTTCTTGGCCTAAAAATAGAGATTTTCTATGAGAGTAGAATATTTCAAAAGCAAATTTGAGGGTTAACCCTTAGCACTCTGATGTCAATATTCTATATTTTACTCAGTCAATATCAAAGAAACTTGTGAACATTTTTCAACAATTTTGCTAGAAGATGTTGCTGTCTACGACAGACAGCCCATCTCCCAAAATGTACATCAGTTCATCCTCTAATTTAATTTAGAAATTAAAAGTTTTGACACCAGGGTGGTAAGGGTTAGTGGCTTATTATTACGCCGCATATATGCCGAGCATAACATCTTACTCCTCCTCATCAGACAAGTAACTCGGTCTTTTCTCATATCGTCAAAGCTTTCGTGACACGATCAAAGAGCAAACGGGTTGCAGTTGTTTTCAGAATTTTTTCATAAAGAGTTCGCTTCATCGAGTTCTTTCTGAAACTTTGTTGATATTTTAACACCAATTTGATAGGTTAACTGATATATTACTTCCCATACCCCCCCCCCCCCCGCACACGCACACGTACGTACGCGCACGCGCAGAAGATGGATCGAAGCTGTCAATGTTGGCTGATATATCTGAGCTGGATGCCAATCCGAAGTGACGTTCACGCCGCATGGGCGTGAGGATTCTCACGAACTTCTCCCATCTCATCGGCTACACGGCACCACCACCACCGCCGCCACCATCGTAGTTCTCCGAATGACACTGGCAGTCGTCGGCAAATGGTTGCTGCAATTGCTATGACGACGGGCTCGTTGCTTAGCGACTGACCTACCGTCGATGCAGTTAATTGAATGTAATCATAATAGCGTTCGATTAGACGCATTTCGGGTGCGGCGTGCCAATAACCATGGCGGGTTAGATTGTATTGATCATGGAATGGTCGTTTGTGGGAGTTTTCGTAGGTCACTGGATCACGGTAGACGAATGACATTTATAAAATTCCTATTCATTGGTGTGATTATATGTGCAGTACACCGCACCCATGAATAAGAATTTTATAACTCCTATGTTATGTTCAAAGAACTAATGCTAGAGAATAGTTGTCATGCATTTGTGTAGTGTTGGTGTTTAAAATTACTTATTTCGTGTTGGTTCTTGTTATGCGTAGTAGGCCTACTAATCAGTTGCGTACACTGGTTAATTAATCGGTAAACACGCGATACTAGTCAGTATTTCCCGCGGTAAATTTTCAAAAATAATCTCTCGATGTACAAATGGACATTTCTATGAGAAAATTAAAATATTCTTGAACAAATTTTAACGGTTACTGTGGGTAAAGGGTGTCCCGCGTGACTCGGGCCACTCCCTTTTGATCAAAAAACATGTCTATAGCAGTTGGCGCTTTTTGTCATGATTCTAATCAAACCTACCAGATAGGATAATTTCTTAAAGGCGTAAGATATATTGTGTTTAATATTTTGAAGCTAACTTCCCTGGAGGATGTTGCTTGTTTCCAGTCATATTAGTTTCAAAATATTACCAGCTTACCTGCATGATTACTTTGGAATTGAGATACTGGCTGTTACATGTACAAAGACTAAATAAGAATAAATTTTGAAAAACAAAATAAATACTTTCTTTTGCCACTGATAAGACACGAAATTGCTTCTTTCGTCTGACCTTAAACTGCAAAATTCTCTTGGCGTGAATTTAGTCTCCTATAGAGTCCTTAACGTTGTACCTACTCCTGACCACGCCATAGGCAGCAATGGCTTCCAATCAAATTTACTCCAAAATATTCAACAGTACGGTTTATTTTGATTTGGAAACATCCAGATTTCTCTCTGAGATGTTTCTAGGATTTAGAATATATACATTGTGTTCAAGGTTAATAGCAACATCCTCAACATAATTTTGTAAATGCCATTTTGAACGAATTTTTTTTTCGAACGATGTATTATATTTTAACTCGTCGGCATCCCGACGAAGTAGTTTCAAATATTCAACAGAATATCCCGTATGCATAAAGAATGTATCGTTTCTGGCATGTGAGCGTTAAAGGGTTAATTTTTAGCTCACCTGGCCTAAAAAGCCAAATGAGCTTATGCCATAGCTACCGTCCATCGTGTGTCCGTCCGTCCGTCGTCCGTCCGTCAACTTTTCCTTTAAATGACTTCTTCTCAAGAACCTTTGGGCCGATTTCAATTATGTTTGGCAGGAAGCATCATTGCACCATAGGGATCCAAGTTTGTTTTGTCGGCGGCCATCTTGGATTTTGACCGATTTTGGACAACGTCTTTAAAAAATCTTCTCCGAAACCGCTTGGGAGATTGATGCAACCTTCATGAAATATGATCTAGGACAAGAGCTGAACCAAGTTTGTTCAAGGGAACTTGGTTAATCAAATGGTTTGGCGGCCGTCTTGGTTGACCGAGTTTTAGCGAAAACGACTTCTCCAGAACCGCTGAATTGGGCGGGCCGGAATTTAGCTGATATGATTAGGGCCGAAACGCCATTAAGATTTGTCCATGTAATATGTAAAAAAAACCCCAAAAAAACCCAAAAACCCATGTCCGCCATGAATCGATCAAAATATAACGTTTTTGGCGGGCATCTTGTATTTTCTGCAAATTTCTGAGAAAAACATAAAAAGACTTAAAATATTAACCACTGGGCCAATTTTAATAAAACTTGACTAAACTTTCTTCACAGAAATTTGGTTGGTAAATTTTTACAGTGGTCATCTCTTTTGTTTGGTTGTGCCATTCGTCAATAATTCCAGGTGAGCGATGCAGGCCCCTTGGGCCTCTTGTTAAGAGTGTCAGACTATTAAGTGGTAAAGACGGACTATATCAAGTTATTCTTGACGTCATTTTTATGACATCGGCCTACACATCACGTAGTTGATTATGACGTACGCCATATGATTGAGTGAGGGATTTGGATTCGTGAATTATAAGCTGTAGCCCTACGATAGACCAAGCACGATCACTTACAAGTTGCCATGCAATATAAAGTTATATCTCCCATCTATTTTACAGTATCCTATGCTTAATAATTACTCATTCATTACTCATACATTACTCATACATTTTTCATGCGCCACGTTTGTTGCCCTACTGCCATTATCACTGGACATCCCTGCGGAATATAACTGATGGACAATGGACGGCTTGACCAGAGTAATCTAATGGCCCTATTGCCCTACATGTTTGGTCAGTGTAACGGAACTCTGATATCCGCGCCAGCAATCACTCTTTTGCTTAACCACGTCGTCCTTTAATAAAATTTCCAGAAACATGCGTTAAAGCTATGTGTATGTGAAACATGCTGAATCCTTAAAACAAATATTTCGACTGAAAGCTATTGCTGCCTACGAAGCTACGTCGTCTTCTCAATCGAAATGCTAAAAATTATTCAGCAGGCTTTCTATAATTACGAATTCCAGTTTTAATCTCATCGAAGCTATCAGAATTGAATAGGTTAATCAATTAGTCCGGTCATCGCAGGGATTGACAGCTAATCTACTAATCCTCCGGACACTGGGCTATATATACCACGCTAAATGTCATACGCTGGCGTCGTGGAGTTAATGACGGATTGACTCCGCGGTGATCTCAAAGGTCAGATGCGGGACGAATCAATAAGATAATCGATTCCAGAAAGCATCAAGCGCCATGTTTCTGTAATGTGGTACATTTAACTAATTTAATGGTCAAGCTGGGCCAAACCGGCCGGTGCAGTTGTCTTGGCCGATGTCCATTGCAGGTCAAGGGAAGGTCATTAAAAAAAAATTCCCTGGTCAGTCATTCCAATGTAAATCTTCAAAAATGGTCCTTTCCTGACCTGCAAATGGACGCTGACTACGCAAAATGCCTGTCCCCCCTTAACTCTTAACTACGCCCCACCCATCTCTAGCTAAGATCCTCCCACACATTTCCCGTGTTGGGATCGATCAAACTCTGAACTCCCAGAATCTCAATTTCCAAAAAAATATATTGGTAAGCTGTTGACTATTTTGAAACTAATTTGACTGAGTGCTGTTGCTGCATATGGCAATTAGTTTCAAAATATTCAACATAATCGTTATTAAATAATAAAGCCATACAATTCGTACAGCTGACAGACTTCATGATGGACTTAGCTATATCATTCATTACGTAATTGATTGTGACTTCAGCCTACACGTGACGTAATTCATTATGACGTCATATCGAACTTCTTCTTGCCTTCATCTTTCTCACGACAGTAATCTTAGACCGTTTTCCTTATTTGGTGCATGAAAGCTGAAGTGGTCACCAAACTGTCTCTGTCTCCTCTGATCTTCTCTTCAAAAGATACTTCAATAGGCCAGAAGCTTCTCCTAGCTTGTTCATATCGCTGGCAGTGCTGCAAGAGATATTCTGCTGTTTCTTCTGCCTGCTGATACTAACAAAGTGCAGAATCTGTAATCTTGAGACGGTGAAGATGTGCATTGAGACGATTGTGACCAGTCCTCAATCTGAAGATACATGTCTGATCCTCCCTACTGAGGCTGTGTATTGTGTCATTATGCTGCCTGCTGGTGGTTCTTATGGCTTTAATGATATGCTTCAGTTCTTCAAAGTCAACCTCGCGGTTGAATTGTTCTTTATTTGACCCTTCCTTAGCCAGTTGATCAGCTTTGTTATTTCCTAATATGACACAATGCGACCTGACATATTGGATTAATCAATTAAAGGATTGTGATTCTTCAGCACAATCTTTCACATCCGTCAAACATTTCTGAACCTCTGTAGATTCGATGTAATGGACGAATCCAATCTGTCACTCAAGTAATGACGTCATAATCAACAGCGCCCAGTCAAATTAGTTTCAAGATATTCAACAGCATGTTTATTAAATCGTTGAGACATACAATTCGTACAACGCGTCGGACTATTATGAGTTAAAGACGGCCGTATAGAATCATCTATGACGTGATGATCATGACGTCATCATACATGCCGCTTATCTGGTTATGACGTCATGTGACGTCAGATTATCGATGGATACTCTGGAAAGGTGAATTGTAAGTTTATCTCGTAGGAGATCCAACTACCTGACCACCAATTACGTACGATGGGAGACGCCGTTCAGACACATTCCCAAGAACCTCTAAATTAAAGATATATAGCTTCGCCGAAGTGCATAACTGCCATTCCCTCGCTGTTATGCCTGCCGTCTTTTATGCAATAATATAATGCCAAATAAATCTAAATAGGACCACTAAGCCTTTATAACCATTTATACGTGTTAATACTTCAGTATTCTCATACTCACCCACGCAATCTATAAGGGATTGGTCACCGCATGATCATCCTATCAGTGGCACTCTATCCCACGCCCACCACCACGCACCGAACATAGGCTACACACAGACCGTCTTGCAAGTGTGTAGTTATATAGTAATACTATTAATTTTGCCTCTCTTTGATAGCTTCGAAAAAAGATGTTGTGACATACATATAAAACTGTTCTAGAGGCAATGGATGGATACATGTCTAGCTACAGCCCGCCCATTTCTACAGCTTACCTGTGTAGTTTTTTTTGGAACGTGATAGTCAGAGATCAGAGTTCGGAGATCGATAGATCCCAACCCGAGAGAGGTGTGGGTGGAGCTTAGCTAGAGATGGGCAGGGCATAGCTAAAACCGGAAAGGTTCATTACTAGTTACGCTATGCCCACGTCTCGCGCTACTTGGGATCGAATTATATACTTTGAACGCTCAATCTCAATTTTAAAAAATGCCGAATATTTTGAAACTAATTTGAGGGGGGTGGGGGGGGGCTGTTGGTGCTGATGCCTATGGAAACAATAGCTCGGTCCCGGCTAAATTAGTTTCAAGATATTCAACAGAATGTTTATTAACTTGTAAATTCATCAAAACATGCAATTCGTACACTTGATTCCCATGAGGGAGTTTTATAACACGCATAATGATTGTGACGTCAGCGTGCATGTGACGTAATTGTTTATGACGTCATACTTGTTTAACTTATCGGATCCATCTGTTTCTCTGTGAGAACTATTAGCGCTTGGCTCCAAAAACCATATCACGTGTATGAAACGACCTTGACATTAAGGAGCACACACAGTCAGTCACTACGAACAGTTGGTTTTTTTCATTACAAGTGAATGGACCTTTCCAGTTTATCCATCCATCATATGATCATAATCAATTATGTGGCGTTGAGGATGACGTAATAATCAATGAGGTCATGAATAACGTAATTAAGTTCGTCACGAACGCATAATTGGTGACGGACTAAAGCGTTGTTGTACGAATTGCATGTCTTCGCTATTTAATAAAAAATACATTGGCAGCAACAGCACCCAGTCAGATTAATTTCAAAATATTCAAGAGCTTACCTGTATAGTTTTCTGAAAGTTGATACTCAGGTAGTTCAGGTATCAAATCAACACGGGCGAAATGTTGGTAGAGTTTAGTTAAAGATGGGCTGATTATAGCTAAAAACCGGATTCCTCGATTGATACAGGGTATGGCTTTTAGATGGCTAAGTGATAGTGCGTATTTAAGAGAGGTGCGCGAAATACCAAAGGTCTTTAAAGATCGTCATCGCTGGGCCTCAAATAGCAGGTGGTCTTTAGAGCAGGTTGGCCCCTTACATCCGTCGATTTACACTAAGCTGAGGTTATTCGTTACGCCTAATGACCGCCATTTATCTACGCCGAATAGTCCCATCATTCAATTTGTGACCTGAGCCAAAAATAGCGAATAAAGACATACGATATGAACATCGTTTAGGCCAAAGTGAACCAATTAATTCACATTTAACCTACGAATGAAACTATTGAATATATTGAAACCGATTGGACTTGAATTCGCAGATGCTTGACGCTACAACAACGTTCAATCATTTTTTCTTTCAAATATAAATAGTGTAATCTATAAAATATTTAATTAAATGTCGTATGAATTCTTTGTACGCCCACTGATGCGTATTGCGGAGCGATTGTAGATAGATAAATAGATAGATAGCGTAGTGCGTTCACAATAGGCCCTAGTCCCTTGAGCGCACAATATGTATAGCGTATTCATTAGTGTAGGCCTATATTGCCTACATTATCACAAAATGTCTGTGACATTTCCTATTGTGGAATATCCCGGATGCGTAAGCCCACGCATCTATTCCGTTCTAGATATTTTTCATTATCTTTTAACTGCCCACGTAAGGATTCGAAGATATGGCATTTAAATAATTCATCCCTTAATTGCAATTCTAGCCATTTTATTCTGTGAAAATTGTTAGCTACTGGCAACTCGTGCTATATAGCGCTGTCACCCACCCGGCCATTGCGCCCCAACACCAGGATGCTTTTAAGGATGTTTTACGCGCGCGCACAATCGCGGAAAACAATCCAGTTCCGCATCCACCATGCGGGTTTTTTTCTAGTATCTATTCCAGCTGTCCCAAATTAGATCCTATGGACATAAATTCTTAACCTTCTAACCCTCGAATTTGTTCAAGAAAATTTTTAATTTCTCATGGAAAATGTCCATTTTGCAGACCAAAAGAAGACTGTTTTTGACAATTTACCACTAGAATGACTCCAGCCAGTCATTCCAGTGGTAAATATGCAAATACATTCTTCTCTTGGCCTGTAAATGGACATTTCTCACGGCCAATGCAGAAGCCGATTCTGGCTGCTTTGAGCGGTAAACGGTTAAGTATGATGTACTTATTTCGAATTTCAAATTTTTTAATCTTCTTTTTAAATATTAAAGGTGTATATTCACACCAAACTTCTTGAAAATAAAATTGCTACGATTTTGTACTTAAAAGATTTAGGTCGTGTTCTCACTAGAGAGTTAATATGGAATAACGACACAGTTCAGTATGGCGTTATTCCGGATTAGCCAAAGTCCCTAGCGAGAACAGGACCTTAGATTGTGTGCCTAGGTGTAATGAAAAGAAATAAATCTTAACGTAATATAATGATTTCATTCCGTATGAATTAATATAATTTAATTTGTGAAATTGAATTAGAGACACGAGCTCCTAATTCAATTTCATAGCTAAAATGATATTACTTTATACAAAATGAAGTCTCCATGTGTTAAGATTATTTCGTTTTATTACATTGAGGTACATAATTTAAGTCTCTAAAAGTACACAATTTAACGATTTTTTTCCCAAGCATGTTGGTGTGAATATGCACCTTTAAGTGACTAGATGAATGCCCAAAACGAGTATTTTTCAAATTTTGTTGGCATGAAATTGATCACGAAAGTTTCTGATTTATGCGCGTTTGATGAATTTACAATTTAATAAATCTCCTGTTGAATATTATGAAACAAATCTGACTTGGAGCTGTGCTGCTGACGCCCAGTCAAATTAGTTTGAAAATATTCAAAATCTTACCTGTATAGTTACTTTGAATTAGAGATCCTGGGAATGCAAGGTTCAAAGCATTAAAACTTATTCGAATGCACTTGTAGAGTGGGTGTGGCTTAGCGGGAAATGGGCGGGGCATAGCTAGACATGAACCATTCTATTATGTTGATAGTCTGTGGACCTTTAAATACCTGTAGGTCACCGAACCAAGGTGTGATACATGCTGCATTAGCAAAACCGTAATAGCCTATATTATCTCTAAATTCACCTACACTGTTACTGCCCACGGCAAGTTGCTTCCATGGCTGGGACATTTTACTTGTACATTTTCCGTTTCACCCACATTTACCATATTCAATATCTACATGCAGGTAGCTCAAGGCGTTTTAACTGTCTCGCTTGCTACAAGACATTAGACAATAATTTCAATGAGTAAAAACTTTTGAATTGCTGAATATTTTGAAAACGATTTGACTGAAAGTTGTTGGTGGCTTAGCCACCAACAACTTTCAGTCAAATTGTTTTCAAAATATTTAGCCGCTCCAGCCATATAACCAATAGAATATGTTGTCCGTAAAAAAACCCTCAGCAATCAGACAGTTTAAGATATATTTCCAGTCTGATTCTTTCTCCCATACGTGGCCAATAACCGATAACATTCCAGCAGTCCGGGGATGTTTATACCGGTAACATTTATCGATTGCATATATAGGATTTGCTCTTTAAACGTATGGCTTGAATTCTCCATGAGTCGGTGGCAATTTTCCAGCTTCAAGATCTTTGAATTTGAAAGGTTCCAGTCTCACTTACGTAGCATCGCTGTATTCGATAGTCTTGGAGTACACGGGGATACAGCAGCCTCTCTCAAGAAGATCATTCTGACATACTGGCTGCCTATATCGAATCCGGCATCGCCAAATTGGTGGAAAGCATCAATTTACATTGCAATTGGATTCCAAGCTTAGATATTGCGTATTTTCCTTGCCAACCAACATCAGTACAAGCGTGTATAAGCATGAATGCCTAGGAGGCTGGCCATAGAGGAAGAGATTTGGACTTAACGATAAAAATCCACGATAAATATCGCGATAACTATCCCACGATTATGCGACATAGCCCAATGTCAAATGCAGTAGAATTCTGTGATGTACAAGCAGGTGGACGACTATATTGGTTGCATTGCAGACTTTGACTATATTCGATTTGAACTGGATAAACTACAACTGAGATATCTCCAGTTCTGCAGTAATAGAGGGGCCCATTTCTAGCTATGCCCCGCCCATTTCTAGCTAAGCCCAGCCCATTTCTACCTAAGCACGTCGTAATCGATTTATGTACGTTGAACACTGACTTCCCAGAATCCCATTTTCAAGTTATCTATACAGATAAGTTGTCGTTTATTTTGAAACTAATTTGACCGGGTGTCCAGTCAAATTTGTTCAAAAATATGTAACAGAATGATATTTAATTAGTAAATCCATCGAAAACATACAATTCGTACACTTGATCAATGTTCATGACGGAGATAGATACGTCATTCATTATGCATTATGACCTTGACGCGAGCCTACCTATGACGCGTTTGATTATGACGTCATACACTTGAGTGACAAATCTGATTTCGCCAATGTCTAGTAACTGAACTTATTCACGTCTCTGAAAGATGTCGATAAAATAATGAGCAGTGAAAGGGTTGCAGATTATTCAAAGCTTTCCTGCATGATTATTCTGAAACGGCTACTTCAAGGCGCATAGGGTAAATAAAATAATTTGAAAAGCCGATGAATATGCTCATTTGCATAAAGCGATGAAGAATAACAAAGCCCCTGGAGAAGACGGGATTATTAACGAATACATCAAAGCTACCAAAGACACCATGCTACACGTCTATCAGTACATTTTTAATAGAATTTTGGACTCGGCAAACATACCGGAAGAATGGTTAGAAGGCACAATAATACCCATCTATAAACAGAAAGGCGACCCAATCGAACCAAAAAACTATCGCCTAAATCTTAAGCAAACGAATCGATACCTTCATAAATCAGCAGGACCTACTAGAAGAAAACCAGACTGGCTTCAGGAAAAATTATTTTACTATAGACCATATATTCCTTTTATCTTCATTAATAGAAATATTTCGGAAAAGAAAAAATAAATTATACTGTGCTCTTATTTATTTTGATAGCGTATGGAGAAATGGGCTTTGGTTAAAATTACATACACATCAAATAGATGGCAAGATATATAGTCATTCACAGTATGTACAAAGACATAAAATCCAAAATAAAAGTAAACAACGAACTATCTCAAACTTTCATATGTCATAAAGGGGTTAGGCAGGGGGAAGTTTTATCCCCAATATTATTTTCAATCTACCTGAACGACCTTGAAAAGTACCTGCTCTCACAAAATGCAAAGTCTATAGAATTAGGTCACAATGACGATAATATATCCGTATATATCAGCCTCTTTGCTCTAATGTACGCTGCTGATACTGTGATAATAGGGGATAGCCCAGATAACACCCAGTTGGCATTAGACGCATTCACAAACTATACAAATACGTGGAAGTTCAAAGTTAATTTTGACAAAACCCAAATAGTTGTTTTTGGGACTACAAAACAATACAGAAGCCGGCTAAATTTTAAAATGAAAGACAAATTTGTAGAGACTAGCACTGAATATATTTACCTAGGAGTGAAATTTATTTATAACGGGCGAATGGTCATTGCCGAAAAACATATAACTGAACAAGCACGAAAAGGCTTTATTTGCACTTCTACGCCGCGCACAAAAATTAGACTTCCCTATCGATTGTCTCTTAAAACTATACCGCCAAACAGTAGAACCTATCTTATTATATGCAACCGAAGTCATATGCATAGAAAAATGTGACCAGCTGGAAATAAATCAAACTAGATTTTTAAAGATATATCCTTAAAGTCAAGAAAAGTCAAGAAAAGCACCCCTAAGTACATGCTCTATGGAGAAACTGGTGAGATGCCCCTACGCCTAATGATTAAGCAACGAATGCTAAATTACTGGTTCAGATTACTGACCGGTAGGCAAATAAAACTAGCTGCTAAGATGCATGCTTTCTTAATGGCTGATTCCACCATCAACAACAGGCTATATACGTGGGTAACATACATAGAAAAATCCTAAACGAAACAGGCTCAATCTACATATGGACAGAGCAGCAATCGAATAATCCTTCACATTCAATCAAACAATTTAAACAAATTACAGAAGACCCGTATAGGCAACAATGACATCAACAGCTAACAGCATCTTGGAAAGGCAAAATCTATGGAGTCTTTAAAACGAATCTAGAAATAGAAAATTACCGTTTACTTTTAAATAATTGAAATAGAGTAACATATACTGATTCAGAACCAGCAACCACTATTTACCAATCGAAAGGGACAGATGGGCGGGAATAGATATACAGGAATGAAAATGCAATGTATGTCAAACAAATGATATAGGTGATGAATGTCACTATATCTTTGTATGCGTGTACTTCGCTGCAGAAAGAATAGCTACCTTACCAAATACTGCTACAATCGCCCAAATTTCCATAAATTTTACGAATTATTGTCTACAAACAAAATAAAGCTATTAAGAAAGTTGTGTAACCTGATCCGCAAAATAACAGATAAATTCCCATATAAATAAATGTATCTTTGAGGACACTTCAACCCGTTCCAGAACTATTGGCCTGATTAATGGGCCTGACTCCAGGCCTCCTTTTCGCACCGTATTTCGCACTTGTAGCCAGGAGAGGGGCCATAAGGGTGGATAGGTGAGGCTATGTTGTGGGGAGGGGTAGGTGAACTAGTGATAGACTGACTAGCGGGACATTCGTATTTTGAGACGAGGAGACAGGACCTTGCCAATGTCTACAATGGTGAAGGGTGGTTGGGGTCGTTTAGGACTGGTATTAATGGTACGGCAGCACTAATAATGATGATGATGGTGATGATGATGATGATGATGATGGTGATGATGGTGATGGTGATGATGCTGATGCTGATGCTGATGATGATGATGATGATGGCCTGGACTGAACATAAACTCGAATATATTGAATAATAGCAATAGGGGGAAACGAGATGTGACGACGAGAATTGATTATGTATATGTCTAAGGCAAAGAAAATAGTAATAACGACGACGACAACGACAACGACAACGACAACGACAGCGACAACGACAGCGACAACGACAACGACAACGACAACGACAACGACAACAACAACAACAACAACAACAACAACAATGTATTCTACAATTGTGTACGCATATATATAAAGATTGTAAAATTAAAAAAAACCCCACATATGTCGCAATATGGCGACCTGGGTGAATAAAGCAACTGAAACTGAAGCTACTAATGGGAGATCAAACAGCTTCTCGCACCTTCTGCCTCAAATTGGTGTTCTTGCAGCGGGGAGAACCCATATATCCCCCTGAACAATGGGACGATGGTACACATTCTCTCGAACCCATGCACCCATAGGTGACCCATTTAACAGTTTGACTGCTGGGGTTTTGCGGACGACATATTCCTTGAAGTTATATCTCTGGATCTGCTAAATATTTTGAAAACACTTTCACTGAAGGTTAAGCTCCATTGGTACTCGGTTTGTTAGATTGGCGCATGATGAATTTAGATAGAATTGCGTGACCCCCCCCCCCCCACATTTATTGGCCTTTAACACAATTGATCGAGTTTCTAGTATCATACATCCCGCCCACACTGATCCCACCCCGAGCCCCACGCCCATCTACCCACCCACCCCACCCATCCCGACCCCCAACACCACCCACCCCGACAGCAGCCACCACCACCACCACCACCACCACCGCCGCCGCCGCCACCACCACCACCACCACCACCACCCGACCGCAGTCACCACCGCCGCCGCCGCCACCACCGCCACCACCACCACTAACCACCACCAGTACACGCTATATAAAACTACATTTATTGTCAAAATATGAATTCTGGTGGGAATGGTGTGATATATAGTAAACATGTTTGTTTACTGGTAAAAACACGATTAGATTGAATGTATTTGCATTAGGTAGAGCGCCCACGCCCATCCCCACCCTAACCCCAACCCACATCCACCCTCCCACCGCGACCGCCAACAGACACCATCACCACCACCCACCCATCCCACCACCCCATCCCACCCCACCCCCGATCGCCGCCGCCACCACCGCCGCCGCCGACGACAACGCTACCACCACCGCCACCGCCACCGGTATACGCTATCTAGACCTACAACATGTGAACAAATGGTATGCAAATGCGAACTAGGTAGCCCCAAAGTGAGTTCCAGATAAGCTGGACGCCTGTCCCTGCAAACATTTTCCTGCCATCATCCAACATCGCTGACTGGGCTGGTGAGATATATAGTAAACATGTTGTTTGTTTAGTGGTACAAAACGCATTTGGTAGTGTTTTGTGAATAACATATAGCTAGCAGTAATTTAGAACGGATTGTCGGAGGCAACACGGGTGGGGGTTGAGGGGGGTAGTTGGAGCTTGTTGATCGTCGATATGCACTGCGTAATTATGCCTCACTATACTTACTTACGTCAGAGAAATTTACAGTTTCCGTCCGAAACGGATGAATCTGCATTTAGCTATGCCGCGTCCATTTCTAGCTAAGCTCCGCACAGGCTTGCCCATGTTATGATCTATCGAACCTTGAACTTTTCAATTTCCAGATAAATATACAGGTAAGCTGTTGACTGGGCGCTGTTGCAAACTATTCAACGGATTGGTTATTAAGTAGTAAAGACACAATTCATACACGTGCCGAGTTCCTGATGGACTTATATACTCCATTCGTGACGGACTTTAATTGTGACGTCAGCATGCATGTGACGTAATTCATTATGAGGTCATATAATTAACTGACAGATTGGATTCGTCTGTTTCGATCCTAAGTCCTGGGATCGAACCCGTGGTCGGGCGTGTGAATAAAGGGAATAATTTCTAACTACGCCCGCCCATTTCTAGCTAAGCTCCGCCCATTGGGACAACGAATAAACGTACGTTAGCCCACCATTTCTCCAACGTAGCATTGTTTGCAGGGCACCACGACCACCACCACAACAGCAACCACCACCGCCACCTCCACCACCACCTCCAACACGGCCGCCGTCGCCCCAATACCCCCTCCACCGCCAGCAGCAGCAGCAGCAGCAGCAGCAGCAGCAGCAGCAGCAGCAACATCACTATTACCACCATCACCCGCCCCTAAAGCAGGTGTCCGCTATAGACACGTTTAGCTGGATATAGAACTTTATTAATAAATAATTAGTAATCGATTTGGAATCTCTATTTGGATATATCACTGACACGCAAACTATGGTAACATACACGTCATGGCAGGGACGGCGTTAAGAGTGCAAGTTGCTCTAATGTACACAGATACATCATGCAGTAACCAGTGACGCTGGAATGAAATGTTGGTTGACACATTTAGGGTGGGCCCCGGGAGTGGTTTCCTCTCCCGTAAGTGTGATGGGTTCTGGTTCTGGCATCGGGAAAAATTGAAATCTAGGTGCTGTTAGATGGTATATCATACATTTCTCAACGAAAATATATCGTAGACCCCTTTGAATAAATTTGGCGTTTTTTGGGATGGCTAACTATTGCGGGATATGAATATAGGCATCCCCCCTTAAGGTAATTCATGATTGGGTAGGGGCGTGTCACACCTGCCTCCCCCCCCCCCCTCCCCTCTCACAGCGCCTATGGCAGTATTCTGCCTATAGCTACTAGTATATTGTCCTCTTTAACCCTCTTAACCTTTTAACCTTTGAATTTGTTCAAGAAAATTTCAATTCTCTTATAGAAAATGTCCATTTGCAGACCAAGAGAAGACCATTTTTGAAAATTTACCACTGGGACGACTGGCTCGGTTATAGCCGTTTTTGGCTGATATGAGTGTTAAAGGGTTAATGTATAAATTTGGTCAAGAGCCTAACGATATATTTGCTTATTGAACGTCTATTTGCAGGTCAAGAGAATACTATTTTTTTACCGAGCGAAGCATTTCAGTGGTATATTTTCAGAAATTGTTTTCTCTTGACCTACAAATGGATATTCCTCAAGACCGGTACAGATGCGGGTTTTTTGCAGGCTTCGTCATGAAGGAGTACGGAAATGTTTACTGTTTACGATCGTCTGATTTGATAGAGAATCCATGTCAGCATTAGGCGTTCAGAAACGACCAAATCACTGGATTCTCGCCAGAAGCAATCTAAATACCAAATGTTATAGACGACAATTTGACTGAAAAGCGGTACAAATGCTCTGACAGATAGCCTATATCCCAAAAATAAAATGGCTCGTTGCTAAAAACAAATGTCGAGGTAACAACAGCACACTCATCGGTTTTGAGTCAAAATGCTTTCAGTCATTTTGGCCATGATGCGATGATGTAAGTAAAACTGTAACTATGTTTTCTTATTCGGTCCTAAGCCAACTTCCCACAATTCATTGCTGCTTACTACAGCTTAACGTTAACCGAAACACTGTTCCCGGTACAGGTTCCAGTTAACGTTAAACAGTAGTAAGCGCAATGCATTGTGGGAAGTTGTCTGGAGAGTGAATTTCAATAATTTGCCTAAGGACAGAATCGATATCCGGGTCGCTGATATATTGATTTTATGAATTAATTATACCAATTCCTTTTCTGGTACTGTTATTGACGAGCGGTGAAGTAGGCCTACACTATGTTTAGCCGTCTGACTGCTGAGCTTTTGCAGACGTTATATCTCCGGATCTGTTAAATATTTTGAAAACATTTTGACTGAAAGTTGTTGGTGGCTAAGTCAAGCGTGTTTGCTCATTGAAATTATTGTCTGGCGGATTGCAGCAGTGAGACAGTAAAATTACATCGCCGCAAAGTCGGTAACGCCAATGTACCTTTCCAAGTTCATCCATCCATCATATGACGTCATGTGACATAATAACCAGCTATGCGACGTGTAGGATGATGTCATAATCATCACGTCATGAATGACTCGATATAGCCCATCTTTAGCGCTTAATAGTCCGATGCGTTGTGCGTATTGTATGTCAATACCATTTAATAAACGGTCTGTTTAAAATATATTTAACAGCTTACCTGTATAGTTTTCTGGAAATTTATAGTCAGGGAGTTAGGTGTGGGTGGAGCTTAGCTAGTGATAGGCGGGGCATAGCTAACACTGGAAAGGCCCATCACCTAGATTATTGATTTCACAGCTTACTACAAAGATATGACCAAAGAAATTGAACGGTTGCAAGTGCCATATTAAGAACGGACAAACCCGCTTTTAGCTGTACCATGCCCATCTCTTGCCAAACTCCGCCCATGCTTTGAACGTGTTGTGATCGATTTATTTACTTTGAATCCTGAATTCCCAGAATTAAATCCCATTTTCATGCTAGGTATGCAGCTAACATGTTGAATATTTTCAAACTATTTTGACTGGGCACTGTTGCTGCCCCCCCCCCCCCAAATCTTATCGTAACTTTCAGCTAAATTGTTTTTTGTTAAATATTGAAAATGCTTTTTTAAACTTTTTTAACATTGGAAGCGTAACCTACCTTTTTACGATGTCAGATCTATTACACAACAGGATTTCCTGAGTATCGATCTGACAAAACGTCGTATTTATCGTTGGTGGCAGACGATGGTGTTATAGGCAAGGCATGCGCTGTGGCCAGGGGGGTTTGAGAAAATCTATGACTGGACAAAATCTCTATGGCTGAATTGGAAATTGATTGGCTTAAGCTTACAGGTTTCCCTAGCAATGTACGCAAGAGAGACGTATCTCAGTTGTACTCCTGCTGCTGCTGCTGCCGCCGCTGCTGCCGCCGCTGCTACTGCTACTGCTGCTACTGCTGCTACTTCTATACTCCTACTGCTGCTACTGCTACTGCTACTGCTACTGCTACTGCTGCTACTGCTGCTACTTCTATACTCCTACTGCTGCTACTGCTACTGCTACTGCTACTGCTACTGCTACTGCTACTGCTACTGCTACTGCTACTGCTAAGACAATAGATTCGTATGTGTCAATATTTTTTTTAGTATTTTGAAACCAATTAGACTGGAAGCCGGTGCTGCCTAAGGAAATTGTAAATTCGTCAAGGACATACACATGGCACACTATCGTGACGGACATTTCGATTTCCGTGACGGGACTACATAACGTTAATTGGTTGTGAAGTCACGTAACATGTGACGTGATTGCTTATGACGTCACATACTTGAGTGACATTCCATTCACGTGCTGTGCATACAGTGGAGCTGGAATGATATTTTCTTTGGGAGGACACATTGGAGGTGGGTCCAGGAGGTGGTGTCCCCCTCCAGCGAATGTGCAGGGTCTGGGGGTCCCCTCCCGGAAAATTTTGAAATATGGATGCTGTCATTTCTGAAGGTGAATATGAACTAAATCACATACAGATGTCATTTTGTAGCCCAAGAGAAATCTTTTTTTTAAGATTTACAATTGGAATGACTGGCACTGTTATCGAGGAAGAATGCATATTGGGGGTAGGGTGAGTTGGTAGCATGAGTATAGGCAACCCCCCCCCCCCCCCGTCCTCAGGGTCATGATTGGAGAGGGTTGTGGGGGGCGTGTCTTTGTACGTCTTTACTATTTAGGCCTAATAAACCTTCTGCTGAATATTTTAAAACTAATTTCACTGGGAGCCGTTGCTTACCTGTATAGTTTTCTGGAAATTGATAGTCTTGGGATTTAGGGATCGATCGAGCCCAACACAGGCGAAGTGTGGGCGGAGCTTAGCTAAAGATGGGTGAGGCATACCTAAAACTGGATTCCTCCATTAGTCTTGCAGACGACGTGGACCAGCTGATGAGGTGATCGCTGTCCAGAGCAGACGACATCATACCGTAACCACTTTATATAGTACAGCTCAGATATAATTTACAATGTTTCCAAAAACCCAAAATAAAGCATGCTGTTGAATATTTTGAATATTTTGAAAATAGTTGCAGTAATGGTTTCCAATACAATTATGTTCAAAATATTCAACAGTACATTTCTAACTAACATGTGTCTGTTTTTTCGTTAGAAACATTTAAAGATATTTCTGAGGTGTAGGCTATTGTAATTCACATTTTCAGTTTATCCATCCATCATATGACGTCATAATCAACTAGGTGACGTGTATGCTGACGTCATAGTCATGACGTCATGAATGATTCAAAATAGTCCGTCTTTAACGCTTAATGGTCCGACACGTTGTACGAATTGTATTCTTTGGTATTTAATAAACATGCTGATGGATATTTTGAAACTAATTTGACTGGGCGCTGTTGTTGCCTTAGGCAGCAACGGCACCCAGTCAAATTAGTTTCAACGTATTCAACAGCTTAGCTGTATAGGTTTCTGGAAATTGATAGGCAGGGAGTTCAGAGATCGATCGATTCGGATCGATCCCAACACGAGCGAGGTGTGGGTGGAGATTAGATAGAGAAGGGCGGGGCATAGCTAAAACTGGAAAGATCCATCAATAGCGATGCGGTCATATTTAATATATATGCATGCGATGAGATAGTTAATTGACGCTGCTCATTCAATATCGTCGCGGTGGCAACGACTTTCAGTCAAAATATTATCAACATTTATTCAGCAACTTTCCTGTTTTGCTTCTTTGACGCTAGAGTTCTGCGAACTATGACTGCAAATGTTAATTAACCCATACCCTCTCTGTCGTCAAAAGTTTAAATTTTCAAATTAAATTAAAAGATGAATTGGTGTTAATTATTCAACAAATATGGTGGAAGATTGTGCTATCGTAGACAGCAACATCTTCCACCAAAATCGTTGGCAAATGTACACCAGTTTCTTTGATATTGAGGCAGTAAAGGATAACATATTGACATCAGATTGGTAAGGGTTAACAAATGCAGTGCTGCTCCTCAGTTTATGACGCAAAGCGTTGATCGTCTGCTATAAAATGGTGAATGGATGCGAAATACCGGCCACCTGGAATGGAAACGGACACGTCATCGTCTGCTATTATCGTCGCCTGCAGCCGACTGCGAAGTTAAATATAGCGAAGAACGCTGTGATGACGGCTTTTGATTTTATGTTTCGCGGTCATTCACGCAATCGTTCCCGTGATAGCGGCCAGCAACAGCCTGCTTTCAAGAGAATTTATTGGTGCGTGCGTGCGTGTGCGTGTAGGCTACGTAACACCGCCACACACCGTACGATTTATCCACGATGTCGCAAGACTGTACCAAACAACATGATATCGTGTGACATCTTACCGTGTGAGGGCATTTACGAAACGATACGATAACATTTCTTGGAATCGGATAGTACCGTATGGAATCTTGGGGAGCGTAGAACTTTGGAGATGTTCCAAATTTCTTCATCGTACGACATCGTCGGAAATCGTGAGAAGTCGTAGGAACTCGTGAGAAGTCGTAGGAAATCGTGAGGAGTCGTAGGAAATCGTACTGCGTGAGACCAATGGATTTTTCCAGTCTTAGCTATGCCACGCCCATCTCTAGTTAAGCTCCACACACGCTTCGTTCATGTTGGGATCGATCGATTCCCTAACTCCCTGACTATTAATTTCCAGAAAACTATAAAGATAAACTGTTGCATATTTTGAAACTAATTTGACTGGGTGCTGAGCGCCCAGTCAAATTAGTTTCAAAATGTTCAACAGAATAGTAAAGACATACAATTTGTACAACGTGTCGGATTATTAAGCGTTTAAGACTAAATTATTGAGTTATTCATGCTGTAATTGATTATGACGCCAACCTACACGCCACATAGTTGATTATGACGTCATATGATGGATTGATAAACTGGAAAGGTCCATTCTAGCTAATCGTGCGACAATCGTAGATCGTCATAGACTCTGCGCATACGCAAAACCATCGTAATAATATACGCCCACTCTCATCGCTCCGCTGTATGTCGTCCCCGGGAGAAGAGCGGGAGGGCGACACCGTGCGATAGGACGATGACGCAAAACAGATTTCGTTATCGTCGCAGACGCTGTTTGTGCGCAAAACAGAATTCTTTTTTCAAAAAGGGCTTTGACGTGGTTTGAGGAAAACGATTATCTCCAGACCCAACTGCATGAGGCGGGGTGGGGTGGCGGTGGTGGTTGAGGAATAGCTCTTAAAGGACCAAAAAAGTCATCAAACTAATCTTTTTAACATTCTGTTTTTCTTATTTTTAAGGTAGTAGTAGTAGTAGTAGTAGTAGTAGTAGTAGTAGTAGTAGTAGTAGTAGTAGTAGTAGTAGTAGTAGTGGTGGTGGCGGCGGCGGCGGCGGCGGCGGCGGCGGCGGCGGCGGCGGCGACGGCGGTAGTAGTAGTAGTAGTAGTAGTAGTAGTGGTGGTGGTGGTGGTGGTGGTGGTGGTGGTAGTACTCGTGATACTGCGGGTAGTGCTAGTAGTATAGTAATGGTATGATACTGGGGGTAGTGCTAGTAGTATAGTAATGGTAGTGGCAGTAGTAGTAGTAGTAGTAGTAGTAGTAGTAGTAGTAGTAGTAGTAGTAGTAGTAGTAGTAGTAGTGGGTGGTGGTGGTGGTGGTGGTGGTAGTACTCGTGATACTGCGGGTAGTGCTAGTAGTATAGTAATGGTATGATACTGGGGGTAGTGCTAATAGTATAGTAATGGTAGTGGCAGTTGTGGTAGTGTAGTAGTAGTAGTAGTAGTAGTAGTAGTAGTAGTAGTAGTAGTAGTAGTAGTAGTAGTAGTAGTAGTAGTAGTAGTAGTAGTAGTTCCAACAACTGCATTCCATTCATTTTTCTGGGCGAATACGTGGGCCATTCATGAATTCAATAATACAAAATCTCTGCATTCTTGTGTGTATTTATTGTACAATGCTGGAGTAGTCAGATTACTACGCACAATGGCTTGGTGCAATGGTCTGATACTTGTGAATGAACGCCCACACGTTTCTCCGCCTTGCGGTCCCGCGCGTCATCGAATACTCATGTCCCAGCTTCACACGCTATACAGCACTTTTCACTCTAAAAAGCTGTCATGGTATTTCCTATGCGATACTCTGTCAGCTGAACAGTTGACTGAAAGTCATTGCTGCTTAGTCAAATGCAGGACCGAGTGATTTTCAAACTAATCAGCAAGTTTTATGCGGTACTTCACTATAGCCAAATGCCAGAGAACAGAGAAGAATGTGTTAATTGTATCTTTCTATAAATTCTATTAGACATAAGCCATGGCAACTGGTTTGTTGAGATGACGTAGTCATATAGTGCGCGGGCAGCAACCAGGCTTGGCGAGCGGCTGGCCTATGACAGCAGAGCTTTCATATAAGCCCTGTATGGCTCAATATGTACCATGAATGAAATGGAAGCGAAGGTTCGCACTACGTCAATCGCGCCGACAGCAGCATTATGCTTACGACTTTCATAATTATCGCTAAATATATACTGCGATTGGATATAGACCGGATTTGCGACGAAGGCTCTTTTATGCCGTCTGACATTTGAGCAATTGGAAAGTGTGAAAGAAGCAACAAGGTCTGCGTCGGCAGCATACTAGCTAAATTGTCACAGGGATATTCAATATATTATTGCGTGGGTCAGGCGTTGGTTGAATGTTAAACATCCATTTATAGTTAGTTATCAGACGTAGGCTAATATGCGCGCTTATAAATAAACTGTTCAGTTTAAACTTATGCATTTGTACGCGTGTTAGACATTGTATAGGACAGGATTATATTGCGGTCTACAGATATGGTTCTATTGCAAATAGGTTCCTTGTTTGACAGCAGTGTATTGTAATTATAACTGGCTCAAGCTATACAATTTCGACCAAGTCGACTACAACAGTTAATGAACAGTTTTCTTTTTGTGGTGGCCGCGTGTTAAAGATCTTTCGAACTCTGAAAGAATAATGTACAGCGGTTGTAAAATATCCTTGTTTGTAAAGTAGAATAAACGTTCAGAAAGGCAGTATATATGTCTACATTGATGTGTGTTATGATTAGCAAAGATTATATGGCAAGCGGTTACACAGATGGCATTATAACAGGCCAAATGACAACATTATTGAGAAGTAATATAAGTGTACAGATTTATAAAGAACACGACAAAAATTGTTAATAAGGCTATAACAATCTATTGTAATAAATCTAATTAACAAGAGTACATTATTTACGTAAGTATCTTATGAGCAAATAGTTCTCCGCCCCCCCCCCCACCTTTGCCTCTCACTCTCGCTCCATTCCTCGGTCACTCGCGCCCACTCCCTACCTCTCTCCGTCCCTTCGTCCCTCCTCCCTCTCCCTCACTCCCTCCATCCACCTCTCTCTCTCTCTCTCTCTCTCTCTCCATCTCTCTCTCTCTCTCATATATATATATATATATATATATATATATATATATATATATATATATATATATATATATATATATATATATATATATATATATATATATATATATATATATAACTGATTTAGTAGTTGCTTAAATTGGAAGGCACTGAATCAAATATTTCAAATCAAATTACTTAGATGGCCAGCCGCTTTCTTAACTGTAACACTGAATATAGCTATGTTTGAATTTGCGCAATGCGAGCATATATAAGCATATTACAAAGAATCAATCATCTGTCAGCGTGTCAGTCACGTAACAATGACATTTCGCCTGGGTTTTGAATCGCTAGTGCTGCTGCTGCTGCTGCTGCTGCTGCTGCTGCTGCTGCTGCTGCTGCTGCTGCTGCTGCTGCTGCTACAGCTACTACTACTACTGCTGCTGCTACTACTACTACTACTACTACTACTACTACTACTACTACTACTACTACTACTACTACTACAACTACTACTACTACAACTACTACTACTACTACTACTACTACTACTACTACTACTACTACTACTACTACTACTATCATCATCATTATCATAACTGGAAATGTTTCGTCGTCGTCGTTAGCTCGTCATACATAGATTTTGCTTAACTAACATATTCATTTACCCAATCACAGTCGTTTCTTTTGTCTCATTACAGGTGCAGAAGGACAGGTCAGTGCGCCTGCGCATCATGCCTGAACAGAGCAACGACTACCGGGTGGTAGTATTCGGGGCCGGCGGTGTGGGCAAGAGCTCGCTCGTCTTGCGCTTTGTCCGTGGAACATTCCGAGAGTCGTACATCCCTACTATCGAGGATACGTATCGGCAAGTGATTAGTTGCAATAAGCAAGTGTGTACGTTACAAATCACAGACACGACGGGCAGCCACCAGTTCCCCGCCATGCAAAGACTTTCAATTTCTAAAGGACACGCGTTCATCTTGGTATATTCTATTAGTAGTCGACAGTCGATGGAAGAACTTAAACCGATCTTTGACGAAATTGTCGAGATCAAAGGTGACATAGACACGATTCCCGTTATGTTGGTAGGTAATAAATGTGACGAGGTCAATCGGGAGGTAACGCAGGCTTCGGGACTCGAGCTCGCTAAAAGATGGAACTGTGCTTTTATGGAGACGTCGGCGAAGACGAATTACAACGTGAAGGAACTGTTTCAGGAACTTCTTCAGCTCGAGAAACGACGTAGTATGAGCCTACAGTTGGAAACAAAGAAGACAAAATCGCAAAAGCGCAAAGAAAAGCTGAAAGGAAAGTGTATCCTCATGTGATAGGCTAGTAGTGGTGTGTAAGCTAGTAATTGCTGTTTATTATAAAGAGAAGGTGCAATTCAATTTGGTTTCTCCATTCTGCTGCGCTTATGATCAAGAATGTACTGATGTGGTTGAGGCTAACCACCCACAAACAGTCATGATAATCTATGTGATTTGCATTTAGACACGGATGGTACAGTTACGCGTTCTAAACCCGTTGTACACGAGGGTTCAAATGCACGTGGACTCATTTGCATTTGCAATTGAATAGCCTAGATTTTTGGCTGAGTGTTTTTGAAGTTAATTTGACGGGGGAACTGTTGCTGCCTAAGGCAGCAACAGCTCCCCGTCGAATTAACTTGAAGATATTCGACACCTAACCTGAATGGCTATTGTTAAGATTGTGGGACTTCGAGATTGAAAGGGTTAAGCCTTTGAACATCGTTTTATGTCTGGAAAATGATGTAACTGAAGAATGCATAAAGAACGCATGTACTTAGGGGCTACGCTGAACTATGATAAAAGAAAAAGCACATCTTTCTGATGTATGAGGAATAATCGGGTGACAAATGTGCCGGTTATTCTTGGAAGCAACATTCCTGGAACTCACATTCCTTGGAATATATCGTTCTCTTGAATTAACTATTCCTGAACCAATCTACTTTTCTGAGAACTAACCCATTTTTGATTCACTTTATAATCCCATCAGAACTGCTCAATAGAAAATAAATAAAGCACAATCTATTTCGCCACCTGATAAGAAGAGCGTTTGTAACTGTTTTCTGCAATCTTTTAAATACACATAGGCTACTATTTGACATTCACGAAAGCCCACCGCAGTGTTGCAAGTACGCGAAATTGAAGTGTTCTTAAAGCGGACTTAAACACGGTGTATAAATATTGTATCATCACGCTGCACGCAGTCAAATCAAATACGTGGAACAGATTATGTTTATAAACTCATCTGAATAATTATTGCTATAAAAAAGTACACTCGCTGTCTTGTTACATTCCAAAGGGAATTAATAATCGTGCGTAGTAAGACGCCTCTATCCACCAAACGTGTCTGATACTAAATTAAGCAACGTCATAACTGGGTCAAGCACCAAAGTGTCTAAAATATAATTTTTTTTTCAATGGACTATGTCAAAAACCAAGACTCCGTGTTATTTCTCTATCAATTCGGCCACCAGTTTTCATTGTGGTTGCCCCTGAAAAGGCTAGTTTTATACAACAAACTTTTAAACGTAATAGTGAGTATTTCGACAACCAAAATCTCTGAATGCCATTTCTTCATGGTATGTAGTCAATCCGTACCCTAAGCTTTCCTTACCAGTCAATCCGTACCCTAAGCTTTCCATACCAGTCAATCCGTACCCTAAGCTTTCCTTACCAGTCAATCCGTACCCTAAGCTTTCCTTACACGTCAATACGTAGCCTAAGCTTTCATTGCCAGTCAATCCGTACCCTAAGCTTTCCTTACCCGTCAATCCGTACCCTAAGCTTTCCTTGTCAGTCAATCCGTACCCTAAGCCTTCCTTGCCAGTCAATCCGTACCATATTTTATGGCTATTCCGTACAGCAGAATGGAGGAAACTAGTTTTAGCTATGGATCATTTTTAGCTAAGCTCCACCCACGCTTCACCCGTGTTGGGACCGATCGATCACTGAACCACTTGACTACCAATTTCCAGAAAACTATAAGCTGTAGAATATTTTGAAAGCAATGTTACTGGGTGCTGTTGCTGCCTAGGGCATATGGCAGAAGAGCGCCCAGTCACCTTATTTTCAAAATATTCACCAGCATGTTTATTAAATCGTAAAGACAACAATTCGTACAACAACGCTTAGTCCGTATCAATTAAGCGTTCTTGACGAACTTATCTACGTCATTCAAGACGGCATTGATTATGATGCCAGCCTACACGTCACGTAGTTGATTATGACGTCGTATGATTGAATAAACTGGAAATGTCAATTGGCGTATCCAATCTGTTGCTCAAGTATGTGACGTCATAAGGAATTCCGTTTTGTGTATGCTGACGTCACAATCGAAATGCGTAATGAATGGCGCAACTAAGTCCATCATTGATAGCTCTCGTAAATTATATAACAAAGAATTGCGTTTTCGATATTAATGGATAATTTATGTATATTGACACAATTCTCAGATACAGATCAGCGAATAGCCTAGGCAGGCTACGCATCAGCCATTTAGGCACGGATTTAAATCTAAAATTCTTCGGTAAACCTACGGATCATCCAAAGGGCTAGGTACGAGTTGGCGTAATTTATGATACGGATATACCAAATTTACGCTATAGATTGACTGGTACGGAATGGTTAGGGTACGGAATTACTGGTATTCTCCTCCATCATTCAGTCAAATACCGTTTTCAGAATATCCAACAAAGAGTTTTACTAAATATTATAATAATTATTAATTTAACCTGTAATATTTGAGTGCCTCAACTTCACGAAAGCTGTGCAGGAAAGTTGCGGGATATTTTGAAGATAATTTGACTGGCCATAGGCAGCATAATTGCGCGTGTTGGGATCGATTTATATACTTTAAACAATGATTTCCCAGAATCCCAATTTCATGTTAACTATATGCAGCTAACCTGTTGAATATTTTGAAACTAATTTGGCTGGAGGCTGTTGCTGCTTATTTAATTTGTTATTAAATAGCAAAGACATACAAATCGTACAACTGACAGACTATTCCAGGTTCATAACGGAGTATTTCTATCAATTATGACTGTAACATCAACATACACATGACGTAGTTGATGATGCCGTCATATAGGACTCTATTTGACTGACAGATCGGATTCATCTATTATCTGTATATGCGCAAAGCATAGTTCTGTTTCCACGACAACCAATGTAATCCACGTTATTATAATTTATTGAATTAGTTCAGGTTTTTTTGCCAGATTTTTATTGCGGGGTCTAGATACCAGCTCATTTGATGGCAGTATCATTTGACGCTAATATACATGTACTTTGTGGAAGCGGGTATGCATATACGGTTTGCTGTAGTGCTGAAATTCATACCGGAACCGTTATGGAGCGGAGTTTTGCACGTGAAACCGTGTATTTACTTGCTATGTATAAATAGTGCAGCGTTATTAGTGCTGGTACACTAGTACGAATGATGCATGATGGGACGAGTGCAATAACTTTAAATATACAGTCGCATATATAACTATTCTTATTTTTTAGAGAAATACATGCTGTGTTTTTATTACTCATTGTATATACGAAATCGTTTTATACCAAGTAGCTGTACAGTTATATGACTAGTTAATATATTTATTTTTTAATTCAAATACGTGTTTAAAAGTGAATTTAAATCTGTCCAATCTGGAGATTTAGCTAAACGTTAACTTTATGAGGCCATACCGGATACCTGGTGAAGGCCTTTAATAATAATAATTTGATTGACAGTCTTTAATGCAACAACTTTAAACCAAATTATTGCAAAATTATCTGAGTATTGCTTGGATAATATGAATAATTTTTTAAAAAGAGATCCCGCAGCGGGGTTGTAGAATTGAGAAGGGCAAATATCACGGTGACGTAAAAAAATGCCACGTTCTGACTCACCGTAATTCACCTTTCCAGAGTACCCACCCATCATATGACGTCATAATGAACTGCTTGATGTGTGCAATGACATCATAATGAATGCCGTCATAAATGACGTCGATAAGTAGGCCCCTACGTCACGGACGCATATTTGAAGACGGTCTATGCGTTGTTGTACAAAGTGTTTGCTTTTACTGTTTAGTAAATATTATGTTGAATATTTTGAAACTGATTTGACTGGGCGCTGTTGCTTCCATATGCAGCAACAGCACCCAGTCAAATTAGTTACAAAATATTCAACAGCTTCCCTGTATAGCTTTCCAGGAAATTGATAGCTAAGGCATTTGGGGATCGATCAATCCCAACACCGGGAGGTGTGGGTGGAGCTTAGCTAGTGATGGGCGGGGCATAGCTAACAATGGAAAGATCCATTGGTTTTGTTTGTTGTTGTTAATAGTATTATCCTCGCCTCGTAAATGGAAAAGGGTACTTCGATCATGTCTGGCTGCCTGCCTGCCTGCCTACCCGCCTGCCTGCCTGCCTGTATGTCTGTCTGTCTGTCTGTCTGTCTGTCTGTCTGTCATGCTGTCTGTCTGTCTGCCTGTTTGTCTGTCTGTCTGTCTGTCTGTCTGTCTGTCTGTCTGTCTGTCTGTCTGTCTGTCTGTCTGTCTGTCTGTCTGTCTGTCTGTCTGTCTGTCTGTCTGTCTGTCTGTCTGTCTGTCTGTCTGTCTGTCTGTCTGTCATGCTGTCTGTCTGTCTGTCTGTCTGTCTGTCTGTCTGTCTGTCTGTCGGTCATGCTGTCTGTCTGTCTGTCTGTCTGTCTGTCTGTCTGTCTGTCTGTCTGTCTGTCTGTCATGCTGTCTGTCTGTCTGTCTGTCTGTCTGTCTGTCTGTCTGTCTGTCCAGAGCTGTATCTAAAAAAACCTACTTATCATCCAATTTGGCTTAAATTTTAACACAACGAAGGGACTTGCTGTGCACGAGGATTTCCAGTCGTGAGCTAG
This sequence comes from Chaetoderma sp. LZ-2023a, assembly GCA_034401795.1. Classification (NCBI taxonomy): domain Eukaryota; kingdom Metazoa; phylum Mollusca; class Caudofoveata; order Chaetodermatida; family Chaetodermatidae; genus Chaetoderma; species Chaetoderma sp. LZ-2023a. The sequence goes on along the minus strand of CM067369.1, from coordinate 112,747,191 downwards.
AAAAAAATACAAGGATCCGAATCGGATCTAATTCTGGATTTATAGATATCTCGGAAACTATATTGTTTCGATCTGGCTCAAATCTTAACAAGAAAGGGTTTGAACCATACACTAGGATGCCACAACTTTGGGCGTAGTCCGAAAAAAAATCCGGAAAATCCTTTATCTGAAAACTGTTAACACATTGACAAAAACGGGAGGGTCTGCAATCTCTGATTGCACGCTCGTGTTTTATGTATTATTTGCTATTTATTTAGACAGGCTACCCCTATTGTTATTGCATTTTGTGTTTTTGTACGTAGTGTGTAGACTTAATTATCCATTCCCAATTTCAACCCGAACATGGATTTTATGTGCATGGGAAATTGTATTATGTATTTTGAAGGTAACCTGACTGTAAAATGTCGCTGCCTAACGCCGCAGCATCTGTTGAGAAATTTGAAACTAAATCTACCGTAACATGTTGCTGCCACGTGCAACAACAGCTACCGGTCACATTAGTTTTGAAATATTTACAGAATATTTTTTACATCATGAAGAATGGATGGGTTGGGTGGGGGTCCATTTCTAGCTATGCCTCGCCCATTTTCTATATAAGCTCCGCCCACTTTATACACGTGTTGGATTTGAAAATTTCAAACGTGAATTCCCAGAATAGAAATTTCGAAATTAACTATAAACTTAAGCTGGTGAATATTTTGACTGGGTGCTGTCTAGCTACAGCTCCCAGTAAAATTAATTTCAAAATATTCAAAAGAATGTTTATTAAATTTTTAATTCTTCAAAGACATACAATTTGTGCACTAGTGATATACTTTTCGATTTTCATAACAGAACTATATGTCATTATCATTGTGATGTCAACTAACTAGTGACGTAATTGATTATGACGCCATAATATCAGTGGCATATCGGGTGCCTCCATTGGTTGTGCCTGTCTGGTCTATGAGATGTAAAAGGGTGAAAACACAGCCAAAAAAACCTGACAAATTCTTTTTTATGTAAGAGATATTCTGTTGAATGATTTGAACCATCTTCCAGTCAAACAATTTCAAAATATTCAATTCAATTGTTATTACATCCTTAAGACCCTCCGTAGCCTACGTCAGAATCAAAACTATTATCAGGTATGGTATGGTATATTACAATATTTTGAAATGAATTTGGCTGGTGCAATGGCTTGTAACAATTTCTTTTATTGAAATATAACACTAACACCTTTTAATATTTTTGACAAAATTTTATATTGTGTTTTTATTGTTTCATTCACGACACAACACATATTGTATAATTTTAATGTTTTTTTCTCAAAAGGGGCAAATTCCACACGGATAATTGTACAGCTAACAATAATTTTCTCTATTAATTTTTGATACAAATTAATTATGTGCATATTCACACCAAGATGCTTGTAAATAAAATTGTTAAAATTGTATACATTTAGAGGCTTAAATTGTGTATCTAAATATAAAGAAATGAAATAAATCTTAACGTATCGTGGCTTCATTTCATAGAAATTAATATAAACAAATTTTAGTTGGGAAATTGAATTAGGGATTCGTGTCTGTAATTCAATTTCACAAATTAAAAAAATTATTAATTTATACGTAATAAAATCATCATATTCTAAGATTTCTTTGTTTCCATTACATTTGGATAAGCTATTTAGTCTTCCAAAATTATATTATTTTAACAATTTAATTTTGAAGCATTTTAGTGTGAATATATGCACCTTTAAGTTCTATGCTTCTTGACATAAACCTACATCTTAGAAAACGGTCACGAGAGACATAGCACTTTATATCATGCAGGCACAGAATTTTAATTTAAATTTAAAAACGATAAAGCAGGCAAGCTTTTGAATATGGTTAACCAGATTTTTCCGGAACCTGTTGCTGACATAGCCAGTAAATGAACTGTCAATCAAATGTATGTAACCTGTTTACTCCTGAGATCTACATATCTCAATTTATAAACAATGGACTTTTCCAGTTTTAGGTATGCCCCGCCCATCTCTATCTAAGCTCCACCCACACCTCGCTTGTATTGGGATCGGTCGATCCCTGAACTCACTGACTATCAATTTCCAGAAAACCATACACGTAAACTGTTAAATATTTTAAAACTAATATGACTTGGTGCTGTTGCTGCATATGGCAGCAACAGCGGCCAGTCAAATGAGTTTCAAAATATTCAACCGAGTGTTTACTAAATAGTAAAGACATACAATTCGTACAACGTTTCGGATTAATAAGCGTTTAAGATGGACTAAACGAGTCGTTCATGCGGCAATTGATTATGACGTCATCCGACACGTCACGTATTTGATTACGAAGAGTGACTCAATTTAGTCCGCCTTAAATGCTTAATAGTCTGACATCTTGTACGAATTGTATGTCTTTGCTATTTAATAATGCTGTTGTTGAATATTTTGAAAATAATTTGACTGGACGCTGTTGCTGCCATAGGTCAAATTAGTTTTAAAATATCCAACAGCTAATCTGTATAGTTTTCGGGAAATTGATAATCATGGAGTTCAGGAATCGAGGTGTGGTGTGGGGCTTAGCTAGAAATGGGCGGGGCATAGCTAAAACTGGAATAGTCCATTATGTTAAAATTATTGATCAGTACGGTTAATTTTGCTTTGTTAAGTGAGTTCGGAGCCGGACTGTACCAATATGGATTTGCCCTAGGAAAGATACAGCACACGGCCGTCAGTCAAGTCGTACGCCAAATAAGGTATCCGATCTGTCACTCAAGTATCTGACGTCATAATGAAATACGTCACTTTTTAGCTGACATCGCAATCAAAATGCCATATAAATACTTAGAGTCACGATGACCTAAATACTTAGCGTCACGAAGGTGGCGTCAGTCAGTCACGAACGTGTCTGAATTCTTTGCCTTTTACTAATTTACTATTTAATTAACATTATGTTAAATATTTTGAAAGTAATTTGACTGGGAGAGGTTGTCTGGATTATATGCTCAATGCACACAGTTTGTATTATATATCTCTGGAAAAACACATTTCATATTTCTTTTCATAAATACTTTATGAGAAGAAAATAGATTTAATGGTGTTGATACTTAGAGACACAGGTTAAAATTAAATTTAAAAGTAAAATTACGAATTTTTACATGGCATTTAGATGTGTGTTCTTTCCACGATGAACACTCACTGGGTTAGTAAAATAGAAAGGCATATGTTTAAAGCATCCATTCAAAGACCATAAACGATTGTTGCATATTTTGAAGTAGATTTGACAAGAAGACAGCTACTAGTCGAGCTATTTTCAAAATTTTCAACAAGACATTCTGCATCATATATATACGCTATTTCATTTTACCCGTGGGTCTGCAGTGGTTAATGATTTAGGACCTGCATTCAATTTTGGGATATTGGTCATGTATGTTTCATGTTTATACGAAAACAGATTTGTTGATTTATAATAAAATAATAATCCTACAAAAATACGTGTCTTTCTTGTTTTTTCTTGGATCTAACGGGTATGGATACTGGTCATTCCAGTGGTAAATTTTACCCATCCTTTGGCCTGCAAACAGACACTGGCTAAGCAGAAACTTAAATTTTCTCTACCATTACACATTTGATGGGCAAGCCGGAAAATTGAAAAATGTTGACCATCAAAACCTTTAACCTGTACAAGTAGTATTTTGAGCGCTTTAACGCGCTGTTGACACATGAGGCCCGAGTCAGAAAATTCAGACTACTGAAGAATTTGTCTGTTATTTGAGAATTTTAAGGGTCTTCTGAAATTCTATTTTCTTCATGCTTTCTTTGGAGTGGTCATGTGAATGTAATTACACGCACGCAAGCACGCACGCACACACGCACGCACGCACACACGAATGCACGGCCAGTTGAAATGAAGATGAGTTATGACTATAGTGTGACTACTACTTGCAGATATCAAGCTGAGAGTACGAGTCAAGTCAGTGAAGTCTGCAGAGTTTGAGACAGCAATCGAGTTCCCCACAGGGTGATGGTCTATCCCCTGTGCTTTTCACCTGTTACCTAGCTGCTGCATTGAAACCCGTGCGGGAAAACGCCACAAGACCAAGTCCCCAGCGTCCGTACTGTGCATGCCGCTAGAGATGGACTATGCCGACGACGTGGAATTCATAGACGAGGAAAAGAAACCCCTTGCCGAACTTCATCCAATAGCTGCAAGCAAACTAAAAATTGAGAATCCCTATGAATGAATCCAAAACAGAGTCCACCCACATATACCTATCTGCAAAGCATGAAACTAAAGGAAATGACGATCCATTTCGTGGCGGCGAACCATGGAGGAAAAGTAATCCTGAGCTCACTGCTTTGTAGCACTACTGCCATTGCTGCACGCTGTGTCATGGGGAACATAGCTTTCCAGTCCTTTTGGATGCTATGGATTCGTATATCAAAGATTCCCATGACAAAAAGACTGCGTTTATACAAAGCAACCTGCGTATCCTTGATGCTGTATAGCTGTAACAGCTGGGCAGATCCAAAGGCAGCTCTAGACAAACTTGATGCCTGCCACCGCAAACACATACGCACCATCACTGGACACCGATGGTCAGACAGCATAATTTCCAACGATGATCTATACAGGGTGTGTAATACATCGCCATCCGCTGTCCATAAAAGTTGCCCAGCAAAGATGGGCCATGGTTGGTCGTGTGTTAAGGATGCCAAGGGGTTACATAGAGCTTTAGAATTCGCCCTACTGGTAGCCAGCAAATACAAAGCCAGGAGAGGACGTCATTGCATTAATCTGTTACTCGTGCTACACGGTGACCTTAAGAAAGCAGATTCGGTACATTCAAATCAAGAATGGACCTGAGGGAGCTAAAGATTTTGGCCGAGGACAAGACACATCGGACAAAGGCGAAAGCGGACTGATTGAAACTCTAGGATGTTTCTACTACTACAGCCGCAGAATACAGTAATCATGCATACGCACTCACGCACTCGCGCACGAGCACGCGCATGCATGCGCATACGCTCGCACATGTGGCAGGGGAGGGGGTGGGGGGGGGGGGGGTGTTACACCATGAAGTCGGGTACTAGCAATGTTTTATGCTGGTATCTGGTTATTTAGAGTGACCTAAATCAGAAACTTCATGATGTCATGATTTCAGAGAAATTAAAAAAGATTTACATGTGAAGTCTTAAAACACCACTATTTTATCAGTACGAGGAAACTCATAAGGTCGTATATTAAAGGATAACTAATCCCACCTCTTGATAGCTATTCAGGTGATCTAACACGCCGGTCATGAACTATCCAGGTAATTTTAAGCTTTTTATCACGCAGCTACGGAAATATATTCAGGATTTAGTAGTTAAATGTTGGTACATTTCTACACCCTATGATGGCTGTCATGATTTCTTTTTCAACCAATCAGAAAAACCGTAGTGTGTCTGCCTCGGTATATACGCTCAGTCATAGAGGCGCCAGCTATAGTTTGGCAATGTGGTATAAAAGCAATCCTACAGGTAATATGTTGAATGTTTTGAAACCAATTTGATTGGAAGTTGTTGCTGCCATAGGCAGCAACAACTTCCAGTCAAATTAGTTTCAAAATATTCAATGGAATGAGCATCACATAATATAGAATGTGATGCATTGGAGCTTACATGACATCACACGCAATAGCTTGAGGAGACAAAATGGTGTCGATCACTGTTCAACATTTACTCGATATTTCAAAACAGATAATTGCGACACAGATCAGGGAATGTGACAGGATATGAATGATATGGAATCTATAAACCATATTCTATCGGTGCAGTACAACATTTGAGATGAAATTAGCATCGTTTTAACATGCAAAGCTTAACTAATCAAACCTTCACGACTGGCTAGAGGCGCTAATGGGTTTTCGCGTGGTTGTGGCAGAGATTCTCAGAGTACATTACCACTAGTAAACTACATAACAGGCTACAGAAGCATTTAAAGCAGGTCACATCTGAGCTGATTTATCTCCTACTGCTTGCAGATATGTTTGTTAGAGCGGACGAAATGGTTCCTGTAATGAGCTTTGTGTGCACTGTCTGACCAGTATGCCATATCTTTTTCGACTGTGAACACGAACAATGTCAGATACATAATATACATAACATCTTGTAAAGTTCTTAACACTGAATTGAATAAGGAAGAAACTGTCCATCTCCCAAATGGGCCAACATCGTATAGTTATAAGAATGTGAGTTGAAATAATGTGTTCTTCGACGATTGGTGAGGAAACTTACATCGATATGGCAAAGTCAAAAAAAGGTCTGGTCAGGAGGAGACCGTGTGTAAATCAAGGGCCTTTATAGGTTCTCTTGCACCGTATATACAATACCTTGTCTATAGCCATGGGTAATAAATCCAAGAACCATTACAACGAGACGTGCGATGTATTTACATTTAGACTACAGACAGACATAAACAGGGCAAAGGAAGATGACCGAAATGAAGAAAACACAACGAGAGATGGGAAAGGTCTTTCACGCACAAGTGCGAAGAGACGCAGACGAATTCAGCGTCGTCAATGAAGGAATCAATGTTTTAGCTATGCTCCGCCCATCTCTAGCTAACACGCGCCCACGCTCTGCCCGTGTTGGGAGCGATCTATCCTGCACGCCCCAAATCTCAATTTCAAGAAAACTAAACAGCTAAACTGTTGAATATTTTGAAACTAATTTGACTGGGTGCTTTTGTGCCTGTAGCAGCAACAGCGCTCAGTCAAATTAGCTTTAAAATATTCAACAGAATGGTTATTAAATAGTAGACATACAATTCGTTCAACTTGACGGACTATTAAAGGTGCATATTCACACTAAAATGCTTGGAAATAAAATTGTTGAAATTATATACTTTTAGAGTCTTAAATTGTGTATCTCAATATAATGGAACGAAATCAATCTTAACACATGATGATTTCATTCCAAATAAATAAATTTCGTAGGTTTAGTTGTGAATTTGAATTAGGGACTCGTTTCTCTAATTCAATTTCATAACTTAATAAATTAAATTAAATTAAACGTAATAAAACAATCATATGCTAAGATTTATTTCCTTTCATTACATCTAGGCACACAATTTAAGCCTCTAAAAGTATAGAATACATTTTTTTTTTAACCATTCTGCTGTGAATATGCTCCTTTAAGCGTTTAAGACGGACTAAATCGCGTCATTCATGACGTAATTGATTAGGATGTTAGCCTATATGTTACGTGGTTGATTACGACGTCATATGATTGATTGAGAAACTGGATGCATCAATTGATATGTTGCAGATGAGACGAGGTCAATTCACAACGTAAATTGGAAAGGATATAAGAGCAGAATTCAAGAGCACGCTGCACTTAGGTCTCTACAGCCATATTTATTCCCAGGAAGTAACTGCAGAAACCCCAACGAAGAATGTGCGAATATTGGACAAGCTCGTCGTTGTCATGGAAATGTGTAGTACTCTTACATACGGATATATAAGAGTACTGAATATATATAAGAGTACTACATCGATCCATTTCTGACTAAGCTCCAGCCAGCTTTTGCGCGTGTTGGGATCAATCTATATACCTTGAACCCTATGAAGCCTCAGAATCATATTTCCAAGGTTATTATACAGATAAACTGTCGAACATTTAGAAATGACAGCAGCAGCGCACAGTCAAAATAGATTCAAAATTTTCAAGAAAATGTTTTTAAAATAGTAAATCCATCCAATACATACAATTCGTACAACTGATGGTCTTTTTAATGTTCATGACGACGCTAGATGCGTCATTCATTGTGCTAAATTGATTGTGACGTAAGCCTACATATGACGTATAGCCTAATTGATTATAGCGTCATATTTTTAAGTGACAGATCGGATCCATCCATTGTCATATCACAGAGTACGGATATGCTTTTGAATACCATATTGAGCGTTGTGCTTCCACCCATCTTTTTATTTTTATACAACGCCGCAAAGGATGAATCCCATTTTAGCTATTCCCCGCCCATCTGTAGCTCAGCTCCACCCACGCGTTACCCGTGTTGGGATCGATCGATCCCTGCACTCGCTGAATCTCAATTTCAAAAAGAATATACAGGCAAGCTGTTGAATATTTTGAAACTAATATGACTGGGTGCTGTAGCTGCCTATGACAGCAACAGCGCCCAAGCAGTTTAGTTTCAAAATATTCGACATAATCGTTATTAAATAGTAAAGACATACAATTCGTACAGCTGACGGACTTTTAAAAGTTCCTGATGGACTTAGCTTCGTCATTCATTACGTAATTGATTGTGACTTCAGCCTACCCGTGAGGTAAATCATTGTGACGTCATATACTTAACTGGCATGGTGAATCTTAATTTCCAGATAACTACTACTACTAGTAGTAGTAGTAGTAGTAGTAGTAGTAGTAGTAGTAGTAGTAGTAGTAGTAGTAGTAGTAGTAGTAGTAGCTTTCATAAAAAAATTAGAAAAAGGGTTGTGTTAGCGTGCATGCTTGTGTGTGTGTGCGGGTACGTGTCAGGTGGGGGGTCGGGGATTGAGGGAGGGGAAGGCGTGTAAACGTTCACTCTCTGAACAGAAACACCAAAAAATCCTGATGGAACCCAGACAGTTAAAGGTGATGAGAACAACTTTGGAAGAACCGCGAATCCTCGCCGAATACTTAACTTCTTGTCAGTAACCGGTCGATCCACTAATTTCACTAACAAGGCGAAAACGGAAGCTTGACATCAACCATTCGTTAAACAGGCGAACATGCGTACATTATGATCGAAGAGAGGCCACACGCTCCTTCAGTATGACGAAGTAAAACCGTTTGCCACTCGACTCGGAAAAGTCACTCGGTAAAAGATACCTGAGCTACAAGATCAGATCACGATCCGCAGCTCCATTTTAACTGAAATGGTACCCAAACTGGAAAAGCTGATGCTTCCGGAATGACCGAGGATCATATGCAGGGATTATCATGAGAAGGAAAGGAGGGCAGGATCGTTTTGGTTCCTTGCGGACCTGAATGTTGCTGAGGTAGATTCGCCACAATAACTTCTATCTGTATTGGTAGTACGTCATCGATGCGAATTCACCGATGGGCACCCGTCTGTCTGAAATAATGTAGGACAGTTGTCCTCACTGGTTTCAGTGTACATCCTTGCTGGAGTCCACCTCCCCCCCACCCCACCCCACCCCGTCGCTAAACGTGGCGGACTCGCGGTAGCCGAGAAAGTCTAGTCTAACTGAGGAGAAATGTTCTCTCCAGATAATAACGTTCACTGGAAACTAACTCTTCTGACTTTCTTCCTATAATAGCTGCTCATTGGTCAGGTTGGCCTACTGATGCTAACGAGCAATATCACAGAATTTCTACCGATGCCGAGTGGCTGCCTGGCATGGACAAAGTCGAAAGGTGCTACAAAACTTGGAGAAAATGTTCCCTTTAGCTAATTTATCACGTGACTAGCACTCGACTAGCTTAATGATGATAATTTTGGAGGCGACATAATATCAATCCATAGGGCAGGTGCAGATGGTAACCGCATTTCGAGATGACTGCAGCTTCTTAGCTCAAATGTGGCATCCTGCCTGTCCCTCACTATTGAAAAACTTACACAAATGTGCATGTGGGGCTGCTGAACCAACCCCATTTATACTCAGACGCCATAATTTCAGAAAGGTGTGCTAGAAGAAGGAAGTTACAATCATGGGATGGTTATGATCATGTCGATAGTCACTTACAGGACTGGCGGTATGATCAGCGAACGAAAAGAAGAAAGAAGGTGGGATGGTACAGAAAATCGGCCACATGATGATTGTCTATGCGGCAATGACATGTTCGTGAAATTAACATTCCAAGTATGTTTTTCGAAAAATTTCAATCCGGCATAACTCAAGGAATACTGAGCCGATCCTGATGCTTGACACATTCTACATTGGAAAGGTGTAAGCACGTCTCCTGACAAAGCCGTTTCATGAAAACGCCTTTTAAATTCTTTCTGCCTGGTGCAGTTTTAAGTGCAGCCGACATGTAGGTCAGCCACGTACATTAGTACGCCCCGTTAGAGCAAAGATGGCATGCTATTTACGGGAACTCTAGTCCGGCCACAGTGCTTGGAAAGAGGACACACTAACTCATACACCGAGTATGGCTCCAGTCTCCACCCGCGGATATCTCGGTGGAGAGCTAGCTGACCCCGAATTGCATTACACATGTGTCTCGGATACAGCATAAAGTAACATTGAAGAGAATTCTCCATATGTAGCTGAGGAGCGCAATGGGCCACAGGTTGGCTTGGGCTGGGTGGCTTCTTGGGCTTGGGTAGCACGATAAGGGTGCCTTTGGCCTACAGCTTCGATGGGAAGGTGCTGTATAAAAGCTGAATTGATTAGGTGCGTGATCGGTTTTGAAATAATGTCACTAGCATAATTGATGGTTCATTTCTCATGCCATTAGGTCCGAATGCACGTTAATTTTTCAGGGTATTGAGTGCCTTCTCAACTTCTGTTGTTTTCCAGGTTTTAGTAATGGCCTGGTGTCACCTGAGTACGGGTGCAAGTGTTCATCGTCGTGGCCAATGAACGGTTCCCTGAACCACTCTCAAATCGCATCAGCTTTGCCTTAGTCAGTCCCGATAACGTGTCCTCCAGATTTGTGTACAATGAGCAGTGCCGTGTAGTCAGTAACTTTCATGACTCGGGCTGCCCGGAACCTTTTGTTACAGTCATCCGTGGCAGTGATGCCATTTGTGGAATAGCCAGATCTTTTAAACGTTCGGTGATGTTGCACAGATTGTTATTGCATTTCCTGCGTACTTTGGCACAGTCTTGATTTTGGCCTCTTTGATAGATGCGCAGCCAGAGGTTGTAGGTGACCCTACCCACTTGCTTGATATGGTGTTTGTACATTAGATAGAGATGGTTCATCTGAAGGCGTGTAATGGCTCTCTTATGTACATAATTTAGGTCTCCACCTCCATAGGAACGAGCATCCCTAAGTAGGAGCTTTGCTTCTGTTTTGCATAGCATGGAGTCTATTTGCACGAAGACTGTTGCTGTAGCATTAGAGCCTGTTGGGACTTTGTGATCAGCAATGTGTCCTGCCCATGTTGTGCAGCAACGGTATGGGTGTTTGAAAGCCACCCAGTACTAGTAGTAATAGGGTGAGATAGACATGCTTCCTGAATGGCTTTCACAAGTTATGTGATTTCGTGTGGGTGAGGCTTAATTGACCATATGGGGTGTCAAAAAGGGACATGTGCTGGTAGGCATCCTTGCCCATTTTTGGTACTCCATAGATGGTCAATTAAACCCTGTCCACTCAAAATCACGTAACTTGCGAAAGCCAATCAAAAAGCATGTCTATCACACCCATGCGGTTAGTGGAAGTGATGATCAAGACGTGAGAAAGACAGTTTTAACTATCGATTTTTTATTGTAGCCTTACCCTATCTTTCTATGATATTATAAAATACACTCTAAACATACCTATTTTCGTCGTTTCCTCTGCTTCGTCTTGCGAATCTTGTAAATGGCTTAAAATATGCGTAAACTATATGTCTTACTACACTTACACAACATCAATACCAACTGTAGAATAATTATAAGATCCATGACTACTAGTACTAGTTACAACAATAATATAAGCATATAATGAAAACATCCATCACTACTAGTACACAGAGATGTTCAGTCTAGCTGACTCTGTCAGAGAAATGAGCAGCAGAGCCAGAGTACACTATTTATATCAGCCTCGGCTGTCAATCGAAAACATCCTATTATTGAGTACCCCTGTAGCGATAGACATGCAATCTGATTTGATGAGCTGTTGATGCACAATTATCGATAAGAGTTGTAATGATAGACGCACACAAATTATGGCTATAACTGTCAATCAAAATAACTCCTTTAGAGATGGACACACAATCTGATTGGCTGAGCGATAAATGTGCATAAATTATCGGTTACCCGTGTAGTAATATATGCACATAAGTTACCAATTACCTGTCTAGCGATGGATGCACAATCCGATTTGCTGAGCGATGGACACACAATTATTGATTATGGATGTAGTGATAGAAGCACATAAATGATCAATTACCCCTGTAGCGATGGGCGTGCAATCTGATAGGCTGAATGATAGATATGCATATATTATCAAGTAAGGCTGTAGTGCTAGATGCACATAAATTAAAATTGGCTCTTACTTGGATATTGGTTATTGGCAAACGTACTTCAACGTTGTGTGGCAATCAATTATTGTAACACTGGATTGTGTGTGTGGAGCGCTATTTATATCACTCCCATCTGTCAATCAAAATCATCCTATTTTTGACTAGCCCTGTAGCAATAGAGGTGCAATTTGATTGGATGATTGATGGATGCACAATTATTGATTAGGGCTACAGTAAAAGACGTGCATAAATTATAGCCATACCTGTCAATCAAAATTTAACTTACCCATATAGAGACGGATACACAATCTGATTGGCTGAGCTACAAATGTGCATAAATTATCGATTACCCCGGTAGCGATAGATGCACATAAATTACCACTTACCATTCTGGCAATAGATGCATTATCTGATTGGCTGAGTGATGGATGTACGTTATCGATTAGGGATACAATGATGGACGCTCATAAATTTTTGATTACCCCTGTAGTGATGGATGCATGATCCGGTTGGCTGAGCGATAGATGCGAATAAATTATCGATTATGCCTGTAGCAATAGATGTACATAAATTAAAACCAGCTCTTAATTGGATATTGGTTATTGTTAGAAGTACTTCAACTTTGTGTGGGAATCAATTATTGTAGCACTTGATTGTATGCAGGAAGCACTATTTATATCACCCTCACATGTCAATCAAAAACATTGTATTATTGATTACCCCTGAAGGGATAGATGTGATTGGATGAGCGATGGATGCACAATTATCAATTATGGCTGTAGTGATAGACGTGCATAAATTAAAACCAGCTCTTACTTGGATACTGGTTATTGGTACAAGTACTTAAACTTTGTGTGGCAATCAATTATTGTTACACTGGATTGTGTGTGTGTGAGGCAATAGACACAGATTATACATACAACTATGCATATAATATTAGTGGGATATTAGTTATTGCCGCAATTGAAATTTTCTTCTTTAGTGACCACAAGTGTAAATTAATCGATATTTTGAGCCCTACAGTTTTAGCCATCACACCAGCGAATAATAACAGCAACAACTTTAGCTAAATGAATTGACAGCTTAAAATAAGAAAAAACATCAAGTTTGAATTATTGGATATTTTTAGATAATCCCTCTTTAATGATCTTTTGCTGCACTGCAGTTTTGACCATTGCGCCAGACAATTATAGGACGCGATAGAGAGCATTTATATGGGAGTCCTATAATTGTCTGCTGATTATGACCCTATAATATCCACTAATTCAGACTTGATGATTCCATAGATTTCAGTATTTTTGTCCCCTGTTTAAGACTATATGCTCGGACTCAACGTGGCGCAGGGGTGTAACTCACTCGGTGTCAATCAGGACATTTGGAGGGGTTAACCAGAGCATTATGCACAATGCTAATGGTGCTCGCCCTGTGAGGATCCGCCAGGCAGGTGCAGCGCCGGGCTCCACGCCTCGAAGGAGCCCACTCTCAGCTACTGGAGGTCCCATTAATTCGTCTTGTGGAGCCAGGGGATGAGGATGGAGAGCTACTGGCCAACTGAAAGAGAAGACCAAACCCAAAGAGAACCCCAGTATCAACATCATGCACTGGAACGCAGAAGGGGTTACCAATAAGAAATCAGAGCTCGAACAGTTCCTGTACGAAAACAACATTGATATCTGCTGCATCCAAGAGACACACCTGCAAGAAGGAACACCATTTAAGACCAGAGGTTACCAGATTTTCTGGTGTGATCGAAGAGGAAGAAAGAAAGGTGGGGTGATCATCTTGGTCCGAAACAGCGTGAACGCCAGCCAGATCAAAACCTTTATGGAAGAGGCAGAATATATCAAGATCAAGGTAACAACCAGCAACTCTGTGATTGACATTGTCAATTATTACTGCCCTAATGACAAGAATCTCTCACTTGACCCAATCCAGGTCCCGGACTGCCACTTCCTCATTGCGGGAGACCTTACTAGCCAGTCCCAGAGCTGGGGATACAGAACACTTGATAAACGAGGAGAAGAAATTGAAGCATGGCAAGATGAAAAGCACCTTTTACTTGTCAACGATCCCACAGATCAGCCTACCTTCTACTCGCGCCGGTGGCACTCGGCAACAACGCCGGACTTGGCATTTTGTACAGAAGACATTCACAGAAACCTCAGTAGAGTGGTCGGATCGCAGTTAGGAGGAAGCGACCACCGCCCAGTCTTCATCTCTCTTTCTGGAAGTATTTCGCCAAGTTTACCTCAACATCCAAGGTGGAACTACAAAAAGGCAAATTGGAGTCTGTTCGCATTCATTCCAATGAGCTTACCCAAAATATAGCAATAGAAGGGAGAAACATCAACAATTTGGTCAACGAATTTAATTCAAGTATCCACAAGGCTGCCAACGAAGCGATTCCTCGAGGGTTCAGGAAAAACTACCGCCCATACTGGACAACAGAACTGCAAGTAGCACATAATAAACTAGACAAGGCAAGAGAAGCTGCAGCGGGTAATCCTTGTCATGAAAACCCCTTCACGCTACAATAAACTAAAGCCAGGTATCTAAAGACCAAGCTGGAGGCCAAAAGAAGAAGCTGGAGGGAAAAGACGGAAGGGTTTAATTTAGAGAGAGACACCACAAAGCTATGGAGACTGACTAAAGCACTGAATGATGAGGGTGTCGGGGGAGGGGGGGGGGGGAGAAGATTACTCTTGAAGAAGATGGACAAACACTTACAGGAAAGATGGCTGCAGATGCCTTTGCGAAGGTATATGCAAAAGAAAGCAACATTTCTATACCACGAATGCATCAAAAAGAGGTTAGAAAAGAGCTAAAGGAAAGAACAGACACCAACACTCGTGATGCAATGAAAGTTGACATTAGTTTAGCAGAACTGAAGAAGGCTATCCGCCAATTGAAGAAGAAGAAATCTCCCGGCCCAGATGGCATTATGAATGAAATGATCCAACACCTTGGTAATGCATCTCTCCGCAAGTTGCTAGACATCTTTAATCTCAGTTGGACCAATGGAGCGGTTCCTCAGTGCTCGAAGGAAGGCAGAATGACTCCTATTCTGAAAAAAGGGAAGAACAAGACGAAAGTGCTGAGCTACGGTCCTATCAGTCTTACAAGCTGCATATGCAAGACCATGGAGCGCATCATCAACCAGCGGTTGCAGTGGTACCTGGAGTCGGAGAACATTATAGTTTCAGAGCAGAAGATACAGGGGCATAGAAGTTCAAACAATACATCTTGCACAGGTCATAGATGACACTTTTCAAGCCGAGAAGGTGATGCTAGCTGCCTTTATCGATCTGCAGAAGGCATTTGACAAGGTGTGGAAGGATGGCCTCCTCGTGAAGCTCCGGCGCACAGGCATCGGTGGCAACATGTTCCGATGGACCAAGTCATACCTACACAATCGCAGCGCTAGGGTGCTGGTGGATGGACAATCTGGACAGAATGTATTGCTGAGACAAGGGGTGCCACAAGGCGGAGTATTATCACCAACTCTGTTCATACTGTTCATTAATGACATTGTAGCAGAGCTTCCCAATGGGATCCAAGCAGCCCTCTATGCAGATGACCTCATACTCTGGTGCACCGAGGAGTACACAACGACTGCCATGTACAGAATGCAGCTCGCCTTTGACAGAATTACAGCTTAGGCCAATCGCTGGTGTATTACCATCAACAAAGAAAAATCATCAGCCATGCTATTCTCACTGTCCACCAAAACCAACGTTGGCAATCTGACACTGGGCGGTACTCCACTCGAGTACGACAGAAGATTAACATGGAAGGAGCACATCCAGAACGCAGAGGCAAAGGCCAGAAGAAAGCTAAACATCATGAGGAAGCTGACAGGAACAAAGTGGGGTGCCAATGAAATGATCCTCAAGGCCAGCTACCTAGGTGCCGTACGACCACACCTTGAGTATGGATCCAGCTCGTTGATGACAGCAGCTAAATCTCATCAACAGAACCTCGACAGAGTACAAAACCAGGCACTGCGCATCATCACTGGTGGAATGAGATCAACACCAATAGAAAAAATGGAGCAGACATCAGGCATCCCCCACTTGGCAAAGGAAGGGAATGCAAAGCACTGATCCAAGCTGCAAAGTTCAAATCGTTCAACAACCACCCGATGAAGATCAGGAAAGCACAGCTGTCATCAGCAAGACTTAAAAGATCAAGTTTTGTGAAAGAGACAAAATCACTTCAAAGGAAACACCAAGTAATGTTGCCAGCACAAATAGAAGACCCAAACCACACCCTTGATTCTCCACCCTGGGAAAGCAAACTAGAGAGCATAGCTATTCGCACCACAGTACCTCATCTCACAACCAAAGATGAACACAGTGACGTGAGCAAGAAGGCCATGACCCTAGCCATGGAAGAAATATACCCTCAGGAGACATGGATAAGGATCTACACAGATGGCTCAGCCAAAGATGCAATTAGGAGCAGAGGTGCCGGACTGCTCATACAGTATCCAAACGGACAACATGAGTCAGCTGCAATACCGACAGGCAAACACTGCACACACTGCAGACCTGAAGTCGAAGCACTGGTTCATGCAGCTAATACCATCAGCAGAACAGCAGACCCTATTGCACAGATTGTCTTTTTATCTGATGCCCGCTCAGTCGTCGAGGCTATCCCCAAAGGTAAGCTGCCATAACTTTAAGAAGCACTACAAACAAAGCTTTCGGATAGCACTGCAGTGGATCCCCTCACACTGTGGAGTCCAAGGAAATGAGGAAGCAGACAAGATGTCAAAGGTGGGTGCAGAAGAGAATCAGACAGAAAACATGGTTACCCATACAGAGATGAAAACTATCATCAAGTCACTCTATAGAACACTTCAATCAGAAGATGCCTACCATCATTTCTCGAGGCCAGAGAAAGTGACCATTTTTCGTCTCAGAACTGGACACAACACACTAAACCAACACATGTACAGGCGGTTCCACCTTACGACATTGGCCGCTTGTCCTTGTGGAGAAGCAGAACAGACCACAGAGCACATACTTCAATGTGGCAGTACATATCAGCTGCTGAGAGAAGAGATCTGGCCTTTGTCAACCTCTTTGCTTGAAAAGCTGTATGGGCCTGTGGAAGAACTGCAGAAAACCACAGATTTCATCTTGAGAACGGCTCTCCATGTGTGATACCAGTGATCAAAAAGAAGAAGAAGAAGAAGAAGTATTTTGGTTAGGGCTACGGATCAGACCTGACGTTGATGTTAGTTATCTGCTCCCCGAGGACCTTTTTGTATGACATTTGAGTGTCAGTGTCGCTGATTAGATTGGGTAGGTTGTAGGTGACTCTACATTCTTGCCTGGTATGGCGTTTATATATTAGGTAGAGATCGTTCATCTGAAGGCGTGGGATGACTGGCTTATGGTCAGAATTGAGGTCTGTGCCTCCATAGGAACGAGCATTCCGAAGTAGGGGGTCTGCAACAATGCACTATACAAGATGTGTAATACATCGCCACTGTCTGTAAAAGTTGCCCAGAAAAGATGGTCCATGGTTGCCCATGTGCTAATGATGCCAGAAGAGACACCAACACAGAGAGCCTTGGAATTCGCCCTACTCCGAGCCAGAAAGCACAAAGCCAGGAGAGGACGTCATTGCATAAATCTGCTAAGCGTGCTATGAGGTGACCTTAAGAAAGCAGGACTCGCTACACTCAAGTCAAGAATGGAGTTGAGGAAGCTAAGGATTTCGGCTGAGGACAAGACACAATGGGCAAAAGCGAAGAAGGACTGATAGCACCTGTAGGATGTTTCTATTACTACAGCTGCAGAATACAGTAATCACACATATATAAGGAGCATCACTGCACTTAAAACAATCAAAAAGCAAATTGATCGTCAATTATAGAATATTGGTGCAAGGGATAGTTGCACTTTAGGCATTATTCCTCTTAATCAGATATTGTAACAGCCAAAATTGAATAGAAATATGTTAATGTTGATTAATTTGGTAATACGATTACCTATAACTTCTGCACCCAAAACCTGTATTACACATTAAAACAGTCATTACTACTAGTACAGAGACACCGTTACTTCACTATTTGTCAAAAGGACGAGAAAAACACTCTTGTACTTATATATTCGCCCGCTGTCATTGAATATAATTATTGACGTTTCGACATTATATTCAAGAATTGCTGTCTCTACTTTTCGGTTTGGGGCCTGAGTGGATGTGTCATGTTGGTCACCGTTTGTTACCGTGTACACACGGATGCTTTGATAACGAGTTTGGCCATTCTACGGTCAGTTGCCGGAGTGTCAACAAGTTTTTTTAGTGCTCTTCATTCTATTGTCCCTCGACACATATTTTATCAACTGTTTTCTACACAATGGAGGCAGGTTTATGTATTTTGCTTACAAACAGACTGTCCGGTGTAAGACTTACATGATCACTGAGCTCGGAGATGGATGGCAGTCCCGATTACTTAACTATAAGCCATTAACAATTTATAGTTGCCCAAGCAGCCAGTGTTTAAACGAAACAGAAACAAGAACAATATAAGGCCAATTTATTAGATTTTAGAATATGTCAAGACGAGTTTAGGCGGTTCCATGCACGAATATAATGTTACTACAGTGCAGATATGGTTATTAAGCTGGTCAATCTTCAGCTTAAATGATTCGTCTTGCTGATCAAAGTGAACCGATCTGGTAAAAACGTATCTTCAAGGCAGACACATGAGCTACAAAGACCATTCAAAATCAAGGCTCATGTTGTTCACATTGAGCAAGAAAGGGAAGGCGGTGCGGGCGTATCCGGAATCTCAAGCAGAGGAAATTGCTTTGTGTGCTGAATGTTTGCAAAAATTAAATGTCTTCTAGACTAACAAGAATTTGTTTCTCATGAGATTGAAAGTTAAATTGAAAAGGAGTGCATTACACAAGTAGCAACAGTTCCAAATGCGGGAAATCCCTAGTCAGTTGGCTACTAACAATTGCGGAAAGCAGCGTTTAGTTTAAGATTGGAAAATGCTAAATTTGTTTTTCAAAAAATATAAATTCAAATTAGAAGATATAGCAATTGCCAAACAGTAGTTGGCCTGAGGTAGTGTAGCCTCCAGGGGTATGCACTGGTCCATCCGTCTATTCTGTTCCATTGCATCGCATATACAGGATGTGCGGGATGGCTGGTTAGTGTCGGCTCTGGGGGCTACGAATCTTATTTCGCGACTCTCTGGAAAACACAAGGACTGACGTCTAGAGCCGGTGGAATAATAACATTCCAGTGGGGCCGTGGGACCATTGCCACTGAGATTGAACCTCACCGTCTCGGCCCAACTGTTTGTGTCACTGGTATGGCGGTCCATCACTTAATTTTGGAGCTTAGACATAATTAATAAAATGGATATACAAACAAACAATGCCACTCGTTTGCTAGTATGAGAGAGAAAATATATAGTACATAGAACTAAGTTGGTGTCTTGTTTATCATGTGCTCCTCAGAGGAACCTCACCGAGCTCTAAATCCGTGATGTATCCATCCCTGCAAGGGAACGTCCTAATGAGGCTACTTATTTAGTTTAATATAAACCATTATACCCCTAACAAAATATTATTATTTGCGAGAGGAAGGTGCTCGCACAGGTCTCCATCACAGGAAAATGCCTTCAATGCTGAAGCAGAGAAAATGAGCTGGCAAAAAGGGCCACTCAATTGTTTAAACATATGCTTAGTGTGTAGTGTGAGTCAAGCTAGTGAAATTATAATTATTGTGATGCATGCTGTATTACGTGAAAATGGGGTGGATGATTTCCATAGAATTCAACACCGTCATTTTACTTAGGTTAAAGAATACTGTATAGGTGGTTGCCACTTTATTATGCAGTCATTCTGCTGGATACAAAGCTAACATTTAGTTGTTAGGTACATGTCCAGGCTTTTGGCTGCAAGTGGCAGGGATTTCTACGTATCTTTAATACATGAGCCTGACTGGCGAAGATGCTCGGCTTCCATATGGTCACCTTAAGGAACATCCCTCTCAGAGAGACAGCGTGCGGACATGTCATGGTGTGACAGCTCCAGAATCATATAACGATCCCGTCACATATTATACCGCAACCACATACAACATCACTAGGAGAAGTCATTATTACATAAGCAATTGAAAAGCGCATATAGATTTATGGTGGGGAGTGAGAGACAGATATCCAACTGTAGTGACCTTCCCGTGAGTGCGTGGTGGGTTTCAAGACCACACCCAGTCACTATAAAGAGTTAGATGGAGATCTGTGTCCTATCCGTCACCCGATGTGTTGGTGGCAGATCGCGTGAGATCCGGACTCAGGGACTAACGTTTGCCTGTCGTTAGGGTTACATTCCAAAAATGCCCAGATATGCACAGCTGGCTGGTTAAAATAATAAAATGTTTTCGCAGTGCTTCCTTCTTTGTCAGGGTTATTTAAGCTAACTAGTATCCGAAGACACAGAGGGTTTTTGGGGTTTTTTGTGAAATCGACACTTTGGTTTTCACCGCTCGGAAACCCCAATAGTTTCTGGAGTTTGATCGTACCAACGTGGCGATGGGAGTTCCAGACAATTAATAAGCCTTGCGGCTGGAAGAGCATAGAAAGAGACAATCACTCATGATTTAATAAGAGACCCTAAGGTAACTGGTCAATTTCCTACAATCTAGCCTGTGTGCGATGTTACATATCTGCTACATCCGGAAAAGAGGCTTACACAAATGACTCATAAGCAGCGGTTGTCCCTAACTACTTTTAAACCGATCCTATCGAGCTAGAATAGCCAGGTTTAGTTGATCACATGCCAGGTTCGCGTAATGAGAGCATGAACAGTGACTTCAGTGTAAAATTGATGCTGGGGGGAAAAGGTGATGCAGATTTATTGTTGCTGTATAGTGTAGCCTAGCGTACTGCGGTCCTAGTATTTTATGTAATATAAACAAAACAAGTAACCAGGATGGCTGCTGCCATATATATATATATAACCAACTAGTACAGTAATAACAATAAATTAGGTCATAGGACCTTGCGCTGCTTGTCAGTCATAAGCACAAAAATAAGGATAATATATACAGTAAAAATATAAATTATAAAATGCGGTCTCAGGCGACTGGTCAGTACCTATTAGTCATCAGTACCTGCAATGAAATGAATAAAAATACAATAATACACAAATACAGTTAAATGAGTACCTATAAGTCGTCGGTACGGGAAAAGTTCATAAATCACTGTAGCTGCTGCATCACAGATGAGGAATGCGAGAGGGCACGATTCTGGAGTTGCTGGGAAATATCCGCAGGCGAACTGTTGATGCGGCTCACTCTCAGAGATAGTGAAGAAGAATGATTGCGGATGCAGATGTCTATTAAGTAGTCATATTAGCTTATACAAATAAATTAAGCAGACAGTTGAAAAGTTCCATAATGTATCGGAAGTTTGAAATTGCTCCGTAACAATGAAGGGCTACAGTTGAAAGTTATAATAATATGCATGTGCATCTTCTGTGTACACAATACATGGTGCACCACATAGCTCTTGCGGCACACCAGGCAATGTCCCACCAGACCGTGGTCAAAAAGTTAAATATTACACAGGACACATTGCGCGGAATTTGATGCCACTTTTCAGCGTGGTTTGGCAGATCTGACGAGTTGTCCACCAAGATTCACCACTTGTTCTACATACTACGATCTGTTACATTAGGGCCGCGAGGCCCATCTGCAGGAAGGCTCCTCTGAAGTGTTGGATGTGAAGGATTCTTCTTTTATTTACTTAGTTGCCCACGGATGGCCATCTGAGGGCTTGCAAAATCTTAAGATGTGGATGCGGCAATTGCACGCCAGATGCTTAAGAACTTAAATCCAAGAGGCACTACTGCAGTTGTAGGGTAACCAACAGTCAGTAAGCAGTTGCCCACGTCTCGCACAGCTCTGGCCACGCAACCTATCACTTGTTTTCTCACGTCGAAGTGTGGTCTTGATTCTTGGTTCTGTGCTACTTTTATACTACTCGTGACGTCATAGGCAGGACGCTCAGCCAATCAGCGTGCGATGTGTAGCCAATCAACGTGCAGGCTGTAAGGGCGAGGACGTTATCACGTGATAATCCTCCCCATTCGTTTAGAACATACACGCGTTTATGACGGTTTCAATATTTTGAAAATAATTTAGGAACTAAATAGCGATAACTCGGCCATTTCTGGTCAGATTTTAGAAAGGTAAATGGTTTTAGATTCCTCGTTTCATCCAGGTCCTGATATGTACCAAGAACGCCGAGGATGGTACAGTTTAAAGAAATTACATGCACGAACTCGGTCCATTTTAGTATCCATTCTCTCCCAATGCTGACATGTGTTGTAAGGGAAGCACTGACGCACGCGTATGCGCACTGCACGATCTCATGGACTTAGATGTTTTTAAGAAACCTCTCTTATATGGCTTTATATATGTGTACTATCCTACTAAGGGGTGGGGGGGGGGCGTGCTCGGAAAGTACCCGGAGCGGTCGTCCCGTACCCAGCTAAGCTTGGACGGACCGTACCCATCCGGTCGATCCGTGCTACACCAGGACTGTGCGATATACCAATACCATATTTAAAATCGATATCATTCACTGGCGGTTTTCAAAACCACTTATAAAATATAAATATTGAAAAACCTAATATGAACATATTTTCGGTTTTTAGTATCAGAATTGTTAAAATTGAAAGCACAGGCCTTTGAATTTTCCTCCCCCCATTCCAGTACCACATATTATATATATATAACATATGTTAGGCATCACTCATTACTCATTAAACTTTTCGTGATATATATATATATATATATATATATATATATAAATATATATATATATATATATATATATATATATATATATATATATATAATATATATATATATATATATATATATATATATATATATATATATATATATATATATATATATAAATATATATATATATATATATATATATATATATATATATATATATATATATATATATATATATATATATATATATATATATATATATATATATATATATATATATATATATATATATATATATATATATATATATATATATATATATCACGAAAAGTTTAATGAGTAATGAGTGATGCCTAACATATGTTTTTTCCGGGAAATATCTATATCGTTTAAGCTGCTTCTGCTGATTATTCCATTCCAGTTTTTCATTGTCTAGCATGACAAAAATTATCCAATCACTATATGAAGAATCATTTTCTTCATACGAATGAGCATTGTTTATCTAATCACATCGTTGCTGACACCCTATGTTCTTTGCTGCAATGAATGACTATACACATATGGCATTACACATGCATGGTAGACTGTTGAAAGCGGAATATCTTTTTTCGCCCCATTGTATCTAAAACAAACTCTCTTCGACTAGGATGTGAATATAACAGGCTAATAATAACAACTGATTGATTTATTTAGAAAATAATTGTAATATATATTTGTAAATACACACACATTCATATTCTCGCAAGATTTCATACACCAGCGCGAGATAACTGAGCGATCCCAACTTCCTTGGATGAAGCTCAGATGGATATAACGTACAGTACTCGGTCTATATTGCATATATAGTAATTTCCGAGTTCCGAGTCCAACGCATGGCCTGTGACCTACAGATGAGTACTCACTCTGAATTCCGGAAATAAATCCTAACATCATGTGATTTTTATTATTTCACGACGACATGAAATGTAAATTGTATACTAATTTTGATGTAATAAACGATGGTTATTAGAGTATGCCTAATATTTAGGCAGTCCTAGATAATAAGTTCACTCCAACAACGATGAGCATGGGGTATATTAAGCATATGTGTAAGGTGATAAGAATTTTTACCGGGGAAATACTGTTCTATTTTCGTGTTATTGACGATCGTTTATTAAGCATTTTAGGGAATGGATTTCAACATTTTCTTGGTAAAAATCACCCATAAAACCGATATCCGGTCAAAACCAATATGAAAAGTCATATCGAAACCGATACAGCTCTAAGCCGAACCGTGCAGCCCTAGTCTGAGGCAATTATTCATTTACGTTTGATCTAAAAGCAGCCTATCACCATGTAAAGTGTATTATTTTTCTTTTTCAGAGCATATAACGTATTTGGTTACAAAACAATGGAATTGCTTATTACGCTTTCAATGTGTTGTCATTTGGCATATGCACAGAAGCATATATATTTACAAAACTATTTAAAGATAAGGTAACCTATTGGCGTAGTCAAGGTTATTGTATCACCATGTATATGCATGATGGGTGCTGCGGTGTTAATACATTTCCAGAGGCAGTTTTCGCAAGTAATGATATCAAATGCAGCACCTCAAAATGTGTTGTTTTCATTTCATTGCTGAAGAAAAATGTCAATGGTTGCCTAGCAACAAAGTCACAAGTTCGGGTCACGTATTAGAAATGGAAGAATGTTCGAATCTATGTTATTGTGACTAGAGTGATCAGTCTGTTATATACGCTTAATTACTTGCTAAGGAAAATTATAAACAGTTGCATTTATGTTAATGTATGTTTGGTAGCGTGCATTGTTGATTTTGTTGGAAAGACGGCTTCCATGTACATGACAATTGTGTTCAATCAAGGTCAAATTGGGAAAGTCTGATAAAGATAGGTAGTGATGCTTTAAACGAAACATGGGTTCTGGTTCAAGAATATTGAATCTTTTAATGGCAAAGTGTTGCTCGAATCAAAAAGATGCGGAATTTTCATGCTACGGCGACCCTTTTGTATCAATCAGGTTATGGTGGATTTGTTATTGTTGAGAATGATCGATTTGATCTTTTCAGTCTCTGGTCAGTTTACGAACAGAGTGTGAGCTCCATTTCGAGAGAACTTGATGCACTTTCGAGAGTTCTGAATGGCAACAAAGGGTGTTGGGGATAACCCGTTGTTTCAGTGGTTTACAGATAACCATAAATTTGTAACGCTTCTGCAGTCCGGTAGTAAAGCATCGCATTTGCTAGAGATTTATGACAGTTGTCAAATATCCGCCATTTGGCTTTTGCCTGCGTGGACACCTAGAGGGTTGTATAATCGAGCTGATTATGTTGAGCAAAGGTGGAGATTGATTAATCTAAAATCATCTAGTCTTTATGTTTTTGAAAAGCATACTCCAATGCACATAATAGTGAGATGGACCAGTACCAGTACCAACAAGGTGGTCAAGTCGTCACATCAAAATTAAATTCGGTATCTCGCCATTATTTAACGCTGGCCTGTTACACGAAGCGAGCTAGTTTTGATTTGGCGAGCGACACCACGTCTATTTAGCACTATTATTCGGTCAGAAACCTTATGTAAATTGTCATTGGTTAACAAACTACTAAGTTACACAAAAACCAGAGAGGTTATCTTACGAAGTCTTAAGGACGTAAAAGAATGTAAATTTTGGCGTCCATGCATTGCGAGCTGGCAGTGGGATGTTGGGGATGGGGACGTAAGTGATGGCAAATGGGAAATTCGCCAATAGTTGATGGAAACGCCAAAGTAGGTGGCGTGGAGAACCTGCCAAAGATGGCTATGTTGTGGATTCGCTGGAAATTATGTTATTGATGAGCCATGAATCATGTGTTTCACATCTGATTTGTTTTAAAGTACTCTCATATTTAATGTTTTCGGGATAATTTCTCGATATTGA